>CM040126.1:138786063-139273015 GCA_022559845.1 Amorphophallus konjac
AGCTTCTTCTAGCGGCAAAGAGTAGAACCACTCCAGAGCAACACCATCCAAAGATCGGCGGAATAAGTACGCCATAAGGCGATCATCATATTGGAACTGTGCCGACTCATATAGAAAATCCCTCACATGAATGAAGGGATTGCCGTTTCCGTCATACTTGCGATAGCTGGGGAGCTCTGATTGCGGAGGGAACCGAATGTTCTGAAAGCTCGGGACAGGAATATCTGCCAAAGATTGTGGGCCAACCCGCTTCTGGAGGAAATCGAGTTGTTGCTGCATGGTGGCCCATTTATCAAACAAGTCCTGCTCTCGGGAGGGAGCAGGGGTAGTGAAGGACGCTGATTGAATTTGGGGAGCAGATGGAACGATTGTGGCAGAAGGTGGAAGCCCATAGGCAGGAGTGGAGGGATAAACAGTGGAGATGGGGGGCCCATAAGAAGGATATTGGGCCTGAGACTGGCCCAGATTAGAATGGGCTTGAGCCACCCCTTGCTGAGGGCGCAACAAATCTGAAGGGCCCATGAGAACTTACGGAGCTATTGGGCCCGATGTATGATGATCTACCTGAGCAAAGGAAGGGATTGGTGACTTCCCTTTATCAAAAGATTGATAGGCTGAGTTGGAAGATTGGCCCGTCTCCATGCCTGTGAAAGTGATGGTCCGGGGTTGGACCGGGGTGAGATCAATCGGAGTGGGCTGGACAGAGGGCCCACTAATTCTAGATGGATCGATAGGAGGGTTGGATTTAGAAGGAGATACGTTGGATGCTTGCATGGCCTGATAAAGAACTTGAAGTTGGGTCGGATCCAATTGGGCCATAATCTGAAGAATGGAGCCCGCGGAAGGAGTGGAGAGAGAAGGGGTAGCTTGACCACCTTCTATAGAAGTGGAGGATGGAAGAGGGGTAGTCCCCTCTCCAGAAGAAAAGGTGATAACCCTAGGAGGGTTTTCAAGGAGCCCTTGAGGAAGAGAGTCCTCTTGGGAACGGGGAGGATTGAATGATGCCATGGTGGACTCGAAGAGAGGATTGGAATAGCATGTAAAGAAGGAATTGAGCCCAGGAGATGATTCGGATGGACGAAAACAACTCCACATGCAACGAACAACCTTGACGATGCAAACAATCAACACAAACAATCACACAATGAGCAACCAAACTCGGATGTTTTAACAAAAGATGTAAGTGATAAAAGATTAAGACACCCCAAGTCAACCAAGTTGTTTAAGATGATGCAGCAAGATTCTCGTGATTTCTCCTTCGGAACTTTAGTGAATTGATTGAAATGTGCTCTCAACAATGGGTTCCTAACAGGAGATGGGTATGGGACTTGGCTTGACTCTAAGTGTAATCACTCCTTCACTTATGCAACCCTAGACACGGGGTGGGAAAGGTACAACTAGCCCGGCGTCCGTGTGGGAATCCACGGCTCGCGGGGACTTATGGAGGTCCCTGGTGTGATTTCCTAGTCTGCCCCAAGGAATATGGAGACGAGAGGTCCTCACAACAAGGTAGGAAAATGCAATCTAAGATATGAATGTATGAATGCCCCTATGTGCACCGGAGTGCATGCAAAGTCTAGCCTATGATCTAACAAACAATGATGCACGCAATGATATGGAGATACGAAACAAAGCAAGGAGGAAGTCAAGTATCACCCAAGCAAAGAGTCACAGCAGAAACTGCGGAAATAAATGCACCTCGGATGCGTACCTGTCTGGAGTATAACGGTCGAGGAACCCTACGTCAGAATAAAATAACGGTCGAAGACCAGACCGCCAGAAGTAATGTAACGCGGGGAGGTAGGACCGTCAAATGAGCCAGAGAGAAAAAATCAACCAGAAGTAACAGGAAAAGACCGTGAAAACTCTCGCAACAGAAAAGATGTGGCGGTCTAATGACCCTGCGTCAGAGGACTCCAACGCAGGGACACAGGGCCGTCAGAACGCTCAGAAAACCAGGATTTAACAGGAAATAAGAGGAAAACGGGAGGGGAACAACACAAGAGATGATGGCAGGTTTAACAGGAATAAAAAGCACGATTCGCACAAGCTGTCCCACCGTGATCGCCAAAAAATTATTTGTTGATTTTATTTTGCTTCTCTATCTTATTTTTCTTGGGGTCTTAATGATGATATGTAGCAAGATGACAAGCAAATAATCGAAGATCTGCACTCAACCTATGAACATGTGATCATGAACCTAGGCAACCAAAGCAAGTTGTAGCATGGGCATGCTATCTCAACCAAACTAAGCTAAGGAATAAAGGAAAAACACACGCCGGGGTGTGGAGCAAGGAGTAAAGAGAAACACACCGCAAGGGGTGGAACAAGAGGAAATAAAAGATGTGAGACGCGAAAGAGAAAGCTAATGCCCAATACTTAAGAAAGATGTGATCGCCAGCAAAGTAAAAACAAGCCAAAGACCTGAAAATACCTTGGAAATAGGTGGATGAAGCACCCGCCCACGGGAGAGGAAAGATCAAAGAAACCTGCAGGTCAGCTTGATGTAACGGTCAGAACCCTGTGCGTCACTTGGAAGTGACGGTCGCTCGATAGACCGCTGGAAGAATATGACGCGCCTGAACTAGACCGTCAAATAACCTGCAGTAGCAAAGCGTGAATCCTTTTAACTCCAACTCTTTGTTAGGGTGCTAGGCCCGGATACAGAGGGGGGTGAATGTATCCTTCTACGAATAATGCCCAAATAAAAAACTCAGATGCTAGACGCAATCACAGAATGAAACAAATTCAATTAAACTTATGAGCAAACACATGGAGCGCGCCTATCCAAGCATCTAGCGGAAGCAAGCAACCAAAGCAAACCATTGCTCAATAGATTTTTAGGTGGTTCGGTCCTCCAGACCTACATCCACCCCTCACTCCCAACCGGAGTGAGGCTTCACTAGCCAATGCTAGAACCAAGCAGACTCAGTCTGCGAACAGTTGCTGCCACATAGCTTGACCAGGGGAACAGCCTCCCCTCTTCCTCCCAACCGGAGGGACACCCCAAGTGACTCTCAGCCACTTGGAAACCAGAGACCGAAGTCTCTCTTCCTCCAGACTAGGAGGGAACCAACCAGTGACTTCCAGTCACTAGCAAACCAGAGGTTGAAGACCTCTCTTCCTCCAACCGGAGGGACCCCTGGACTTGCAACCCACAAGCCCAGAACCAGAGACAAGTCTCCCTTCCTCCAAACCGGAGGGACCCACAAGTAGCTCCCAGCTACTTGCAACCGGAGATCAGATCTCCCTTCTCCTGACCCACCAGGAGGAACCCGACCTCAGACCAGAGGATCGGAAGAACAAAGATAACCAGGTGAAAAGGAAAAAATAAGAAACGAAAAATACACAGCGATCGGAAGGCTGTAAATGAAGAACAAGAATGTAGCTCTCAAAGGAGCAGATCTGGCTTGGATTTAATCCAGACGCCAGAGGACAGATCTTCAATAGCTTCTTCCTTCTTCTCCACGAACTCTCTCTCTCTCTATCTCTCTTTCTTTCTCCTCTGCTCTCTTTTCTCTCACGATATTTTCTCCTTCTTCTCTGCAACTCTTTTTCTTCTTGCCGGCTCACTCTTCTTCTATTTCTTCTTCTTCTCTTTTTCTTCTTCTTCTCTTTTTCTGGATCGAAGGGCTTTCTGCTCTCCAGGCTTCTTCTTCGATCAGCCTCCATCTGAAGACGAAGGCTCCAATATATACTAGCAGCAGTAGGGAGATAGGGCGTGTGCTTCCCACGCCTTCCGTCTAGAAGATTCCTCCTCGGATCACGTGCTCAGCACCCACCTCGAATCACGTGTCAGGTGCCAGCTTCAGGTCACGTGCCCATTCATCAGTACGCTCAGCAACTGGAGTTAGATGGCGTCAACCCACTTGCTCCAAGGAGTTGACGCACCCTTCAGAGATCTTCAACCCTTTTTAACTGCTACGTCGACGCTTCCAACCCGTGGCGTTGACACATTGATGCGTTCCAGTGAGCAGGTCTTCAGCAGATAGACGTGCTGCGTTGATGCTCTCAGCATGCTGCGTTGACGCATGGAGCTGCAGCGTCGATGCTGCCAATGTACTCCAGAGGCTGCAATAAGGGATACTTGAACTGCTGTGTCCACGCTACTTGATCAATGCGTTGACATATAGGTGTGTTCCAGCAGTGGAAATTGGATGGCTTCAGCCCTTTTGCTTTAAGGGGTTCATTAGCCTCTTCAGTCCCTGTCAGACAGATGAAACGAAGTCATCAGTTCTAAGTTTATGCATTGCATTGTATAGACTTTGCTGTGAAGGTAAAGGCTAAAGCAACGTACAGACTTTATGATACTTAGATGAAAAATAGGCGAAAGCAATGTAGAGACTTCAGACTGCAGGAACGTGTGAACAACCAATGTGTAGACTCTTCAATCGACAGGCTTTGAAGCACAAAGGCAATGTACAGACTTTGCCTTAAAACGAATGTAAAGACTTAGAATCAAAGAGGCATTGTGTAGACTTTGAACCAGTGTACAGACTTGGAAGCTTGAGCCAATGAATAGACTTGAGACGCTTAAGGCGATGTACAGACTTGTTGAGGCTCAAGCGGTGTACAGACTTCGAAGTTCCACTGTGGATGTACAGACTTGAAGATCCACTGTGGATGTATAGACTTGAATGAGTGAAGCCCAATGTATAGACTTGATGGAGTGAAGCCAATGTACAGACTTAATGTGTAGCTGAAGCCTTGAACGTAGGAATAGGCTGGAGTGTATAGACTTCAGGCTTTAGAACCGAATGTACAGACTTCACCTAAGAAACGTAGGGAAAGACCCCAGTGTATAGACTTTGCCTTGAACGAAGGTAAGTGATGAGTGTATAGACTTTCACGATGTGTAGACTTGGAAACGTGAAAGTTACAGTGAAGGAGTGTACACACTTGACCAATTCAAAGGCAAATCGAGTGTACAGACTCTGATTCCAAACCCAACAGCTGTACAGACTTAGAATGTGAAGACTGATGTACAGACTTCATTAATCAAAGCATGAATGAGACGCTGTGCACACTTAGCCTAGGACAGTGTATAGACTCAATCAAATGAAGAGCTTCCAGTGTATGGACTTGAGTTAAGTGCATTGGCTGTACAGACTTCAATTAGAAGATGCCCGGTGTACAGACTTGAAGAAGAGATGCCAATGTACAGACTTAATGATATGAACACTAAGGCATGCTGTACAGACTTACTCGATCAAGCTGATGTACAGACTTTGATACCCAGACAGTCAGTGTTCTGATGGGTCGACGCATCAGCAAGGGTGGGTCGACCCACTACTGTTCATACTAACTAAGCAGAGTGTAGCAATGAATGCTTTATGCATCAGTTAACATGACTGAACATCAAACATGTTAAACTAAACTGAGCAGCAAGATGACTGAACATTTGATAGACTGAGTTATGATCAGAAAATAACTGAATAACAGCATGATGACTCACACAGCAAGATGACTGACAGTGATTAACTCACATCAAAAACTAATCATCAAAACCATCATCAAAATCACAGGGGCACAACAATCTCCCCCTTTTTGATGATGGCAACACTTTCAACACATTGAGTCATTCTGATGATGTGAGGCATTCTGATGACTCAAATTATTCTCCCCCTTTGACTTCATCAAAAAGAAAATAGTTTGAGAAATTAAAGCAGTATAAAAATTCAGTCAATTTCTCCCCCTTGCAAGAACATAGTTCTCCCCCTTTGGCAAACAATCTCCCCCTTTAGTATAGTCAGGATGAACCATGGGAAGGGGTGAATGCAGATGCCGATACCAGAATGCAAGATCTTCCCCTTTAAGAGTTTCTATGCAACATGATGCATATGACATGAAAGCTCCCCCTCAATAAGTGGAATCTTATGAGATAGATGAGAAAGAGACCACAAGGGCAAACAAGGAGAAGTTCAGGTCAATGAACCAAGGACATGAGCAGAAGAGTTTCAATTAACAGATTTTTCAAGGATGCTCCAAACACAAGAAGTTCAGCCAGATTTTCAAAGAGATATCAATCTCATAAATCCAAAACATAAGTTTTCAAAGTCTTCCATTATAAGGGCTTATGAATGAGCTTTATTGAACAGCATGGTTTAAACATGATGTATGTAGAGTTTATCAATAAAATTATGTATTGATATCTAAAACCATGTTTTAATAAAAATGAACCAAGCCCTCATATTTATCTTGATTATCCTCCCTTTGTCTTACACAATTAAATTTATTGACTTCTTTCATAATTACATGCACTAGTATTGAGATTAAGCAATTATGAAGTCATATTATTTTGTCTAGGGTTGTAGCAATTTGATTTTAGCATCAATATTCAGATATTGAGATATGTTCAACAATTTTTCATGCTACAAATTTTACGAGCACTCTAGTTCAGTGCACACCTTGTAACTAGAGGATATACCTTGATCAGAGGCCAATATCCCTAAGCACTTAGTGTGACTAACTGTCATGCTATATATGAACAGAGATAGCATTTACACATCATGACACACTCCAAATCATTTCTTGATGAGTGAGTTGTATTTCTCAGTGTGCATGCCATTGCTCTGCCTGAATTTCAATGAATTCTTAATCAGAGTTAACTATGGTACCTCATGACACAGTCCTTTGGACATGTGTTTCTCAGTGACCAAGGTCATTGCTCTGACAGATATTACCCTTTAGACTTTTCAGAAAAATTCATTTGCTTCAAGTTAATAATAATTTCATGTACTTAATCAGTTGAAGTCATGTATTCAAGAGTGCAGATTTCAGAAGTTTTCACAAGACTCAACATGAAACAGATGGTTAAGGTTTATTAAACATACTTCAGATATTTTTAAGAGATTTTAAAGTCAACCCTTGAGTACATTAAACTTAAACCACCTGAGTTATTTCAGATATTCATAAAAACGTATAATAGAAGATTTCTAGTTCAAAAGTTTTCAGATTTATGATCGAGATAGCCCATTGAAATCTTCATGAAGGACTGATAGAATTTTGAACCCAAATGATACCAATTGATAGGAGAAATATCAATTGTTAAGAAAGATTGTGAAGCTCAAAGTTTTTAGAATATGATCAAGGTTTGTCAACAAAATCAATAAGAAAGGATATGCAATGAATTCTGACAAATGTATGCATTTGACAACCTATATGCAATGCATTGACTCCCCCTCACAATATGCATTCAAGCTCTCTTTTTGGTATCTTCAATATAAGGAAATGCAATGCACTATATGTATGCAAGGACATGCAAAGACTGAACATTGAATGCTATGCAAGGATATGCAACTAACTCCCCCTTACAAAGTGCATGATATGCAATTAAGACATTGAAACATGATTTCAAAGATTATGCTCATTCAGACTGCCCTATTAAACAAAATGACTCATGGTACTAGGCGGAGCACTTGATCTTAAAAGACCACCTCACACATAGTAAGAACCTCCAGACAGATTTCCCTACCTTTTGGTAGCTTACCATTTAATATACCATAGTGGTCATGAATGACAGTGCAATATTGACAGTCCTACTTGCATCAGATTTTCAATGACTATGTATGCAAATTCAGACAATCATTAAAACACAAATCATGGCAATTTCTATCAACAGAGTTGAGTGTAAAACATACCATCAGATGAGGAGAGTTCAGAAAATTCAGATTTGACAATGCTGATAATGAATGAATATGCAAAAACAGATTTAACATGCTATGCAGTAAATCTATAAGAACAGGAGGTGCAAGAAATTTACCTGAAAAGTTCAGGAAGGGGTTTTCATTCTTGAGTGCCTTGGATTGATCCCCTCTTTATTAATCAGCTTCCAAGGCACACCTGCAAGTTAGCAAACTATTTTGCACAAATAGGCACCCAAGAAGTCTTGGGTCCTGACATGACAGTATCACTCCTAGCAGGTTTTCTCAGCACATTTTTAACTTGATGATTATCATATTTCATCAGAGGATAACCATCCATCAAATATCTAGATTTGCCATAATGATGGCAAGAAGCAGCAGATTTCTGATATGATTTATGCACATTCTTATTAGCATGTATTCTATGTGCATATGCATGAAATTTTCTGTTAACAGAATAAGAAATTTGTTTACCAAAACCAGTTTGGTTTTGATATCCTGCCAGCCAACAGGTTGCAGCCTTGTCACCTGGCTTCCCACAATGATGGCATGTAAATTTCGCAACATGGGGTTTACCAGAGTTATTCTGAACATGCCAACAGTCCTTGACTGTGTGGCCATACTTCCCACATTTAAAGCACTCATTGTGCTTGCCTTTAAAACCATTTCTATCAAAAGCATTTCTACTTGCAGGAATTTAACAGTTTTAGAATTAAATTTCTTCCCCTGATCATGCCAACACTTTGCAGCAATGTGGCCCGATTTGCCACAGTGACAACAGTAAATTTTCTCATTCAGATGATCATGACTTCTCGCATGAGATCTCTTAGCTTCCTTGTCATCTTGTTTCGTTGAGTTACATTCATGCATAACATGACCAATTTTATGACAATAGAAGCAATGAATTCTTTTCTTTTGAACAAAAGAAGGTTTTCTAACTTGAAGCTTCCTACCATGTATTTTATCAACATTCAGATCATCCTTGTTGAGCACAAGACAATTGTACATGAAGTGACCAAATTTCCCACAGTAGAAGCAATTAACATACTTAGCATGAGATTTCTTGTCACCTTGAACTTTCTCAGTATGTTGATTGTTCTTTTTATTTATTTTCTATTTTGTTTTCTTATTTTCTTGATCAGCAACTTGTTTAGGCGATGAGGTGGAGGTGCTAGCTATGTTTGAGCTACGCACGAAGGTTCTATGAAGTTTATTCCTCATTCCCTGCTTAACTTGAGAACTACTGCCCTTCTTCATGCAATTATCTGTGGATACAACATTCTGCTTCTCTTGATTAGCAGAATCAGATAGAGACTTATTCCAATTCAAAATTTCATTCCTAAGAGAAGAGATTAGTAGTTCAGAGTTTGTTAGATCTTCTTCACAGGTGAGAATTTGTTTCTTCATGGTGTCATTCAGATTTTTCACAATTTCTAGTTCCTGTTTCAATTCATTCTCAAATTGAATTTCCTTATCAGTAGATTTTTCTTTTTCAAATGACAACCATTTTTCAGAAAAGACAGTATTAAGAACCATTAGCCTTTTATTTTGATCTTTTATATGAGAATTTTCTTCAATCAACTTGTTTTCAAATTCTTCTTTCAATTTCAATTCAGATTTTAGATTTTCATTTTCAGCCTTTAGACTTGTGATTTTAGCATTTTTCTCTTTTCTTAATTTTCTCTTTTCTGACTTAATTCTTTCATATTTTTTCCAGTAGATGCTCATGCATGGCAACTAAATCATCATGACTCATATCCTCGATCTCAGAGTTTACCTGGGATGAGGACTCATCTGATTGATCACTCCTTCTTTCCATGAGACATTCTTCTTCCTTTCCATTGTGGATGCGAAGCAATTCATACAATATTTCCTTTGCCGAGCTACAACCTGAGATAGAGGAAAAATCATCAGAACCGATTGCAGCCTTCATTAAATTTAGAGCTCTCACATTATCATCATTTTTCAACTTGTGAACATGAGTCCACTTGGACTTATCCTTAGGAAGTTCATGTGGACTGTGAGAGATAACCTTCCACAATTATGCATTAATAGAGTTAACATGCTTGTGCATACGATATAGCCAGAATTTAATATTTGAACCACTGAATAGTGGAGGATGAGCCATGAGAGCACAACAGATTAATGCAACAGGAATATTGATGCACTAAAAACAAATTAGCACCAAAAACCAGAGATCGAATCTGCAGGTCACTGGACCTTGTATGTAAACACCGCTCTGATACCAATTGTTAGGGTGCTAGGCCCGGATACAGAGGGGGGTGAATGTATCCTTCTACGAATAATGCCCAAATAAAAAACTCAGATGCTAGACGCAATCACAGAATGAAAGAAATTTAATTAAACTTATGAGCAAACACATGGAGCGCGCCTATCCAAGCATCTAGCGGAAGCAAGCAACCAAAGCAAACCATTGCTCAATAGATTTTTAGGTGGTTCGGTCCTCCAGACCTACATCCACCCCTCACTCCCAACCGGAGTGAGGCTTCACTAGCCAACGCTAGAACCAAGCAGACTCAGTCTGCGAACAGTTGCTGCCACACAGCTTGACCAGGGGAACAGCCTCCCCTCTTCCTCCCAACCGGAGGGACACCCCAAGTGACTCTCAGCCACTTGGAAACCAGAGACCGAAGTCTCTCTTCCTCCAGACCAGGAGGGAACCAACCAGTGACTTCCAGTCACCAGCAAACCAGAGGTCGAAGACCTCTCTTCCTCCAACCGGAGGGACCCCTGGACTTACAACCCACAAGCCCAGAATCGGAGACAAGTCTCCCTTCCTCCAAACCAGAGGGAACCCACAAGTAGCTCCCAGCTACTTGCAACCGGAGATCAGATCTCCCTTCTCCTGACCCACCAGGAGGAACCCGACCTCAGACCAGAGGATCGGAAGAACAAAGATAACCAGGTGAAAAGGAAAAAATAAGAAACGGAAAATACACAGCGATCGGAAGGCTGTAAATGAAGAACAAGAATGTAGCTCTCAAAGGAGCAGATCTGGCTTGGATTTAATCCAGACGCCAGAGGACAGATCTTCAATAGCTTCTTCCTTCTTCTCCACGAACTCTCTCTCTCTCCATCTATCTTTCTTTCTCCTCTGCTCTCCTTTTCTCTCACGATATTCTCTCCTTCTTCTCTGCAACTCTTTTTCTTCTTGCCGGCTCACTCTTCTTCTATTTCTTCTTCTTCTCTTTTTCTTCTTCTTCTCTTTTTCTGGATCGAAGGGCTTTCTGCTCTCCAGGCTTCTTCTTCGATCAGCCTCCATCTGAAGACGAAGGCTCCAATATATACCAGCAGCAGTAGAGAGATAGGGTGTGTGCTTCCCACGCCTTCCGTCCAGAAGATTCCTCCTCGGATCACGTGCTCAGCACCCACCTCAGATCACGTGTCAGGTGCCAGCTTCAGGTCACGTGCCCATTCATCAGTACGCTCAGCAACTGGAGTTAGATGGCGTCAACCCACTTGCTCCAAGGAGTTGACGCACCCTTCAGAGATCTTCAACCCTTTTTAACTGCTGCGTCGACGCTTCCAACCCGTGGCGTTGACGCATTGATGCGTTCCAGTGAGCAGGTCTTCAGCAGATAGACGTGCTGCGTTGACGCTCTCAGCATGCTGCGTTGACGCATGGAGCTGCAGCGTCGATGCTGCCAATGTACTCCAGAGGCTGCAATAAGGGATACTTGAACTACTGCGTCTACGCTACTTGATCAATGCGTTGACGCATATGTGTGTTCCAGCAGTGGAAATTGGATGGCTTCAGCCCTCTTACTTTAAGGGGTTCATTAGCCTCTTCAATCCCTGTCAGACAGATGAAACGAAGTCATCAGTTCTAAGTTTATGCATTGCATTGTATAGACTTTGCTGTGAAGGTAAAGGCTAAAGCAACGTACAGACTTTATGATACTTAGATGAAAAACAGGCGAAAGCAATGTAGAGACTTCAGACTGCAGGAACGAGTGAATAACCAATGTGTAGACTCTTCAATCGACAGGCTTTGAAGCACAAAGGCAATGTACAGACTTTGCCTTAAAACGAATGTAAAGACTTAGAATCAAAGAGGCGTTGTGTAGACTTTGAACCAGTGTATAGACTTGGAAGCTTGAGCCAATGAATAGACTTGAGACGCTTAAGGCGATGTACAGACTTGTTGAGGCTCAAGCGGTGTACAGACTTCGAAGTTCCACTGTGGATGTACAGACTTGAAGATCCACTGTGGATGTATAGACTTGAATGAGTGAAGCCCAATGTATAGACTTGATGGAGCGAAGCCAATGTACAGACTTAATGTGTAGCTGAAGCCTTGAACGTAGGAATAGGCTGGAGTGTATAGACTTCAGGCTTCAGAACCGAATGTACAGACTTCGCCTAAGAAACGTAGGGAAGGACCCCAGTGTATAGACTTTGCCTTGAACGAAGGTAAGTGATGAGTGTATAGACTTTCACGATGTGTAGACTTGGAAACGTGAAAGCTACAGTGAAGGAGTGTACACACTTGACCAATTCAAAGGCAAATCGAGTGTACAGACTCTGAGTCCAAACCCAACGGCTGTACAGACTTAGAATATGAAGACTGATGTACAGACTTCATTAATCAAAGCATGAATGAGACGCTGTACACACTTAGCCTAGGACAATGTATAGACTTAATCAAATAAAGAGCTTCCAGTGTATGGACTTGAGTTAAGTGCATTGGCTGTACAGACTTCAATTAGAAGATGCCCGGTGTACAGACTTGAAGAAGAGATTCCAATGTACAGACTTAATGATATGAACACTAAGGCATGATGTACAGACTTACTCGATCAAGCTGATGTACAGACTTTGATACCCAAACAGTCAGTGTTCTGATGGGTCGACGCATCAGCAAGGGTGGGTCGACCCACTACTATTCATACTAACTAAGCAGAGTGTAGCAATGAATGCTTTATGCATCAGTTAACATGACTGAACATCAAACATGTTAAACTAAACTGAGCAGCAAGATGACTGAACATTTGATAGACTGAGTTATGATCAGAAAATAACTGAATAACAGCATGATGACTCACACAGCAAGATGACTCACAGTGATTAACTCACATCAAAAACCAATCATCAAAACCATCATCAAAACCACAGGGGCACAACACTCTTCCAGCCGGCTAGAAGACTTGGGCCTCGTTCTGGTGGACCTGTAAACCTGCCAAAGACGTGGAAAGCAAGAGAAAACAACCCAAATTAGCCCTTTAGACAATATAGCATCAATTCTTCAATAAACACAATATCTTCAAAAGGAAAGGGAAATACCGGGAGGTTTTGGTTTTTTAACCCCTCTGGGCGTTTTAAAAGATTGGGGGGAAGTTTAGATGATGAAAATCAGTGAAAAACGTGGAGAAAGGAGAGAAATAATGCTTATGATGAAAGGGAGATGGAAAAGGAATTCAATATGTAAATCTGAACTTTGAAACCAAGAGGAACAGATACTCCCTTCACCAGGCAACAAACGAACGTGAGAAGCACTTCTCCTTGATCAAACGTGGCTCTAAAATGCGACAGCACTTCGTCGCAAACTCCAGAATTTTCTCCCTTTTAGCATGAAGTCAAGGGTTCTATTTATAGACCCTCAAACCCTCAGGTCGAGCAGAGGAAAATCCAGCAAGATAAAGGGATAACTCTTAGCACATCCTTGAAGATAATATCACCAAGAGTCCATAGAATCAAACAGAAGGTCCTGAGGATCAGATTTGGAACAGATATCGTCAATCCAAGTTCTTATCTCGACTACGGAGTAGCAGAGAAAAGGCCTGAACTGCTAGGACTCTCTGAAGGAAGTAACGGCTGCACGATAGACCGCCAAAGTGAAATAACGCATCAAGGGACATCCGTTACTTTCAACCTTATCCCAAAGGGATAAAATCAACAGAAAGAAGATCAAAACAATAGGACTCGGTAAAGGAAGCAACGGCCAAGGCATAGGGCGTCAGAATGAAACAACGGCTGCATGACAGACCGTTATATTCAACATATAGGCCAAAGGATAAGCTTTGGAACAAGACCTCAAGCTTCAGGACTCTTCAAGGAGTAACGGCCCAGGACCCATCCGTTAGAAGGAAGAAACGCGCCTGGGACAGACTGTTATTAACAATGGAGTTCAAAAGAAGGAATGAAGGTTTTGCTAAGCTTTAGTCAAAATGAAATGCCACAAAGAGCCACATCCGATCAAGGAGTCAAGACCCAAGAAATGATCTTCAACTAAACAAAGCGACTCGATGAAGAGTGAATAACTCGGAGCATCATATATAATGAATAAAGAGATGACCCGACTTTATTGGTCATAAAACGGGTGTCAACAGACCTGCGGCATGGAATTATCATCGTCGAAGGACCACCCGAGGTTAGGAGCCGGGGGTTGGATGACATTGACCTGAGCTAGTGCCGGCAGCGGAGGTTGCGGAGCAGGAGGATGGTTTGGCATTGGGTTTTGATGAATCCCCAGGTCTTGCACCAGCTGCTATTACTACTGCTGCTGTGGCTGCGGTACCTGTTGCTGCTATACTTGCTGCCTCAGCGGCTGCCTTCTCTTCTCTTTGATTTCTGTGATGGCCCAGTGCATTTCGGCCCAATCTATCCTTTGTCCTTCATGAAGATCATATACTAGGTCCCGGAATTGAAAACACCCTTCAATGGTATGTCCTGGTTGCCTGTGGAACATATAATACTTCGTCTGATCAACGGCCGGATTCCAGTTGGGCCGTTCCGGAGGGAGCCGTATGGCATTAACCGACATAAGAGCCGAGAAGATGTCTGTGAGGGTTTCTAGCAGTGGAGGATATTGAGCTCTTTTAGGAGCTGGGCGCTTGTTGTTCGGGTTGTTGTTATAGCCGTTGGGTGGAGGGACGTTGTGGTATTGCGGAGGTGGTGGTGGTTGTTGCGGTGCGGCGAAGGTGTTTTGTGGATTAGTGAAAGCAGTTTGTGGGATGGTGAAGGTGGGCGGAGGGTTTTGTGGAGTGACTTGGAAGTTCTGTGGAGCGGGATTCTATGGAGTGCGGGGATTTTGAGGGAAGCGGAAAGGTGTGGCTTGGAATGGGAAAGCAACGGCTTGAACTTGCTCGTTCGTTTGGACCCCCTCGGTGACCGGCCCTTGAGGTTTCTTGTGACACTTGGGCTTTTGGTTTTCAAATAGAGAGTGAATGGGGGAGTCCTTGAACTATGTTTGGATGAACCGTGCCCGGCTGTAGAGTTGGTGCATATTGGCTATGTCATTCATTGCCAGAATATTTCGGAAGGTCGGGATAGCATTGGAAATAAGTAGCTTGACCTTCTCTTCCTCCGGAATGTGGCCGGGCACTCTAGCGGCCATTTGCCTCCACCTATCTGCATAAGTGGCAAACTCCTCATCCGGTTTCATCTTTTCGGCCACCAGATCTGTGAACGAATATTCCGGGCCGACCCTGTCTTGAAACCGCTGAATGAACTTATCTTTCACTACCTTAAAGCTCTCGGCTTCTTCCAATGGCAGAGAATAGAACCATTCTAGTGCAACACCGTCTAATGAGCGGCGGAACAAGTACGCCATAAGGCGATCATCATATTGGAATTGGGCCGATTCATATAAGAAATCCCTCACGTGAATAAAGGGATTGTCGTTCCCGTCATATTTGCGATAATTGGGGAGCTCGGATTGCGGAGGGAACCGGATGTTCTGAAAGCTAGGAACCGGAACATCTGCCAAGGATTGTGGGCCAACCCGCTTCTGGAGGAAATCAAGTTGCTGTTGCATGGTGGCCCATTTATCAAGTAATTCCTGCTCTCTGGATGGAGCAGGGGTAGTGAGAGATGATGGCTGAAGTTGGGGAGCAGAAGGGTGAATCGTAGCAGAAGGTGGGAGCCCATAAGCAGGAGCAAAATGGTAAATGGCCGAAGTAGGGGGCCCATAAGGAGGATATTGGACCTGAGATTGACCCAGATTGGAGTGGGCTTGGACAACCCCTGACTGAGGGCGCAGGAAGTCGGAGGGGCCCATGAGGACTTGCGGAACCGTCGGGCTAGGCATATGATGATCCGCCTGAACGAAAGAAGGGACAGGAGACTTCCCCTTGTCAAAAGATTGCTGGGCCGAAGTAGAAGATTGCCTCGTCTCCATGCCAGTGAATGTAATGGTCGGGGATGGACCGGAGTAAGATTAATTGGAGTGAGCTAGATGGAAGGATTGGATTGACCCTGCATAATCGTGGGAGGGGAGATATTGGATCCTTGCATGGCCTGATAGATAGTTTGGAGTTGGGCCGGATCCAATTGGGCCATCATCTGGAGAATGGAGCCCGCAGAAGGAGTAGTGAAAGAGGGGGTAGCTTGACCACCTTCCATGGAGGTAGAGGACGGAAGAGGGGATGTCCCCCCTCCAGAAGAGAATGAGGTAACCCTAGCAGGGTTTTCAAGAAGCCCTTGAGGAAGGGAATCCTCTTGGGAACGGGGAGGATTGAAAGAAGCCATGGTGGGTTCGAAAAGCGGATTTGAGTAGAACCTGGAGAAGGAATTGACCCTAGAAGGTGCTTCTAACTGACGAAAATAACTCCACATGCAACGAACAACCTTAACAAGATGCAAACAACACAACACCAACACACAATGAGCAACCAAACTTGGACGATTTATAACAAAGATGTAAGTAACAAGAGATGAAGACACTTCAAGTCAACCAAGTTGTTTAAGGTGATGCTTCAAGATTCTTATGATTTCTCCTTTGGAACTTTAGCGGATTGATTAATATGAGCTCTCAACAATGAGTTCCTGATAGGAGATGGATGTAAAGCTTGGTTTGACACTAAATGTGATCACTCCCTCACTTATGCAATCCTAGACACGGGGTGGGAAAGGTACAATCGGCCCGGCGTCCGTGTGGGAATCCACGGCTCGCGGGGACTTATGGAGGTCCCTGGTGTGATTTCCTAGTCGGCCCCAAGGAATATGGAGACGAGAGGTCCACACACCAAGGTAGGAAAATGCAATCTAATGTATGAAAGTATGAATGAACCTATGTGCACCGGAGTGCATGCAAATTCTAACCTAGAATCTAACAAATAATTATGCACACAACGATGTATGTAAACCAACCAAGGAGGAAGTCAGATAACACCCAAGCAAAAATATCACAGCAAAAATTGCAGAAGTAGAATGCACCTCGGGATGCGTACATGTCTGTAGTGTAACGGTCTAGAAGACCCGCGTCAGAAATATATAACGGTCAGAGGCCAGACCGCCAGAAGAAATATAACGCAGGGACCCAAGACCGTCGTATGAGCCAGAGAGCCAAAAACAACCAGAAAATAGAAGGGAAATCCGTGAAAAGCCCAAACAACAGGAAGAGGAGTGTAACGGTCTAAAGCCACTACATCAAAGTGGAGTGACGCAGGGACAGAGGGCCGTCAGACTACCCAGAGAACCAGAAACAAGAGGAAGTAAGAGAAAAATCCGGGGAAACTAAACAAGGAAATGATGGCAGGTTTAAACAGAGATCAAGACACAAGATGTCCCACCGTGATCGCCAAAAAATTATCTGTTGATTTGTTTTACTTCCCTTTTTTTTTGATGTGTAATAAAGATGATAAGCCAAAAATCAAAGACCTCAATCAACCTATGAACATGTGAACCATGAACCTAGGCAACCAGAACAAGCTCTAGCATGGGCATGCTATCTCGATCATCAAGCTAAACTAAGGGAATAAAGAAAAACACACGCCGGGGCGTGGAACAAGAGCAAATAAAAACACACTGCGAGGGTGGAGCAAATAAAGGAAATAAGAGATATGAGAGGGAGAGAAAGCTCATGCCTAATACTAAGAAAGAACGTGATCGCCACCAAAGTAAACACAAGCCAGAGACTTGAAAATACCTTGAAAATAGGTGGATGAAGCACCCGCCCACGGGAGAGAGAAAACCAGTGAAATCTGTAGATCAACCGAATGTAACGGTCCAGACCCCGTGCGTCACAGAAATGTGACGGTCGCACGATGCACCGTTATATGATCCTGACGCGCCTGCACAAGACCGTCAGAAACCATGCAGAAATAGCTTATGAATTCTTTGAACTCCAACTCTTCCAGCCGGCCCGAAGACTTGGGCCTCGTGTAGTGAACCTGTAAACCTGCCAAAGAACGTGAAACACACAAAAAACAAACCCAGATTAGCCCTTTAAACAAGCGTAGTATCAACTCTCAAAGAACTTAAGATCATGCAAAAGGAAAGGGAAGTACCGGGAGAGTTTTTGGTTTTTTAACCCCTCTGGGCGTTTTAAAAGATAGGAAGATATTTAGATGATGAAAACAGATGCAGAACGTGGAAACAAGGAGAGGGACAATGCCTATGATGAGAGGGAGAAGGAAGAACACAATATGCAATGATGAATCTTGAAACTCAATAGAACGAATACTCCCTTCACCGTGAAGCAGCTGGACGTGAAAGACAAGTCTCCTTGATTAAATGTGGCTCCAGAATGCTGCAGCACTTCGACGCGAACTGCAGATCTTCCTCTCTCGGGCCATGAAGTTAAGGGTGCTATTTATAGGCCCTCAAACTCTCCGGTCGAGCAGAGGATAATCCAGCAAGAAAAAAGGATAACTCTTAGAAAATCCTTGAAGATAATATCACCAAGAGTCCATAGAAACAAACAGAAGGTTCTGAGGATCAGATTTGGAAGAGAAATCACCAATTCAAACTCTTATCTCGACCACGGAGTAGCAGAGAAAAGGCCTGAACTGCCAGGACTCTCTGTTGGATGTAACGGCGACTCGACAGACCGCCACATGCAAATAACGCGCCAAGGGGATACCGTTACATTTAACCTTATCTCAAAAGAGATAAGATCAACGGGAAGAAGATCAAACAAGTTGGACTCTGCAAGATAAGTAACGGCCATGTCTGGACGCGTTGGAAGAAAGTAACGGCTGCACGACAAACCGTTAGATTCAATGGGTAGGCCAACGGATAAGTTGGAACAAAAGACCTTAAGTTGTAGGACTCTTCAAGAAGTAACGGCCATGGGACCACGCGTTAGAAGCAAATAACGCCCATGCAGAGGACCATTAAAAATAATGAAGATCGTAATTGATTAAGAGCTTGCTAAGCTTCATCCAATGAAAAGCCACAAGGAACCACACTCAACCAAGGAGAGAAGACCCATGAAATAAGCTTCAAACCGACGAAGGAAACTCAATGAAGAGTGAACAACTTGGAGCATCACATGGATAGAACAAGGAGATGACCCAACTTATCGGTCATAAAACGGGTGTCAACAGGTCTCCCTGGAGTTTATATAGCAGTCCATTTAACGTACTAGTCCAGGGAGCTGAGGGGATTTTGGGGAGGTTACGTCCTTGTAGTGGGCTCTTTATGGCATAAGGACTCTTGCTCTCCCTTATCCCTTGGAGTTCCCCGCTCCTGCTTGATGCGTAACGGATGCTTGGATAAGCTTCCGACAGTCGGTCCGAGCCAGAGGCGCTTGCTCGGGGTTTTATCCTGAGCGATAAGTGTATAGCTCGGGTAGGCCGCGTCGGGTCCCCGCATGGGATCTCTCGACCGATCTGTTGCTCAGACTTTCGGACCTGTGGGCCACCTAGGAAGTACTACTCTGAGTGAGTTTTGGGCTTGAAGTAAGTGGGCCCGAAATGGGGCTGTGGTTGACACCCGTTTTTAGCCCGCAAGTTACGTCATTCCTCTTATTCATCATTTTTGATGTCCCGAATTACCCATTATTTTGGAGCCTTCCTTGGATGGATTTTGAGCCCATTTTTATCATTCCATTCCCTTTGAGCCTTGGAGATCATGATTTCTTAGAGCCCTGGAGTTTATCTTATCAACTTTTGGCTTCCAAGTCAGTTTGCGGCCCATTTAGGCCCATTTCCATCAAGCATTCGGCTCTTTTCCCTACGCAGTCTTGAAAATGGTCCTTTTTTATCCCATCATATAACTATATTCAAAAGGTTGTCTTCACCAAAGTTGTTTGTCTTTCAAAGATCTACAACTTCTTCTTCTACGTCATTGGCCAATTCTCCACCGATTTCAAGTTATTTGCATTTTTCTGGCGTGCTGCTCTATTCACCTACATCCCAGAATTCTTTCTCTATGTTCTAGCCCCATTTTTTCCCTCTTCCAGTCTTTTTCTCATCTTACTCTCTTCCTAAACGTTGTTCCTCTTTCCGTTATCTACAATTTCTTCTTCTACCACATTCGCTAGTTCTGCACCGTTTGAGAGATACACTCCAATTTCTAAAATCGCGCGTAGTCTGCCCAAAATGCTCCTCCAACCGCCAAGCGGTCTATTGGTAGACCGCTAGGGCCCAAGAAGTGGTCTATTAGTAGACCGCTAGACCACAAGAAACGGTCCTACGATAGACCGTTAAGCCTAAACTTGCCCGAAATCGTCCCGTTTGACCCCTAGAGTCTTGCGGTCACTCCCTAGACCGTTTGTGGTCCTCATGCGGTCCTTTAATAGATCGTTTTCTCTGTAGGCGGTCTTACGATGGACCGTTTGCCAGACATAGAGTCCTAAACTACCTGAACACCGATTTCTTCACCGTGGGACTCTTTATAGACCTTTTTTGATCTATTTTCTCTTAGGAGAAGCTTCCAGATCGTCTCTAATTGATCTAGGACTCTTATCCCCACTATTATCTGGAGTTTTGTGCATCTAAATCCCTATTTTGGGTGTTCATCTCAGATTTAAACTCAATGGCTTTTCTGCTCCTATAAATAACTACCCAGTTCGCAGTTGCAAAGGAGGGCTCTTTCTGGACGTAGGGCGAAGCCATGCTGCATCTCCAACTCACAACTTCGACCCTGGCTTGAAGAGGGAAGTATTGGCTTTCCATTACATCCTTTTGGACTTAATTTCATAGTCTATATTATTAGTTCTCCTCTCCTCAAAATCATAAATCATCACAGTTTTCTGCACTTTTCTGCTACACATGCATTTTCCCCGTTTTGCATCAACGATTTCTCTCTATTCTCTCAACCAAATTCTGTGATTTAAAATCCTATGCATGCACAACACACACACCTATTATTTCCACCCTTCCACAGGGGTTAAAAACCTCCCCCCGGTGAGTTTACCCTCAATTTCTACCCCTATTTCATCACTTTGGGATTGATACTACACTTCGATTTTCTAATGGGTTTTCTGTTGTCTTGTGGCTTTGTTTTGCAGGAGAGCATGAACACAACGTGAGGCCCTCTTCTTCTAGCCGGCTGGAGGACAGGGAGGTTTGAATCCACATTATTCCCCACACCCCGTTTCAAGCGCGATCAAGTTTTTATCCTTTTCCAAGGTACACGGCGTCGTTCTCATATCTGTTCATCCTTTCGGCGTTGTTGAAACTTTGGTGGCGATCATGGTATGTTCTTTCTATATTTCCATCGCCCTTTTCTTTGTTCATATTGGTGCATGATTCATGCATACCTATTAGTCTAAGGGGCGGGGTGATACGTAAACTATCAACACCTAATTTTTTGGCGATCACGGTGGGACTCCAATGCCCATCACGTTTGTATTCATACTCTTTTGTAGGTTGGGTGGGTGCATGTTTATGTTTAGGTAGTATTTCCTCCATTCTCTCACTATTTTTGGCATTTTGCGAGCTCTGGTTGTCTAGCGTGTTGTGACTCCTTTATTGATGATGTTGACAATAAGCCTTACTTCATTGGCAACAGCTTGTTTTGATTGATTGGCAATTGTTCATATTTTTGATGTAATTGTCTTTATCAGATTGTCTGTGTGTTCCATGCATTCAGAGTCTCTACATTACCTATTGTTGTGTTCGTGCATCATTCTAGCAAGTCTGCACATTGCTTGTAGACTGCACAAAGTCTGCACATTCGTTGCTGGCATGTATGTACATCGTCTTGAAGATTGCACACAAAGTCTATACATTCACATGCATATGCAAAGTCTATACAGCCAGTGCATCCTTTGATTTGAAGTCTGTACAGCTTATGTTCTTCATACATTTTCAAGTCAGTGCTTGTTAAGATCTGTCTTACTTAGCGTCTCACTTAGCAGCTCTGTGCATACCTTAAGGTCGATGCATATGGTGAGCATCTAGTCAGTGCATTGTAGACACGCTAAAATTGACATTATTTTGAGTATATTTCATATCACTCTGCGATGCCCCATTTGACCCTCAAATCAGCTTATTTGAGTGGTTTTCCCACTTTTTCTTGAATTTCTCCTATTTTTCCCCATTTATCTCCTTTTTCCTATTTTTCTGGATTTTTCTGGGCATTTATCTCTATTTTTTTTGAATTCACGCCCTCATCAGGGGCGTGTTTTTGAAACACGACCTTGTCTAGGGCGTTTTCTCCCATTTTATCTATTTCTCCCCCATTTTATCTATTTTATGAATTTTCTAAATTCACGACCTGGGTAAGGGCGTGTTTTCTTCAAAACATGACTTAACCAAGGGCGTTTCTTAAAGAAAGGACGACCTCACCTGAGGGCGTTAATTCTTCTAGGTTTGACCGACTTCCTCATTTGAGCTCTTGAAATTAACGCCCTTCTCAGGGGCGTGTTTTTAAACGTGGCTTTAATTAAGGCGTGTTTTACATTTTTCAAATATGGGGAGTTTTTATTGCTAAATTTGGTTTTTGAGAAACGCCCTTGTGCAGGGCGTGTTTTTGAGAAACGCCCTCTGGTCAAGTCGTCAATTCAATAATTGACGCCCTGACCTAAGGCGTGTTTCACCTTCTGGCTTCGCAGCCCTTTCACCGGAGAGTCCTTGCCTCGTTAGACTCCTCCTCTATTTGGGCTCTTGCCCGTTCTTATCCCTTCCTCCTTTAATCTCTTCCCTTCTTATCACCTTTTTCTAACCTATTAATAGAGGCTCTCGCCTCTGTTAAGGGGTTGGTTCCAATAATTCTCATTCTCCCCTGCGTTCTTCTATTTTTTTCCCTTCTTCTTCTGTCTTCTACGTGCCTCCGTCTTCTTCTTCTTCTTCTGCTGTTGTTCTTTTCCTTTTTGTTTCTTCTTTTCTTTTTACAGGAACCGAACGCAGGGCCCTTTGGCTAAGGAGGACTTCACATCAACATCTTCATCCCTTTGAGGCTTTCTCCCCATCGAGCATTCAAGCCAAGGAACCACAAAAAAAGATTTTTTTTTTTTATCTTCTCTTCCCTTCATTATTCTTCTTATCTTCATTATCATTATTGTTATAGATCATGCATCATATATCATTGTTTTCATTGATTTTTCTCAACCATCATATTGAGATCTCCCCATAGTGCAACTCTTGCACATCTCCCTTATTCTCATTATTTTCATGCATTCATTCATCTCCCACACCCTTTGCATAGGGGTTTAAGGGCAACCACCCTTAAGGTGCGTTCTTGCACATGCTTTCATGCTCACATATTTCTATCATGAATTGATGCTACACTCACCGCATATCTAATGCAATTTCTTCATTGGTGTTTGTCTTTTTTGCAAGGGTAATTAAAGGAAGAACTCTCTTCGTCGGCCGGCCGATTTGAAGAGAAAGGAATACTCACATCCCCCGCATATTTGAGGTATTTTACGATCATCTTCCCATATCAATCTCCTCTTTGAGACCCTCGTGTCTCTGGCGATCACACACTCTCCACATTAGCACCTCGTGCTATTTTTATTGCTTTCACCCATATATCTTATTGCTTTTTTATATTTTTAAGTGTGGATTTTAAAAGAGATCTACAAATTGGCGATCACGGTGGGACACTTTGTGTTCTTCTTTCATTACCCCTTTCCCCTTGGCACCCTCGCGTGCCCTTTTGATATTCATATTTGTTGATTGCATTGATTCTATGAGTGTTCCTCTGCTGTTGCTGGCCGCGAAGGATTCCTGGTCAAGATGAATTCACGCCTCTGGAAGAGGCGTTTTTATTGATTTAACACCCTGACACAGGGCGTCTTCTTAATATTTTACGCCCTCTGCCAGGGCGTTTTCCAGCTTACTTCCGGGTTTTGTTGCTTCCTGTGAATTCACGCCTTGTCCGAGGGCGTTCTGTTATTGAGTAGCGCCGCAGATCAGGGCGTGTCTATTGATTTGACGCCCACTGCATAGGGCGTTCGTTTATTGGTAGCGCCCTGACCCAGGGCGTTCCTTGACTTGGTTGGCATCTGCCCGCGGTGTTTCACACCCTACCGAAGGGCGCTTTTTCCATTGGTAGCGCCCTGCCCCAGGGCGTTTTCTTCCTGTGTTTTGTCAAACCCCTGTGCTTTCTTCATATCATATATTTTGCATATATCTGCTGCCAGTGTTTCACGCCTTGCCCAAGGGCGTTCTTTTATTTATTAGCGCCCCTCATCAGGGCGTGTCTCCTGAGTTGACGCCCGCTCAACAGGGCGTCCGTTTATTGATAGCGCCTCACCCTAAGGCGTGTTTTCGCCAGCCCCTGGGCCCCTCACGTTGATTCACGACAGTCACATCGTCGTATCTTTTCTAGTAGCGCCCCCTTCCCGGGCGTATTTTTACTGTGGGTTTCCAGAACCCCCGGCTGTGGTTTTTCATGATATTTCATGCTTATTTTTGTTGATTGATCATATTATTGTGGTTGGCCTGTTTACCCTGTTGCATTCATATTTGCATTTGGTTTGGGAGCCTCCTCCTCTTCATTTGGATCCACACACCCTCTTGGAATCGGGACGACCCTCCATTGAGCATTCCGTCTCTTTGGACTGGAAATCCCTTTTCCAAGCCTCCATAAGCCCCCGCACCCGTGGATTCCCTCACGGACGCCGGGCAGGTTGTACCCTTTTGGAGTCCCGATATAGTTGGCCTAATACGTGGTGAGTGAGAGTTCCTAGTTGGCATTGGAGTTCAAATCTCATTTGAAACTAGGACTCTCCTTGTGTGAATCTTTCCAAACTTTATTAAAATCCTTAATTCACCAAGGATAAAACAATCAAAAATCACGGTAACCATTCCAACTTGTGTGCTTATTTGCATAATTATTGAGAATTTTTGATTATATAATGGCTTACCATGATAGAAACATGTTCAATTCAATTCATGAGGATGCACAACCTAGCACTTCATATCCTCAATTTCAACATGTTAATCAGCATTCTCACCATTCTTTCAAGGGACCACGTCCTTATTCTCATGGTCATACCCAACCCATGGGCAATGTCCATTCTTATGGTCCCCCTCCTCAAGTTCGAGCCACTATTCCCTCGGGACCGTCTCCTCCCAATGACGAGAAGGTCTCTCGAATCATCCATGCATTAGATCATCTTACCCCTCAACAGATCCAAGCCCTTAAGGCTGCCGTTGAGGGTACATCTCATGCATCTCTCCCTCCTTCCAATTCTATTCGGGTGGCCCATCACCCATCTCCCTCCAATTCTACACGGGTGGCCCATCACCCACCTCCTCCTTCCAATCATATTCGGGTAGCCCATTACCCATCTCCCCCTATTCATTCTACTCGGGTGGTCCGACACCTGCCTCCTTCTATTCCTCCTCCCTCACGGCCCCGAGGCCCATTTATTCATTGCAATCCGGCCCATCCGGGTTCTTTTACGGGTCATACCGTCAACTCCCCTCCACGGCCTTTTTATGCGGCCCCTCCTCCTTCAAGGCCCTGCCAACCTTCTATTGTTCAAGTCACACCCCTCCAACAATCTCTGCTTGATAAGATTACTTTGATCGAGGAACAAATAAAGAGGGTCACGGCTCCTCCTACTCCAGTCAATCCCCTCCACGCCGCTTTGGACGAGATCACTAAGTTGGAGAGAGAATGGAAGGATAGGAGAGATGATTATGGTATCGGCATTCCAAGCAAGAGAGAGCCGGTAATTGAAGAATCCGAGGCAGTATACGATGATGATGAAGCCCCGCAGGCACCCCTTCCGAGTTGCCTTCGTTTCCCTCTTCCTCCATTTTTCTTTGATGAACCCCCTGCTCAGGAGGAAATCACTCCTAATTCAACCCCTGTTTATGAGACTAGTTGGTGTTACGACGATGGGTCGACATTCCAATCGCCCGCGCCGGCGCCTATTGAGTATC
Source organism: Amorphophallus konjac (assembly GCA_022559845.1). NCBI lineage: Eukaryota > Viridiplantae > Streptophyta > Magnoliopsida > Alismatales > Araceae > Amorphophallus > Amorphophallus konjac. The sequence continues at coordinate 138,811,739 of CM040126.1, forward strand.
CTCCTATCCCAGAACCTTCCATTAAACCTCCACCAACTACACCTCCACCCACCATACCATCAACCTTCACACCATTAGCATCCCCCGAGCCTTCCACTATAAAACCTCCACATATTGAGCCTTTAGCCTCCACCGAGCCCACCATTGAAATTTCCTCGATTCAACCTCCCGTTATCCCATTACCACCTTCCCTAAAACCCATTTTGCCTATTCCGCCACTTAACCCTTCATCTTTACCCATGGTTAATCCTGAGCAGGATCCACCCCTTTTTGCACTTGAGCCAATCCCGACTGCTTCCAAGCAAAAGGAAAAGCTCGACGTGTTTGAACCTCCACTTCCACTTATCCTTTCTCCAACACCTTCCATTATACCTCCACCATTCATGAAGCCTTCCGCCTTCGCCTCACCTCCCTTTACTACTCGGAAGGGGAGCACCGCTATAAGTACTTGCGCCAAGAATGATCAAGAGCCGGGCAAGAAGGATTTGGCCGTGGCTATGCCGTTCAAGATACAGGAATTCATTTGTCGGATGCCAATCCGGGTTATTTTGCCGAGCACGATTAAAGAGGCTAAGCCGCTGCCCTTATTCAGAGAAGAATGCCGGGCGTTGATGTCGTCTAAGGGCCGGGCAGGGCACCCCTTGTTCCTACTTTCAAATTCCAAATTCATTATTCCTTACAAGGGGCGAATGCCCATTTTGCTCAACATTCCATATATGCCACATTCAATGGGCAACACGATGCTTCCCGTTCCAACTCTCCAACTCCCTCACATTGTTGATCTTTACCTTCCAAGGGGGTTGCCACTTATTGAAGCTCCTTTTATTGGGCCAATTGACTATACACTTTCACTGCCGTGGAGGGGCAGTTATCTTGATGCTAAGGGGCCTTCCACTCCTTTATCCACCCTCTATCCCACTCCATCCATATTCTTGTCTATCACGTTTTCTTCATGGGCCACTCCCAGGGGAAAGAGGAGGATCTCACCCTCTCACCCTTCGCATTCCTCATCTTCTTTGCATTTCATTGTGTTCATGCATTCACTGCATTCATCACGTCCATTCTATTGCATTCATATGCATTTGCACCTCCTGCTTCCCGGGTCTCCAAACCCGTATCTTCCCCGCCTTCTGGCATCGCCGGATATTCCACATTTCCCATCTTATTCATCTTCATCTTCTTATCCACTATCCCTGGGGCATCGCGTCCCCTTTCCTGCTATCTCCCTGGAACCTCCAGGGATTTTATCCCTCCTCTTTGGGCATCGCGCCCTCTCTGATTTTATTCCTCCGGAACCTCCGGACTTTCCCCTCGGGCATCACGCCCCTTTCCATCCTCTTCCTCCGGAACCTCCAGATTTTCCTCCTAATCCTCCTTCATTCCTTTCTCTGTTCCTCGGGCATCGCGCCCCTTTCCATTTTATTCCTCCGGAACCTCCGGATCTTTCACCCCTCTCTTTGTCCTTCGGGCGTCGCGCCCCTTTCCATCTCATTCCTCCGGAACCTCCGGATCTTTCTATAATCCTTGGGCATCGCGCCCCTTGGTATCTTCCCCCTCCTTTCATCATTCCTCTGGAACCTCCGGATTCTCCGTCTTATTCTCTTTATCATTTTCCAGGGCATCACGCCCCTTTCCATCTCATTCCTCCGAAACCTCCGGACCATCCATCTCTCTTCCGATTCATCTTTCTGCTCCTCCGGGATATCACATCCTTCATTTTCTTCCTCCTTTTTCATCATCTTTTTCTCTATTTCTTCCCAGGGCATCGCGTCCCTTCTTTTGTCATTCCTCCGGAGCCTCCGGATGATTTCTCCTCTCACGATGCTCCTTCGCCTCCGGACCCTCCGGATCCACCTCTTTCCATCTACCAATTTCTTCTTCTGATTCCTCCTAATTCTGGGTCTGACCCAACTTCTTCCACATCCACTGCCTTGGGCATCTGCCCATTCTCTCACTACTTTCGAGGCTTTAGTCCTCACTCATCCTTCTAATTCTTCACTTCTTCTGTAGACTGTTCCATGTGATCAGGGTCTCCGCGCCTTAGTGAGGGAGTTCTAGCCTTCGCCTCTCTTCCTTTTTCTCCTTATTCGTCTGAGTCTGGTCTTGGCACCACTCCCTCTTGTTAAGCCACTTTCAAATCCTTTGCTTCCAATTCTTTTGACTGCCAAAGAGGACAAATCTCACGATGATCAAGATCGCTTCTCGCGGCAGCTGCTTCTACAAAGGTCGCAAGGTAACATATTGGCGTAAGTATGCGTTTTAATGATATCATTTTCTCATTACTTCACGCATGATTTTCAAAATCAAGTGCTTCTTAACGAGATTAAGAGTGGTGTTTTAAACCTTTATCTTAGGCTTTTGTTTAATTAAATCACTCTCAAAAGAGTCTTTAGGCTTGCTATGCAGCACCTTTGGTTAATAAGAACCCCGCGCTGGGAATTCGACATTCTCTCCCCGCTTGTTAAGAGCAACCCTTAGCTGGGCATTCCACACACTTCACGGCGTCCTTAGCCGGCTTCTTTGGTTAAACACCGTTGCTACCTTGGCCATGCCATGAGTATATCTGAAAGTCTTTTCTCTTCTCTACTCGACCGCGTGCAGGGGCAAGAGGTTGACGGATGAGATGACTAACCTAGGTAATCCCCAATACGAGAGGAGTCTCAAATAGGGGCAGTCTTGACCCAAATTAAATGAGTTTTCATGATATACATATCTCGCCAAAAAGGGCTATTATGAAAATCAAATCAAAAATTTTGGTAATTGCAAAGTATGAATTAAGGCATGTCAAGAGTGGCAAAGTCCCCGCAGGTAAAACCCTGGTCGTATGCATGTCAAGGGTCTAAAAATTAAAGGCACAAAGCCCCGGCACAACAGACTACCTCTTTGAAGGGAACACCTTGGAAGGAATTCAAGTCTTGATATCTCCCATCCTGCATAAAGCTTATCTCCAATTATTCTTCTCTTCTCCCTCTAAGACCGAATGTTTCTCGGGTATGGCCTTGGTAGGGGCACCGTTGATCAAAGACGGTCGGTTATAGGGCGCCACCCTTCAATGCACGCCCGGCTTTGGGAAATTTTAGCGAAAGGGGAAGGAACGAGGGCCCCTAGCCAGTGGTTTAAGACACCCTTTAATGCTGCTTTAGCAATGTTTAACCAAAATCAAACAAAAAATTGAATATTTCTTTCTCAAAACTTCATAAAAATTTGAATATCTTTTCCTAAAAAAAACCACAAAAATTTGCATATTGATAAAATTCATAAAAATTGGAATATCTTTTTCAAAACTCATAAAAATTTGCATATTTTCAAAATCCAAAAAAATTGCATTGTATTGTCTGATGGTGTTTTGCAGGAACAGCTTTGCAGAGACCAAAAGCACGGGATGGGTCCTCTCTCTACTTATTGCTATCAATCTATTGATTCTTCCCCAATATTCTCATGACATGCCACCCAGGGGCATTTTTTTTTATTATCATCTCCCTATATCATTCTGATTATCATATCTCATGATTATTCATCTCCAAATCTTTTTTAATCAACTCCTGCTAATTTCATCTGATCACTCCGCCGATGGGCATTATATCAGATCTTGATCATTCAATTCCAAATCTTGATTAGCCAAGATTGTCTCCTCATGATAAAACAAGAAACAATGCTATGATTTGAAACAATGCTTATGCTATTCATATACATGCTATAATTGATGCTTTGATGATTGCTATGATTGAATGTCTTATTCATTGCTTGTTATCTTTTATATCTTGGCTAATGAATTTTTGAGCGCAGGATAAGAAGCTCTTGGTCCCGCCGGCTGGGCATCATCATCAAAGTCCCACCGGTTTTGCAGCTCATTTCTCAGTTCCCAGGCTTATTGCTATCACCATCTCCTTGTATGCATTCTACTATATGTTACATATGTTACTAGATTATATCAAGGACCTTGTGGCTTTGGTAAATCTGGGATTTGAGTTCCCCTTCATCAAAAACAATGATGATTCCAGAGGAGTCTTAGTCACACGGATAGGCCGTTGAGCCATCCGAGACTGGGGACGATGGTTCCCTTTTTACGAGTTGGTGCGTGGATAAACGGGCTTCGGCTTAGTGTCAGCTCGCAGAATTGGTTTCTTGACCCAGTCTGGGCAGTTTAACAATATTATCCTTGATTATATTATATTTTCATTTGTTATTTTTCCCTTTAGCCCAGCATGCATTCATGTAGGACTTTGAAGCAATTGTTGAAAAATCATTTTTGATAAGCTGATGTGAGAGTTGAATTGATCTTAATCTTTCTCGATATGAGATTTTCCTTGCCGAATTGGATCCTCATTTCGTTTTGTCGCTGTTTTGGGTGATTTTCTCGAAAGCTCCTTGTTTGGATTTTTATCATCTTATTTTTAATCTCCTTTCCTTTGATCCACCTTGGCAGCACGTCCACTGGCTGGTAACCGCTCCCCAATGGTGAAACCTACAGGTTTGTGACCTGGGGTACTTCCACCGCGTTGGAAGTTGATCATTTATTTTATCTCCTTCGTGCACCGCGTGCGCATCTCCCCTTTTATCCAAACATTGTTGATTTCCTTGAATTTCCCGAGATTTGCTTCATCTCGTGCTTTTGATTTGATTCTCATCAAGTGATGTTGATTGCGTGTCTCATCACACCTTGGCATCTACTTTTCAGTTTGCTACGCTCCCTTGCAAAGCAGACGCCAAGGCGGGGCAGCTGTAGACACGCTAAAATTGACATTATTTTGAGTATATTTCATATCACTCTGCGATGCCCCATTTGACCCTCAAATCAGCTTATTTGAGTGGTTTTCCCACTTTTTCTTGAATTTCTCCTATTTTTCCCCATTTATCTCCTTTTTCCTATTTTTCTGGATTTTTCTGGGCATTTATCTCTATTTTTTTTGAATTCACGCCCTCATCAGGGGCGTGTTTTTGAAACACGACCTTGTCTAGGGCGTTTTCTCCCATTTTATCTATTTCTCCCCCATTTTATCTATTTTATGAATTTTCTAAATTCACGACTTGGGTAAGGGCGTGTTTTCTTCAAAACATGACTTAACCAAGGGCGTTTCTTAAAGAAAGGACGACCTCACTTGAGGGCGTTAATTCTTCTAGGTTTGACCGACTTCCCCATTTGAGCTCTTGAAATTAACGCCCTTCTCAGGGGCGTGTTTTTAAACGTGGCTTTAATTAAGGCGTGTTTTACATTTTTTAAATATGGGGAGTTTTTATTGCTAAATTTGGTTTTTGAGAAACGCCCTTGTGCAGGGCGTGTTTTTGAGAAACGCCCTCTGGTCAAGTCGTCAATTCATTAATTGACACCCTGACCTAAGGCGTGTTTCACCTTCTGGCTTCGCAGCCCTTTCACCGGAGAGTCCTTGCCTCGTTAGACTCCTCCTCTATTTGGGCTCTTGCCCGTTCTTATCACTTCCTCCTTTAATCACTTCCCTTCTTATCACCTTTTTCTAACCTATTAATAGAGGCTCTCGCCTCTGTTAAGGGGTTGGTTCCAATAATTCTCATTCTCCCCTGCGTTCTTCTATTTTTTTTCCCTTCTTCTTCTGTCTTCTACGTGCCTCCGTCTTCTTCTTCTTCTTCTGCTATTGTTCTTTTCCTTTTTGTTTCTTCTTTTCTTTTTACAGGAACCGAACGCAGGGCCCTTTGGCTAAGGAGGACTTCACATCAACATCTTCATCCCTTTGAGGCTTTCTCCCCATCGAGCATTCAAGCCAAGGAACCACAAAAAAAGATTTTTTTTTTTTATCTTATCTTCCCTTCATTATTCTTCTTATCTTCATTATCATTATTGTTATAGATCATGCATCATATATCATTGTTTTCATTGATTTTTCTCAACCATCATATTGAGATCTCCCCATAGTGCAACTCTTGCACATCTCCCTTATTCTCATTATTTTCATGCATTCATTCATCTCCCACACCCTTTGCATAGGGGTTTAAGGGCAACCACCCTTAAGGTGCGTTCTTGCACATGCTTTCATGCTCACATATTTCTATCATGAATTGATGCTACACTCACCGCATATCTAATGCAATTTCTTCATTGGTGTTTGTCTTTTTTGCAAGGGTAATTAAAGGAAGAACTCTCTTCGTCGGCCGGCCGATTTGAAGAGAAAGGAATACTCACATCCCCCGCATATTTGAGGTATTTTGCGATCATCTTCCCATATCAATCTCCTCTTTGAGACCCTCGTGTCTCTGGCGATCACACACACTCTACATTAGCACCTCGTGCTATTTTTATTGCTTTCACCCATATATCTTATTGCTTTTTTATATTTTTAAGTGTGGATTTTAAAAGAGATCTACATGCATGTTTAGGTCTCATGCTATATTACAAAGTCTATGCATCGGTCAAGTCTATACATTGCATCGGTCAAGTCTGCACATCACTTCATGCTTCATATACTCAAGACAAAGTCTGTACATTTCTTGTGCATGCATTGTTTCTCAAGTCTGTACATCATCTTGTTGACGGCATGTGTGTGCATCTCGCTGCTAAGACTGTACATTCGCCAAGTCTATACATCGCCGCTTGTGGTTCATTCGACTAAGTCTGTACAACCTTCATTGGTTCATACGACCAAGTCTGTACAGCCCGTGTTCAGAAGCATTACAAAGTCTATACATCCATTAGCCGATATCTGGTTGCAAGTATGTACATCGCCCTGTGTCATGCACTCAAAGTCCACACATGCACACACTAAGTTTGTGCATTGTGCTCTCATGCTTTAACACTAGGCATTGCAAAGTCTATACATTACTGTCGCATGCACACTAAGTCCATACATTTGTTGACGGCACGACTGTGCATCCACTTTCAATATACACACCTCACTGCATGCACACTGCATTACACACTACAAAGTATGTACAAGTTTTTAGTCTTAAACTGATAATTCTCTCCGACTGACTGACAGGTACTTTTCGTGAAATTTAAGAATGGCACATGATCCGAGAAGGGAGGACGGATCAGGATCGTGACACGTGTAAAGTAGCAAGCCTGGATGCTGCCACGTGACCAAAATGTTGGGCGGGAAATGTGGAAGACACACGCCCTCCTAATTGCTGCTGGTATAAAAGGAACACTTCTTCATCTGGAGAAGTGTATGGTGAAGCTCGAGCAGAGAAAGTGAAGCAGCAGAGAGCCACCAAGAGCAGAGAAGAAAAAGAGAGAGAAGAGAAGAGCATAGAAGAAAAAGAGAGAGAAGAGAAGATTGAGAAGGTTGATTTCAGAGAGTTTATTGAGATATTGTTCCTCAGTCTCTTGGTTCAGATACCAGAGCTGAGTTTGCTCATTGCGAGCTATATTCCTTGTTGGGATTTTCTTATTTTCATTTTGATTCTGTCTTTTATTTTCTGAAAGCTTTCTTCAAGTTGTTTGTCAGCAGAGCTAAGCTGTATTGCTCAGCAGTTTGCCGAGGTGTTGCCTCTGGTCGGGTCAAGCTGTAGTCCCCAGCGGTTGCAGAGGTATATTCTCTGGACAGGTCAAGCAGTAATTCCTCAGTGGGCGAGACTAGGTCTCGGACATCAAGCTGTGAGGCTCAGCACAAGCTATTAGGCAGCGGATGGCTAAGCTGTATTGCCCAGCGGAAAAAATCTGTGATGCTCAGCTGTTGTAGGCTAAGCTGTAAGGCCCAGCGGACGCAAGCTGTGTTACGCAGCAGTAAGCCACACTTGGGTTTGAGTGTGGGGTGGACGTAGGTCTGGAGGACCAAACCACCTAAAAATCTGGTGTGTTATATGCTTGTGTGATTGCCTATGATATGGTGTGTGGTTGCTTCTCTTGATTCTCTTCTCAGATTGCTTCATTTCTGCTAAGTTCAAACACTCTAGCAAGTGATCTCGTAGATCAATTTAATTTCCGCATTAGAGTCTCATTGAACTGTTAAATTAGGCCATCGATCTATTCACCCCCCTCTAGATCCACACTTCGTGGTGACAGAGTGCTTCCATCTAACACAACAGTTGGTATCAGAGCCTAACTCTTCTACAGGGACTTACAGCCCGAAGAGGAAGGTACAGATGGATGCAAGAGGGTTGATCGCTGAAAGACATTCTACCACCAAGCCCCCTTACTTTGATGGATCAAATTATGCATACTGGAAGAACCGTATGCAAGTCTTCTTGAGGGCGAAGGATTATGAGACTTGGAAGGTGGTGAGTAAGGGACCTTTTGAGCTATCCCCGAATGAGGATGTCTGGACCAAGGAAGAGATCCGAAGGTCCACTCTGAACTGGAGCGCCATCAATGCGATTCAGTGCACCCTGCACCCCATAGAGTTCTCTCGTGTGTCGTCTTGCACTTCAGCCAGAGAGATGTGGAATAAGCTGGAGGCTATCTACGAAGGGACCTCTCAGGTCAAGGAGACGAAGGCAAACCTCCTGGTGTCAGAGTATGAAGCTTTCAGGATGAAGCCCAATGAGACCATCAAGGAGATGTACGCTCGACTGACAGTCATCACAAACGGTCTCAGAGGTCTCGGGAAGACATATTCAGAATATGAGATTGTAAGGAAAATCCTACGTTCCCTGACTCCTATTTGGCACACTAAAGCTACTGTAATGGAAGAGTCAAGGGATCTGCACAACACCAGGGCAGATGAGTTGATTGGATCGCTGATGGCTTATGAAATACATCTGCCGAAGATAGAGGAAGCTGAGAAGAAGAAAAAACCGATCGCTCTGAAAGCTGGTGCCAGTAAATCCAGCCGATCCAGCTATAATGGATCATCATCCGAGGAGATCCTATCTGGAGAAGAAATAGAAGGTGATGAGATAGCTATGATTACCAGGGAATTCAGGCGGTTCCTCAGGAAAGAAGGAAGGCGATTCAGCCGAAGGAACCTTAGTGGTGGCCGACGGGATACGAGGTATAAATCTAATCCTGTAAGGAAAACTGAAACTAATGTGTGTTACCAATGCAGGAAGTCCGGCCATCTGAAAGCTGATTGTCTAGAGAGTTAGAAGCATAAGGACAAGTCCAAGAGAAAGAACACTAAAGGGAAAGCCATGGTAAGTACCTGGAGTGATGAGGAAGAGAAATTGAAGAAATTGAAGAAATCAAGCATGAGATAAAAATATATAAGGAAGAGAATGAGAGGCTAGAAAATGCAATTGATGAATGGAAATTGAGAATACAAAAATATGAGAGTGAAATGAAGATTGTAAATGAAAAGTATGAAGCTGTCCTAAGTGTGAACACTGAACTGAAGAAATTTGTTGAAAATGTTCAGAAAGATAATGAGGACAAGCTGAGAATAATAGAAAAAATGTCCCAAGGTTCAGAGAACCTAAATGCCTTATTAGGGTCCAAAGTCAATTTCAGGAGAGAGGGTCTTGGATTTAATTCCAATGCAACTAAAAGTCTTACAATGAAGACTATATCATTTTTTGCACAGAAAGAGAAAAGACCTCTCATTAACATGAATTCAGATAATTTTGTAAATAAAACTGTGAACCTGAAGAAGCCCAATGCTGAGGAGAAGGGCAAACAAAAGATTGGTGAGCACAGTAGAGCTGGTACAACCAAGCCAAATCCTAAAGCTCAGTCTCAGGTTAAGGGTCAGCCTACACATGCATATAAACTCCATGGTAAGGCCACCAAGTCTCCACCACCACCACCATCTCAGAAGAAGACCCAACACACACCTGTAAATAGGTCAGCAGGGTCGAAGGTGCAAGGGAGACAGAATACATTTAGAAGACAATCCAAACAATTCTACCAACCTAGAGTTCAGTCTCACTACACTGCACAGTCAAACTATTCCAATAGATCAGGGTGGACTAGGATTCCGGGGAGGTACACAGGTCATGCATATCAGGCTACACGGTTTTACAGACCTTACACTCAAAATTAGATTGGTGGGTATGGCACTTGGACACCCAGGAACTTGCATTTCTTCAGCCAGCCCAAAAACTACTATGGCCATAATTTCTTGAATGCACCTTGGTCAAGGCACTAGCACAAAAGCTACAAATCTGTAAATAATCCTGCTGGTACTAACAAAAAGAAAAATAACAAAAAGAAGAGGAATACTAACAGAAAGGAATCTGGAAAATCTAATGAACAGAACTCATTTAAACAAATATGGATTCCTAAAAGTTTGCTTTCATGTTTTACCTGTATTTCATCTGCTCTGGAGCCCAAACAGACTTGGGTTCCAAAATTCTCTACCTAATTGTGTGTGCAGGTATGTCTGGCAGCCAAGAACAACATTTGGTACCTGGATAGTGGCTGCTCTAGGCATATGACAGGAGATAAGGCCAAGTTCTGCATGCTGACAGAGAAACATGGAGGCCTTGTCACCTTTGGTAGCAACACAAAAGGTAGAATTGTCGGGTCAGGTAAGGTAGGTAAGTGTACTACCTGTTGCATTGAAGATGTCATGCTGGTTGAAGGTTTAGCATATAATTTACTTAGCATCAGCCAGTTATGTGATAAAGGGTACAAAGTTCTTTTTGACTCTCAATGATGTAAAGTGTTTGAACCTGATTCTGACTTTGTTAAGTTTTCTGGTAAAATAATTAATAATACATACATGATAGACTTAGATGACATATCACATTCTAACCTATGTCTCAAGGCTAGTAAAGAAGATTTAGCCTTCTTATGGCATCGTAGGTTAGGCCATGCTAGTTACACAGTATTGCATAAATTGAATAAGCACAGCATGGTTAGAGGACTTCCTGAAGTCTCTTTTAAGAAAGAAAATAAATTCTGTGATGCATGTACTCAGTCCAAGTTAACTAGGAAGTCATTCAAATCTAGAACATAAAATCGGTCCTCTAAACCCTATGAGCTGATACACATGGACCTTTTTGGGTCAACTAGATCTGTCAGCTTATCAGGGAGGAAGTATGGGTTTGTTCTGATAGATGACTTCTCTAGGTACACTTGGGTATATTTCTTGTCACAGAAAAGTGATGCATTCACAGAATTTCAGGAGTTCTATCTTAAGATAAACCAGAAAATTGAAAACATTTTAACTGATCATGGAGGTGAGTTTGAAAACTCACAGTTTGAGGATTTCTGCAGGACAAATGGTATTCATCACAAGTTCTCCTCACCAAGGACACCCGAGCAGAATGGAGTTGTGGAGAGGAGAAACAGAATCCTGGTGGAGATGGGTCGTACACTCTTAGTTGAAGGTGGTCTGCCAAGAAAGTTCTGGGATGAAGCTATAAGTACTGCCTGTTATGTAATCAACAGAGCTATGGTAAGACCTTCCACCTAGAAAACACCTTATGAGATCATAAAGGGTAAGAAACCTTCAATTGCTCATTTCAAGGTTTTTGGTTGCAAATGCTTTATTCATATAAATGATAAAAGAGACCTTGATAAATTTGAACCTAAAGGTGAACCAGGAATTTTTCTTGGTTACTCTGAAAACACCCGGGCATATAGAGTGTATAATCTAAACTCCAAATCTGTTGAAGAATCTCCACATATTGTTTTTGATGAATCCTTATTAAAGACTAATATTGGTCAATGCAGGAATGAAGACAATGGTGATATTCTGAAAGAAGGGAATCCTACAGACAAATCCGAAGATGAGGAAGGAAATGAAGAGCTTAATGAAGAAGAGCCTACAGTTCAGGGGGAGGTAAATGAAAATCATGATAATGAAATTGTCAACATTAGATATCTAAAAGATCATCCTGTAGATAATGTGATTGTCAATCTGCATGACCCCCCTAGGACTAGAGGCCACTTAAGGATTCAAAATGAACTGAATGCATATGCTCTTGTTTCTCATGTAGAACACAAGTCCATTGACTGTGCTCTCAAGGATGTGCATTGGACTAATGCCATGCATGAGGAGCTCAATCAATTTGACAGGAATAAGGTGTGGCACTTGGTCCCACCTCCAGATCATGGGACAGTCATAGGGACTAAACGGATATTTAGGAATAGAACTGATGAGTTAGGGAATGTAGTTAAGAATAAGGCCAGACTTGTAGCTCAGGGGTATAACCAAGAATTTGGAATAGACTTTGAAGAGTCTTTTGCCCCTGTAGCCAGGTTAGAAGCAATTAGAATTTTATTGGCTCATGCATGTTCCCTAGGAATAAATCTCCAGCATATGGATGTAAAATCTACTTTTCTAAATGGGGAAATCAGTGAGGATGTCTATGTGAGGCAGCCTCCTGGCTTTGAATGTTTAGACTTCCCCAATCATGTTTATAAACTTAATAAAGCTCTCTATGGTCTTAAGCAAGCTCCTAGAGCTTGGTATGACAGGTTGAGCAAATTTCTCACAGATAAGAACTTCACAAGAGGAGTAGTTGATCAAACTTTGTTCACTAAGGTAAGTCATCCAGATATACTTATTGTTCAAATTTATGTGGATGACATAGTTTTTGGGTCAACTAACCCCAAACTGTGTGAGGAGTTCTCTCAGATTATGACTAATGAATTTGAAATGAGCTCAATGGGCGAGCTCAAATTATTTCTTGGATTGCAGGTTACACAGTCAAAAGATGGAACCTTCATCACTCAGTCCAAGTACATAAGGGATTTACTGAATAAATACAAGATGGACAACCTCAAAGAAATAGCTGCTCCAATGGGTACCTCGACCAGCTTAGATACAGACCCTCAAGGTAAACCAGTGGACCAAAAGCTATATAGAGGTATGATCGGATCCCTTTTATATCTTACAGCATCTAGGCCTGATATTCAGTTTGCATTGTGTCTATGTTCTAGATTTCAGGCTAGTCCTAAAGAGTCACACCTTAAGTCTGTGAAAAGGATTTTTAGGTATCTACTAGGCACTCAAGAGCTTGGTCTATGGTATCCTGCTAGGTGTGAGTTAGAACTTCTAGCCTACACTGATGCAGACTATGATGGGTGTCGAGTAGATAGAAAAAGCACTAGTGGCTACTGTCAATTCCTAGGTGGTTGTCTAGTGTCTTGGCCATCTAAAAAGTAACACACAGTAGCTTTGTCCACAGCTGAGGCTGAATATGTCGTAGCTGGTAACTGTGCAGCCCAAGTACTTTGGATCAAGCACCAACTGTCTGATTATCAGATAAAATTGGGATGTATTCCAATTTTATGTGATAATACTAGTGCTATATGTTTAGCTAAAAATCCTGTTCATCATTCTATGACTAAGCATATAGAGATCAAACACCATTTTCTTAGAGATGCTGTCAATAAAAAGGAAATTGAATTGAATTTTATTAAAACAGAAAAATAAATTGCTGGTATCTTTACTAAGCCACTAGGGAATGAAAGGTTCAAATTTCTTAGAAGAGAACTTGGCTTGTGTAAATTTCAGCATGATGAATAAACTTTCAGGTGGTTTGAATAAAATTCTGATCTGGATTTACATCTTTTAGTCTAAATAAAACTCTGTGGTTGTTGAATGTTGCACCAGACCATGCATGAATAACATTCATATTTTTCATGACATATCAATTGGCATCACACTCATGATCCTTATTGCATATCATTCAGCCATGACTATGTCTAAGCTCTCTCTCCTCTAATTCTTCTTCCCATTCATTTGCAAAACCACATGCATATAGACAGGGGGAGTGTTGTATGTAATTCAGAGAGGTCATCAACTTCATTGAAACTCAAATTCTTTTCTTTCTTTATTTCATTAAACCCTTTGACCCTGAATGAGTTGAGTCTGACAATATGGCAATCTGTTAGTCAGTTCTAATTCTTAAGCAATGGAAAATAGACTTCTTCCTTTATAAGAATTTTAATTGCTTAAAGACTGACTTAATGGTTTAAATTTTATAAACTTTAGAGTTTAAAGATTGCAATCAGTAAATAAGAATGCTGATAATTGATAAAGCTCTCAACCCTTATTTCATTACATGTCAGACAAAGTTAACTGTATCTGAAATCTGAAAACTCACCTGAAATCCTATTAGAGAAGGCTAAGTATGTGGATTGTCCTTAAACAAGTCATTCTGAAACAAATAAAGGACAGCTAAGAAAAATATTGAAAAACCTTAAAAAATAATTAAAAAATAATGTTGGCAGAGCAATGACTGGTAAAGCACTGAGAAACTGAGTGATCCATCAAAGAAATGGATAACACTTATGTCATGATGTGTATTAGTTAACTCTGTATAAATGGTCAAAACAGTAGGATGGTTTCACTGAGTACCTGGGGATACCTACGTCTCATAAACGTGTATCCTCACACAAAAAGGTGCAAATCAGTCCTGTTGAATTTGATCATAGGCATAATGGTCCATCATGTTGAGTATCTAAGGGTACTGGCGTCTGATAAACGTGTACCCTTACGCAAAAAGACAAATGGTACCTGAATGCCCTTAATGAAATAAAATTAAAAATGATGTTCCTTCAAAAAGGAAAACTGAGGTATGTCAAATTGTTTAATTTCAATACATGACATGGTATCTCTTAACAAATTTTACTGAGTCTAAGAATGTAAGATACTTTGAAACGGAATCTCTCATGCTCAAATGTGATTCTGGTTTATTGCTATTATCATGCACATCAAACTCATTCAATGATTGTAGTGCATGAACTCTAACTTTTATAACCTTCAAATCAGAATTCAATCTCTAAGCAGTTTCTAAATTCATATGACTGAAGGCTCTGTGCTTTAGAATGCTTAATTCCTGAACTACTTGCTCAGAATGCGAGTCAGATATCCTTCTTCCCTTACACTTTCTTTCCCTCCTCTTTGTTGATGGCAAAGGGGGAGAATATATTGTCTGATTGATGAATTCCAGGGGGAGTTGTTAGCAGGGAGTTAGTTTTCACTTCTCAGCATGCATTCATAGCATCTGCATAACAAATCTGACTAACAAATCATGTCTTTCATCAAAATATATTTTACATTGTAAGATCATATAGGGTATGACAGGGTGTTGCCATTCTATATGATAGGGTGTTGCCATCATCAAAAAGGGGGAGATTGTTGTGACTCCTCTGTTGATGATGTTGACAATAAGCCTTACTTCATTGGCAACAGCTTGTTTTGATTGATTGGCAATTGTTCATATTTTTGATGAAATTGTCTTTATCAGATTGTCTGTGCCCTCCATGCATTCAGAGTCTCTACATTACCTATTGTTGTGTTCGTGCATCATTCTAGCAAGTCTGCACATTGCTTGTAGACTGCACAAAGTCTGCACATTCGTTGCTGGCAAGTCTGTACATCGTCTTGAAGATTGCACACAAAGTCTATACATTCATATGCATATGCAAAGTCTGTACAGCCAGTGCATCCTTTGATTTGAAGTCTGTACAGCCTATGTTCTTCATACATTTTCAAGTCAGTGCTTGTTAAGATCCGTCTTACTTAGCGTCTCACTTAGCGTCTTTGTGCATACCTTAAGGTCGATGCATATGGTGAGCATCTAGTCAGTACATGTTTAGGTCTCATGCTATATTACAAGGTCTATGAATCGGTCAAGTCTATACATTGCATCGGTCAAGTCTGCACATCACTTCAGGCTTCATATACTCAAGACAAAGTCTGTACATTTCTTGTGCATGCATTGTTTCTTAAGTCTGTACATCGTCTTGTTGACGGCATGTGTGTGCATCTCGCTGCTAAGACTATACATTGGCCAAGTCTACACATCGCCGCTTGTGGTTCATTCGACTAAGTCTGTACAACCTTTATTGGTTCATACGACCAAGTCTGTACAGCCCGTGTTCAGAAGCATTACAAAGTCTATACATCCATTAGCCGATATCTGGTGGCAAGTATGTACATCGCCCTATGTCATGCACTCAAAGTCCACACATGCACACACTAAGTTTATGCATTGTGCTCTCATGCTTTAACACTAGGCATTGCAAAGTCTATACATTGCTGTCGCATGCACACTAAGTCCATACATTTGTTGACGGCACGACTGTGCATCCACTTTCAATATACACACCTCACTGCATGCACACTGCATTACACACTACAAAGTCTATACAAGTTTTTAGTCTTAAACTGATAATTCTCTCTGACTGACTGACAGGTACTTTTCGTGAAGTTTAAGAATGGCACATAATCCGAGAAGGGAGGACGGATTAGGATCGTGACACGTGTAAAGCAGCAAGCCTGGATGCTGCCACGTGACCAAAATGTTGGGCAGGAAATGTGGAAGACACACGCCCTCCTAATTGCTGCTGGTATAAAAGGAACACTTCTTCATCTGGAGAAGTGTATGGTGAAGCTCGAGCAGAGAAAGTGAAGCAGCAGAGAGCCACCGAGAGCAGAGAAGAAAAAGGGAGAGAAGAGAAGAGCAGAGAAGAAAAAGAGAGAGAAGAGAAGATTGAGAAGGTTGATTTCAGAGAGTTTATTGAGATATTGTTCCTCAGTCTCTTGGTTCAGATACCAGAGCTGAGTTTGCTCATTGCGAGCTATATTCCCTATTGGGATTTTCTTAATTTTGTTTTGATTCTGTCTTTTGTTTTTCGAAACCTTTCTTCAAGCTGTTTGTCAGCAGAGCTAAGCTGTATTGCTCAGCATTTTGCAGAGTTGTTGCCTCTGGTCGGGTCAAGCTGTAGTCCCCAGCGGTTGCAGAGGTATATCTTCTGGATAGGTCAAGCTGTAATTCCTCAGCGGGCGAGACTAGGTCTTGGACAGCAAGCTGTTAGGCAGCAGATGGCTAAGCTGTATTGCCTAGCGGAAGCAAGCTGTGATGCTCAGCTGTTGTAGGCTAAGCTGTAAGGCCCAGCGGACGCAAGCTATGTTGCACAGCAGTAAGCCACACTTGGGTTTGAGTGTGGGGTGGACGTAGGTCTAGAGGACCGAACCACCTAAAAATCTGGTGTGTTATGTGCTTGTGTGATTGCCTATGATATGGTGTGTGGTTGCTTCTCTTGATTCTCTTCTCAGATTGCTTCATTTCTGCTAAGTTCAAACACTCTAGCTAGTGATCTCGTAGATCAATTTAATTTCCGCATTAGAGTCTCATTGAACTGTTAAATTAGGCCATCGATCTATTCACCCCCCTCTAGATCCACACTTCATGGTGACAGAGTGCTTCCATCTAACACAACATAGCGGTCTTATGGTAGACCGCCAGGGGGCAAGAAACGGTCATTTGGAAGACCGTTTACGGATTCTGGCAATGCTTACAGGGCCCTATTCGTCGGGGCATAACTTTTGATCCCGGAGTCCGATTGAGCTGATTTTTATTCCGTTGGATAGCCCTTTGTATTGTATTTCCATCTATATATCATTTGTACTATTGGATCACATTTGAATAATCTAACATTGTCCAACTGTTTCAGTTTTGTACATAAGTTCTGCAGGCAGGCTCAGGGATAGGTTCACAAGTATATCTTTACTCAGTGATTTGACTGCCTTCCTGACGTCTGATTGCAATGATTTTTATTCCATTGAATAGTCCTTTGTATTGTATTTCCATCCATAACTTATTTACATCATTTGGGTCTCATTTGCTTAGTTAAAAATTGTCATCATTTTAGCATTTTGTGCATAAAATCTGCATGCAGTCTGCGCACAGGTTCACGGGAGCAACTTTCTTGGAAGATTTGATTGACCTCCTGAGGTCCGATTACTCTGTTCTTGGGCTCATTGTGTAGACCTTTGTATTGTCTTTCCAGTCATATACTACTTGCATCATTTGGGTCACGTTTTCTTAGTTAAAAATTATCATCATTTTAGTATTTTGTCCATAAAATCTGCATGTGGTCTGCACACAGGTTCACAGGGGCAACTTTGCTCAGTGATTTGATTGGCCTCCTGAGGTGAGATTGATCTTTTATTGGGTCTGTTGTGTAGACCTTGTATTGTCTTTCCATCCATATACTATTTGTCTTATTTGGATCTTGTTTGCATAGTTTAATCTTGTCTTGACTTTCTAGTTTTAGGCTAGAAATTGCATGCACTCCGGTGCACATAGGGTCATGAATTGCATATCATAGTTGCATTTTATACCTTGGTAAGTGATCCTCTCGCCGCCATATTCCTTGGGGTCAACTAGGTGATCTTATCCGGGACCTCCATAAGTCCCCGTGAGCCGTGGATTCCCACACGGACGCCGAGCCGGTTGTACCTTTTCCACCCCTTAGGCTTGCATTTGCATACGTGTGAGGGAGTAAACCTTAGTCAACTCAAAGTTTGGACCTTATTCCCATAGGATTCCTATCTTGAGAGAATTATTCTTAATTTAAAATCATTAAAAGGTCTATTAAAACCCCTAAAATATTTCCAATCATATCAACTTGTTTGACTTGGGTGAAAACTCTCACATTGCATTGTTTGTGTTGTTTGGGTTTGTCCAAGACCATTAGTGGTGTTTTATGTTGCATCCACATATTTTGTTGTTGTTAGGCCCACTTAAGTCAGTCCATTTGTGTGTCTATTGTCAAGTCCATTGTTCTGTGGTCCATTGTCCATTCATCTTTGCATTAGTGGGTCAGTACCCTTTTGTCCTCAAGCCCATTAAGCCATTGCTTCACCACATGCATTGTCCTTGATATTCTTGTATTAAGTCTCCATTTTCCCTCATGGAGCATCATTTTAACCCCTTGTGTCATCCTTTTCCCCTATCTTCTTCCTATTCCCGCGTGGAATCCTCTTCCCACGCAGACCCATCTTCCCGTGGTCCCTCTGACCCGTCTGAGGAACAGGCTAATCTCATGGCCCATCTATCAAGCCTTGTTCGTCAAATGGATCCGGCCCAGGCCCAACGTCTTATTGCATCTCATCTTCATGGGCCTCCTTCTCTTAATGGTCCTTCTTCTCTCATTAACGTGTCTCATCATCTTAACGGGCCCCATTCTCCTAATGGGCCTTATTTTTCTAATAGGCCTCATTCTTCTTCTACTTATGTTGTCGGCCCAATGGGTCCTTATGCTCATGCTTCTTCCAGGTCTGCATATCCTTCCACTCCTGGAATGGGCCCTTCCTCTTCTCAGCCCGGATCCTCTTATCCGGCCTAATATCATCATTCTGGTCCATATTCACATCATCTTGCTCAAGTTGGCCCATATTCTTCTTGATCTCTCCCTACTCAGGAGATGATTGACCAAACCCAGCGTCAACTTGATGAACTCCAACATCAAATCGATCCCAAATCCTCCTTAAGTATTCCATTCACATTTCAAGGTCTTCGGCTTCCACCATCTTCACAAATTCCCACATATCGCCTTTATGGTGGAGTCGGTAACCCCTATGTGCACTTAAAGGAGTTTCTTTATGAGTCGGCCCAGTTTCGGCATGACCAATGCTTGATGGCTTACCTATTCAGTCTGTCACTAGAAGGCCTGGCTTGTGATTGGTTCTTTTCGTTGCCGCAAGAGCAAGTTGTGAGATTTCAAACCGTGCAAGAGAAGTTTATTCGGCAGTATCAAGACCAGGTTGGGCCCAAGTATTCTATAGTGGATCTGGCCCATGAGAGTATGAAGCCCGAGGAAGAGTTCTGCACCTTTGCTGACCGCTGGTGTCGCCTTGCCGCGCAGGTCCCGGGGCACATTCTAGAGCCGGATCAAATCAAGATGCTTATTTCCAATGCAACGCCCGAATATCGATTTATCTTAGCCCTCACCAACATCACCTCTTGGCAACAATTACACAGCCGAGCCCGCTTCATTCGCCAACAAATCCAAGGTTCCCTTGACCTCGAGTCACCACCATCCCCATCCACCTACACCTCGTCGTCCACGAGCCAACCCTACGCTCCCATGAGTCAGCCCGCCATGAGTCAGCCATCCTCTACATATCTCTCCACGAGCCAACCTCCCACATCTACATATCCGTATACTCTCACATATCAACCTTCCATGAGTCAGCCTCCCACACACACATACCCGACTCCGTTTCCACCTCCGGTCAAGGGAATATCACACCCCGAGCAAGTAGATGCTGTCTATATACCCCCTTATCCCGCTCCACATATGCCTTCACCAAATCCCTCTGCCGCCGGCCAAGCACTATTCCCTATGCAACATTCACTTCCGTCTCCATAACCTTCTCCACCTTTATCCCATCCAACTTCCCCGAAGCGAGCTCCTCACTCTTCGTTGCCGGAATCTTTCATGGATATCTTTCGGGCTTTGATGGCCACTCACGCGTTGCAACTCCCTCCGACTGTGCCTTGCCGACCCACGATTGGGGATATGCTGCGGTTCTGTGAATTTCACCACTAGCTGGGGCATTTGGTTGAGGATTGCCCCGAGTTCCAGGATTATATTTATGATCTGGAAGCTAAGAAAAGGATTGATTGGGCCGCTATTCACAACGTCATTCTACATCTTCGCAGCAAGCAACAGTAGCAGCAGGCGCCACCTAAGCAGGCGCCTCCATCTCTACAAGACCCGAGGAACCCCTGTGATCCTTTATCTAATGTTGCACCTGCTCCGTCACCTACTCCAATACCCGTTCCATTACCGTTACATTCTCCCACCACATCTTCACAACCTCCACAAACCCAAGCCTTTGCTCAGGCTAGTGCTCCCATTACCACAACTGC
Source organism: Amorphophallus konjac (assembly GCA_022559845.1). Classification (NCBI taxonomy): domain Eukaryota; kingdom Viridiplantae; phylum Streptophyta; class Magnoliopsida; order Alismatales; family Araceae; genus Amorphophallus; species Amorphophallus konjac. The sequence goes on from CM040126.1 coordinate 138,832,208, forward strand.
TTCCACCCCCGCTTCTACCCCCAATGCCGCTCGTCGCGTTATGTCGATACGTCGACGCTGGGCACCACAACCCCCTTCTTCACCCTTGCCAAGTCCACCATCCTCTCTATCGCCTACACCATCACCACCACCCTCATCATCACCTAAAATGCCATCATCCCCGCCATCACCTTTGCCCGAGCCTGAGCAAGTTTTGCCTTTGCCGCCCTCGCCCGAATAAGCCATACCTCCACCCTTACCTCTGCCTCCACCAAAACACACCACTTCCGTTGAAGCCTCCACGCCATCTGAACCTATTTCTACCACCTCCACTTCTCCATCCACTTACCCCCCACGGAGCGGGTGTGCGCTACCTACGGTGTCCCTTGGATCTGGTCCCCATGGAGACAATAAACCAAGTCAAGATGATTTAGTGCCGGCCGTGCATTTCAAGATTCAGGATTTTATCTGTCAGATGCCGATCCGCATCCTGGTCCTTGGCTATTTTGGGGATGATGCACCTCCACTTTCAAAGATGATAGTTGCTAAGAAGAATTCCTTTGAGTTGATGCCAGTTTCTTCCCGGGCGAGGCCGGTGGCAATCTCTTTGCTCGCCGGAGATTTCGTAATTGATGCTATTATTTCTCCTCGCTCGATTACTATTCAGTTCACTGGCCAAGAAGGGTTCTCTACCCGTATTATGCTAATGCATACGGCTACCAGGTAGATTATGGATTCTATGTTCAAGGGGCAATTGGCCGTATCTTCCATATTGTTCAAGGACATTCTACATGTTCTATGCATTTTCTCTCGATTTATTGGTGTGCCGGTCACGTCAACGCTGTGTATTACCCTCCCTCAGTTTCATCCTTCTCTACTAGCAAGGGAGTTATGCTTCAAGTCTGATCGCCGTGTGGAGTTGCCAAATCTCATGCTACTTGTGCCAAGTAACAAGACTCCATGGTTCTATGATATTCAGCATTATGAGGAGTTAGTTGTTCAAGAATGTCCGTCTACTGTTATTAGCGCCGGGTGTCTAGGGGCAACCGTCCCGATGAAGCTGCATATTCATAGCCGGGTCAGGTCCTCTGCTAGATGGGCCCGTTATTTATGGAGACACTGCAAATCAAGAAGCCTAAAGGTCTGGGTTCGCGTAAGGCAGGCCCGTGTTCAAGAGATTTCGGCTAAGAAGAGACTGCGGCGCAAGTACAGGGGCTGCAAGTTGTGCACTCTGGGGTCCACTCCTTCTTCTTCTTCCTCTCGTTCATCATTTCTCCTGCTCAGCTCCCACCCTTGGGTGGTGTGTCTTCCCACTTCAGATCCTATTTCAAACATTTTCTCTTCTCTTCCCCAGTCTGTAAATCCCCATTCCTCTTCTTCCCATCAAGAGTCTCTGGATTTTCCTTCCTCTCACAACCCTAGGCCTCGGCCTATGCCCTCTCATTATCCTGATCTCGGGACATCTACCGATTCTTCTCCCTCGGTATGTCAGGATTCTGCTTCTGATTCGCCCCCGACCTTGTCGGGTGATTACCATCTCCCGATTCTTCTCCCTCGGTATGAAGCTCATGCTGCGCGAAGCTCGATGATCAAGATTGCTTCAGGATGCTAGTTTTCGTTCCATGGATTTGCGAGGTATCTTTATTTTGTGCAAAGAACATGCTATTATCCTCACTTACTTACTCCTGCACATGGTTATAATGTTAATTCCTCAACATGGTTTGAGTGGCTTTAGAAAGTTTGCTTAGTTCTGTCAACAGAGTCAAGTTTGCTTCTGCGGCATTCTTAGGCTGGTGATAGCTCCACGCTGGGAGTCTAGTTCATTCTCCGATTGTTGAGGGTGACCTTTTGTATGGGTTTTCACACACTTCACGGCAAGCCATAGTCGATTCCTCTTAGGCACACCGTTGCTGCTTTGGCCATACTTTGGGAATGCACAAAGGTTTTTTCTTTTCTCTACTCGGCTAAGTGTAGGGGCAAGAGATGGATGGATGAGATGACCAACCTAGGCGCTCCCTAATACGAGAGTGGTCTCAAATAGGGGCAGTCTTGACCCTTATAAAAATGAGCTTTCATGCAATGTCTAGCCAATAAGGGCTCTCAAAAGAAAGATCAATGATCTGATCAAAACAAAATTATGAAATCAAAGGCATGGCAAAGAGTGGCAGTACAGTTCCCCCCGGGACATCATGAGCTCGGTCGCATTCGTGCCTAATAAACATGGGTCTAAAAATCAAAGACACAAAGCCCCAGCGCAACAGACTGTATCTTTGAGGGTAGTGCCTTGAAGGAATTCAAGTCCTGATATCTCCCACCTGCATAAAGCTTGTCTCTAATTTTTCTTCGGCTTCTCCCTCTTAGGCTAGGTTGTATCCCGGGTATGGCCTTAGTAGGGACACCGTTCTTTAGATGCGGTTGGTTATGGCGAGCCACCCTCACATGCACGCCATGCTCAAAGGAAGTCTTTAATGAGACGGGAGGGACGGCGATCCCTGGCCAGTAGTTCGAGTCTGTCTTTGGGTGCTGCGGATTGCTATTTTAAAATTCAAAAAAAAATTGATATTGTCAAAAATTCAAAAAAATTTAGATATTGTCAAAATTTCCAAAAAAAAATGAGAGATCTTTTCAAAATTCAAAAAAGTAGATATTGTCAAAATTTCCAAAAAAAAATGAGATTGTCAAAAGTCTATAAAAAATTTAAATATTGTCAAAATCTAAAAAATCAGATATTATCAAAAATTCTAAAAAAATTCAAAAAAATAGAAAAAAAAATTAAAAAATCAAATATTTTCAAAAATACAAAAAAATCAGAAGAAGTCCAAAAAATCCAAAAATATTTGTCTTTCGTTCCCTTCTTCATGTGTTTTATGTCCATTTGTTTTAAAGACAGATACGTAATTGGTTTGTTAAGTGTGCAGGTTGTAGGTGCTTCAAGTTTCCTTACTCTATCTTTCGCTCAGCCCTCTGTTCATATCTTTGATCTGTTCTCTCTTCTTCAATCTTATCTCTCGATCTGTTCTGAAGCTTATGTCCTTCTCAAACTCTCGCTTCCTCTCATCATGTCTCCATGAGAGGACTTTGCCTCACGACTATGAACCTGGCGGTTCTGCTTCATTCTAATCTTGGGTTTTGATTGAAGGGCGTATTTGTCATGTCTTTTGTCCCGACGTATCCTTGTCACGTGTTTATGTCCCTCTGTGTCATCCCACGCATGTTATTTTGTCCCTCGCCGCATGTTGTTAGTTGTCTTGCATATGTTGTTAGTTGTCCCTCTATATCCCCTGTATTGTCCCAACCATGTGGTCATCCCTCATATTCTTGTCCCAACTGTGTGTTATCCCACTGCGTTGTTATCTTTGATGAGTCAAATGAATCTAAGATGGTATGCTCTGATACCAATAGACTTTATTGATGATCTAGAGGGGGGTGAATAGATCGATCACCCAATAAAAACTGACTATAGCAGAAACAGTTGCAGAATAAAATCAAGCTGTTGTAGGACGAAGAAGAACACTTAAACGCAATTGAGCATAACGGGTCTAGAAGATCAAAACACAAGCGGTCTTAAGCATTCATTTACTAGACGATGAAACTAAGATAAAGATGAGCATAAACCACAAGGCAATCACACAGTAGACGGTGAATTTTTAAGGTGGTTCGACCTCAAACCCGAGGTCTACGTCCATCCCACACTCCAACCAGAGTGTGGTTTCCCGCTGATACATAGCTTAACATGCGGATCCACAGCTTCGGGGTGAAAACCCTACAAACCGCTGGGCCTTACAGGTTACGCCGACCAGAGGAATCGTCCTCTACAACCGTTGGGAAATTACAGCTTCACCCGTCCAGAGGATACCACACCTCTGCCCGCTGATGAATTACAGCTTTACCTCCGCTGACGAACAGCTTGAGCATGAGTTTATAAAAATGAAAGGAAAAACAAACGAAGAAATAGAAAAACCCACGATGGGAATATAGCTCAACAATGAGCAAACTCAGTTTCTGTTCTGAACCAGGAAACTGATAAACAAAGCTCTCTCTCTCAGACTCTCAAATCTCTCACTCTCGAACTTTCTTCTCAGATCTGCTGCTCTATCTTCTTCTCTCTGGATCGTGCTGGCTGTTGCTCTTTCTGCTCTTGTTCTCTCAATGTCACAATCACGATCAGTCTTCTCCTGAAGAAAACTCTCCTTATTTATAGGAAGCAGCAGAAGGTAGGGCATGTGCTCGCCATAATTCTTGCCCAGAGCCTTATCCGGATCTGGAGTAGTCAGGCCACGTGGCCTCATCTCAGCACTTCCTCCATTCTTGGATCACGTGCCTTTCCTAAACTCCTCAAGCAGATATCCTGTTAAGGTCAGACTTAATGTTAGCTTGAAATGATCTGAAAGATAGTAGAAAGATGCACAGAGTTAATTAGAGCTTTGAGCTAAAAGTGCACAGACTTCACACACTTGATATAATATATGAACACATATGCACGGAGTCAAGTGTTCACACATAGAACAGATGCACAAACTTGGTGTTACTCTAAAACCAGAAATGCACAGACTTGATGTGTGCACAATGCAGATGATGTACTGACCAGCTTGTGCCATTACCAACCTTGCACAGACATTGTGCATGCAAAAGATGAGAGTTGCACAGACTTTGTCACTATGCAATGCAGGATAAGCACAGACTTTCATATGCAAGATGTAGAACGTGCACCGACTATGGATGCAATGCACCGATCCTGGATGTGCAAAAGACTAAGACATATACCTGCGTTATCTTCCAAATAACGTGGTATGCACAGACCAAAGTAAAAGATGCATGGACTTTCTATATCTATGAGAGACTAAAAACATGCACCGACTTGCAATGCACGTTGTCCATATGCTCGAGGCAATACTGCACTAACTTGGTCGCGTGCAGAGACAAGGCTTGCATAGACTTTGTGTATGCATGCGTGGACTTAGTGTGTGTGTGTGAGCAACCTTGCTTAGACTTACTCACGTACAACAAGAGGAGTTGCACCGACTTGATGCACCTGGACTAAAGCATGCACGGACTTGGTCACGTGCAGCAGCAAGATTTGCACAGACTCTAGGTACTGAGTGAGAGATTTGAGAGTCTAAGAGTGAGGGATTTGAGAGTCTGAGAGAGAGAGCTTTGTTTATCAGTTTCCTGGTTCAGAATCAAAACTGAGTTTGCTCATTGTTGAGCTATATTCCCATCATGGGTTTTTATGTTTCTTCATTTGTTTTTCCTTTCATTTTTATAAACTCATGCTCAAGCTGTTCGTCAGTGGAGGTAAAGCTGTAATTCCTCAGCGGGCAGAGGTGTGGTATCCTCTGGACGGGTGAAGCTGTAATTCCCCAGCAGTTGCAGAGGAGGATTCCTCTGGTCGGCGTAAGCTGTAAGGCCCAGCGGTTTGTAGGGTTTTCACCCCGAAGCTGCGGATCAGTAGGTTAAGCTGTGTATCAGCGGGAAACCACACTCTGGTTGGAGTGTAGGGTGGACGTAGACCTCGAGTTTGCGGTCGAACCACCTTAAAAATTCACCGTCTACTGTGTGATTGCCTTGTGGTTTGTGCTCATCTTTATCTTAGTTTCATCATCCAGTAGATGAATGCTTAAGACCGCTTGTGTTCTGATATTCTAGACCCGCTATGCTCAATTGCGTTTAAGTGTTCTTCTTCATCCTACAGCAGCTTGATTTTATTCCGCAACTGTTTCTGATGTAGTCAGTTTTTATTGGGTGATCGATCTAATCACCCCCCTCTAGATCATGAATAGAGTCTTATCTATTGGTATCAGAGCATACCATCTTAGATTCATTTGACTCATCGGTTGGTATCAGAGCCTAACTCCTCTACAGGGATCAACGTCCTGAAGAGAAACGGCCATGGATGCAAGAGGGATGATGGTTGAAGGACATTCCACCACGAAGCCCCCATACTTTGACGTTTCTAACTACGCATACTGGAAGAATCGTATGCAAGTCTTTCTGAGGGTGAAAGACTATGAGATTTGGAAAGTGGTCAGTAAAGGACCATTCGAGCTGCATCCTAATGAGGATGTATGGATGAGAGAGGAGATCAGAAAATCTACTCTCAACTGGAGCGCCATCAATGCCATCTAGTGCGCTCTACATCCCACGGAATTTTCAAGAGTTTCTTCGTGCGCCACAGCGAAAGAGATGTGGGATAAGCTGGAGGTTATCTACGAGGGAACCTCTCAGGTGAGGGAGACCAAGGCGAACTTGCTGGTCTCAGAGTATGAAGCCTTCAGGATGAAGCCCAGCGAGATCATCACCGAGATGTACGCGCGTCTTACCCTCATCGCCAATGGTCTCAGAAGTCTGGGGAAAATTGCTTGCATAGACTTTGTGTATGCATGCACGGACTTAGTGTGTGTGTGTGTGAGCAACCTTCCTTAGACTTGCTCACGTACAACAAGAGGAGTTGCACCGACTTGATGCACCTGGACTAAAGCATGCACGGACTTGGTCACGTGCAGCAGCAAGATTTGCACAAACTCTAGGTAGTGTGTGGCAACGAAAGCTTGCACCGACTTGGTGAACGCATGCATGGACTTAATGCAGAACTAACCAAATGTTGCACCGACCCTACTCAATGCACAGACTAAGTGTAATGATGCAAACAACATTTATATGATTATCTGACATATATAGGTCATCAAAATACACACATCATTATGACAATATAAAGTTAACAAAGTCAACTATGCAGTCAACAAAGTCAACTAATACTGTTGCCAATTATCAAAACAACTATTGTCAATCATCAAACTATTTCAGCACAAAGCAGTGCACATACTGCTTATCAAAACAAAGGAGTCCCAACAATCTTGTCCCATCATGTTCATCATGCATACATGTGATTTGTTCATGCCATTACATATGTGTGCTTGTTTGTCTTGTTGTATTATTTTCCATTCATTTGATCGTTCTATTATGTTATGTTGTCTGTCGTTCAGTTGATGGTTATGTTATCGTCGTTATGTTCATGCTTGTTTATCATGTTCATGTTGTTGGTTGTGTCTTATTGGAAAATTCATAAAATTTTAAAAAAGAAAAATGTTGTTTCGCTTGGCAGGTAAGTCAGGTATGGCTCTCTATCCCTTCTCATTGTTACATTGCTATATGATATATACGTTATTATAGCCTCTCAAGGACCGGCTGGTTGCCCGTGTGTTCTGGGATCTGATGTTCCCCTTTAACAAAAATGATGATGATCTAAGAGCATACGGTTAATCGTTGGATAGGCCGTTAGTTTGAGCCGGGTGGGGGACGATGGATTCTGTCTCACACGTCGTGGTTGCAAGAAGACTCTTGACCCCGTCTTGACTTAGTCTAGCAATAGTATCCTTCAGTACTTTCTACTTTATCTTTCTTTGCATTCATTTTGATGATTTCTTTATTTTAACCCAGCATGCATCATGTCATTTTGAGCATTCACGTCTCGTGATCCGTTCAAGGTTTTCTCCTCAGCAATGGTTGATTGCACTTCAGTTCTCTTCGATAAGAGATTCTCATTCCACTCTGAATTTGAGCGATTTCTCTGATCTGCCCGCTTGGTTTGGTTGGCCAGCGTGATTCCTGTCTGGATTTTATCTCAGTTTTATCTTTCCTTTCCAGCTCTTATGTTGTGTTTCCTTCCGACCCACGCATTGTCCTTGGATTGTGTCCGCGATGAGGTTGGTCGTGTTTTCTTCTCTTTTTCCTTAGTTAGCTCTCCAGGCATGTCTCATCCGCGTCATCCATTCCAGGTGGTTAGTTCGACATTTTCTGGAGAATTCTTGTCGCTTGTTGGTTGTGACGGGTGTCTTTTACCTTGATGCGCACTTTTCAGTTCTCTCCACTTCATCTCTGCTTCATCTCCATTTCCCATCGCTGTCGCTTTCACTCCATCTCCTTTCCATTTTCCCTCCACGCCACATTCGCTCGTTCCCTTGTAAAGCGGACATCAAGGAGGGGCATCTGTTGACACCCGTTTTTAACCCGCAAGTTACGTCATTTCTCTTATTCATCATTTTTGATGTCCCGAATTACCCATTATTTTGGAGCCTTCCTTGGACGGATTTCGAGCCTATTTTGATCATTCCATTCCCTTTGAGTCTTGGAGATCATGATTTCTTAGAGTCCTGGAGTTTATCTTATCAACTTTCGGCTTCCAAGTCAGCTTGTGGCCCATTTAGCCCCATTTCCATCAAGCATTCGGCGCCTTTCCCTGCGCAATGTTGAAAATAGTCATTTTTATTCCTATTCTCTTCCTCTATTCAAAACGTTGTCTTCACCAACATTGTTTGTCTTTCAAAGATCTACAACTTCTTCTTCTACGCTATTGGCCAGTTCTCCACCGATTTCAAGTTATTTGCATTTTTCTGGCGTGCTACTCTATTCACCTACGTCCCAAAATTCTTTCTCTGTGTTCTAGCCCCATTTTCTCCCTCTTCCAATCATTTTCTCATCTTGCTCTCTTCATAAACGTTGTTCCTCTTTCATCTATCTACAATTTCTTTTTCTACCACTTTCACTAATTCTGCACCGTTTGAGAGATACACTCAAATTTCTAAAGTCACACGCAGTCTGCCCAAAATGTTCCTCTAGCCGCCAAGCGGTCTATTGGTAGACCGCTAGGGCCCAAGAAGTGGTCTATTAGTAGACCGCTAGACCACAAGAAATGGTCCTACGATAGACCGTTAAGCCCAAACTTACCCGAAATTGTTCCGTTCGACCCCTGGAGTCTTGCGGTCACTCCCTAGACCGTTTATGGTCCCCATGCGGTCCTTTAATAGACCGTTTTCTCTGTAGGCGGTCTTACGATGGACCGTTTGCCAGACAGAGAGTCTTAAACTTCCTGAACTCTGATTTCTTCACTGTAGGACTCTTTAGAGACCTTGTTTGATCTATTTTCTCCTAGGAGAAGCTTCCAGGTCATCTCTAATTGATCTAGGACTCTTATCCCCACTATTATCTGGAGTTTTATACATCTAAATCCCCTATTTTGGGTGTTCATCTCAGATTTAAACTCAATGGCTTTTCTGCTCCTATAAATAACTGCCCATTTTACAGTTGCAAAGGAGGGCTCTTTCTGGACGTAGGGTGAAGCCATGCTGCATCTCCAACTCACAACTTCGACCCTGGCTTGAAGAGGGAAGTATTGACGTCTGATAAACGTCTGATAAACGTTTATCCTCACGTAGAATGGTGTGTACTAAAAATCAATGTTCAAAGGCAGAGCAATGGCAAAAGACTCACTGAGAAACCGAGTCCCTTCACCGATGAAGTGGAGTGGACGGAGTCATGAAGTGGCTTGCTATCTCTGTTCTAAATGAAGCAGAATGGTTAGTCACACTGAGTACTGGAGATGCTGGCATCTGATCAATGCGCATCCTCATGTCAAAAAGTGCGTGTTACACCTGAATGCTCTCGAAGAATGAAAAGTAAAAAGAAAAATCAAAAAATGGTAGCAAAAACCCCTTGGATAAAATCAGAAATCTCATAAGGTGTTTAACCTCAATACTAATTTTAGTTTCTCCCAAAGGGGTCAATGGAATTGAATGAGTAAGGTGGAGGGAGGTTAAACATGACTCTAATATGTACTATTGGTCCATTTCTATTAAGTCTGAATGAAGAAATTTTCAACATTCTTAATTGATAAACTCAGAGTTCATTAGACTTAAACCAATAACAAAAATAAAGGCTTTATCATCAGTAGCTCTATAACAGAAGACTCTGAAAATCAGTAACTCTACATTTATGAGAACGGCCTCAGACTGAGAATTCTCTATCCTAACCATTCTTGGAAATGTTCTTTTGCCATAACTTTTCCTACAATTTACCTTTGCTTCAATTCTTTCAGCCAATTGGAGTCAGGATAATTCCTTGTTATTGTCTGATTGCTCTCTTCATGTGGTTTAGTATTGATGTCCACATGTTTATGGTCATTTTTGAAAAATTTGCTATCTATTTACGGCTAGCTTCTTTGTTGCAAGTTCTGCTCTTGAAATCTCTCCAATCTCTTGCCATTGATATCAGATTTCTTGTTTCATCTATTGACTGTCTGATTGTCCGATTGTCTATTTGCTACTGCATATGTCTCTAAATTTGCCAAGATTGTTCATGTCTATATCTGAATTCAATCTGATTGTTCATCTCTGCTTCACGCTTTCATGCTCATGGGCTTACACTGTGTTCAGGACTGCTGCTTCTGGCCTTGATATTTGACTCCATCTCCATGTTGCCTCCTCTCTATGCTTGCTTATTCTGATCCAGTTGTCGCATTGGTTCACCCCCACTCTGCACATTTGATTCTTTGGCTCCCCACCTCTATGAGTGTTCCATATATTCTCTCCAGGTCTTATGTTTTGATGATGTCAAAGGGGGAGAGATTATATGAGTCATTATTTGCTTGGTTCGCTGGGGAGAGATTTTATTGAGGTGAGAGCTTATAATTTAGTTAAGGGGGCAAACTTGCAAAAAGGGCGAGAAAATTTACCCAGGTTCTGACTGAAAGAAAAGTTTAATGACTCACAATTGCTCATAGTTGAACTTAGATGTCATAATTGTTAGCTAGGTGCGATTGATAAACACTAATCCAGAGGGGGGGGGTGAATGGATCTTTCAAAGAATTCTACCCAATTTAAAATTCGCATGAGATGATAACAACTAGATCAGTGGACAATTGATCAAACAAGATATGCAAACTCAATTAAACTCTAGGATATAGATAATCAATTAAATCACGGTCCTAGCATGCATCTAGCGGAAGCAGTCAATCAAACAAACCACTGCACGATGATTTTAGGTGGTTCGGTCACCAAGACCTACGTCCACCCCTCACTCCCAACCGGAGTGAGGCTTCCACTAGTAACACTAGCACAGCAGACTCAGTCTGCAACAAATGCTGCCAAACAGCTTGACCAGGGGAACAACCTCCCCTCTTCCTCCCAACCGGAGGGACACCCCAAGTGACTCCCAGTCACTTGGAAACCAGAGACACACGGTCTCTCTTCCTCCAGACCCGGAGGGAACTCCTGGACTTGCTACCCACAAGCCCAGAACCGGAGGACCAAACCTCCCTTCCTCCAAACCGAAGGGGAACCTAGAGACCCAGGTCTCTCTTCCTCTGAACCCCAGAGGGAAACACAAGTGACATTAAGTCACCTGCAAACCAGAGGTCTCAGACCTCTCTTCCTCCCAACCGGAGGGACCCCTGGACTTGAAACCTACAAGCCCATAACCGGAGGACGAGCCTCCCTTCCTCTAACCAGAGGGAACCCACAAGTAGCACCCAGCTACTTGCAACCGGAGATAGCAATCTCCCTTCTCCTGAACCAACAGGAGGGACTCGATCCCCAACAGGGCAATCGGAAGAACAACAAGTGAATAGTTCAAAAGAAAATCAAAACCCAGCAACAGAAAGCTGAAAAGATAAAATCAAATGTGGCTCTCGCAGGAGCTGGCTGGCCTGGATTTGATCCACGGTCCAGCAGGAACTTCTTTTACTGCTTCTCTCTTTCTCCCAACACGAACTCTCTTTTCTTCTTCTTCTTCTTTCTTACTTCTTCTTCTTCTCACTGCTTCTGCCTTCTCCTTCTTCTCACTCTCTGTATCTCACTGTCTCTCTTTCTTTTTCTTCTTCTGCTCTCTCGATCTAACTCTCAGCCTTCTCTATCTCTTCTTTCTCTTCCGCACTTCTTCTCTTAGCTCTGCCTGCTTCTACTTTAGTCACTCTCTGCCCTCACACACACTTCAGAGGAAGAAGACACACATATATATAGCAGCAGCAGATTAGGGCGGCGTGTGCTCTCCACGATTCCCGCCCAAATGCTTCAGTCCACGTGGAGGCTCCTTTGCATCTCGGATCACGTGCCAGATGCCAGCCTCGTATCACGTGCCCCATTCTGCATAGGCTCCACGAACAGTACCTGTCACACAGTCATAGGAGATTAATCAGAAGGATAGAATGTATAGACTTTGAAGACTTAGCCAACGAGTGTATTGACTTGAACAGCTAGCCACGAGTGTATAGACTTAAGATGTGATAACAAGTGTGTAGACTTGAACTTAGAAATGAATGTATAGACATTAGAACAGCAAAAGGTGCACTATACTGAAAACGACACGAGGTACATAAGATGACTACAGCACGAGATAAACAGAGAACGACACGAGGTACATACAGTATCAAAGCTAACACTACAAAGATAACGACACGAAGTCAGATGAGAACAGCACGAGGTAAGAGAGAACGACACGAGGTAAAACGGTAGTAAAACACGCGATCAGAGGAAACCTGGACGAAGATAGAAAGAAGCAACACGAAGACATAAAAACAACATTAAGACACAAACACAGAAATAACATGAAGACTCAAACACAAAAATAACACGAAGACATAAAAATAAAAGATAACACGAAGACACAAACACAGAAGCAACACGAAGAACGATCCAAGCTGAAAACAACTCGAAGACGAAAACAGAAACCGACACGAAGTGTGGTCACAAAGCAAGAAAGACACGGGGTCTTGGAAGAAACAACACGAATACAGAAGACTCAAAGACATAGGGGTGACACAGATGGAGCGACACGAGGTGGCACAGAAAACAGCACGAGGTGCTGCAGTGTTCAGCACGCGATGGAACAAATAACGACACTAAAGCTCATAGTGTTGTCAACCTCAAAACATGTAAAGACTCGACAATTGAAAGTCTGAAGGCGATGTACAGACTTCAGCTAAGCAGGCCACAGTCTAATGTATAGACTTCCGGTGTGAATGAAATGTTGTACATACTTTGATTCCAAAATGTGATATATAGACTTTATGAGAAGGAAACTGAACACTGTACACACTTCCAATGTACAGACTTCATATGAACAGACCAATGTGCATACTTCCCTTCGATGCATCTACAGTGCAATGTGTTGGCTTGACAAACATTATGCAATGTATGGACTTTGATAACAAGATGCAATGCTGACTGATGTATACACTTGGCAAAGAGAGTGATGCATGAACTACCCTGTACAGACTTTAAGACTTAATGTACAAAAAGTAGGCAAAGCAGCATGGCGTCAACCCAGCTGATCCACTGCGTCAACGTAGCTAGTGAACAGACAGCCAATGCGTCAACCCAATCTAGCCATATTCATGAGTTAGCTATTCAAGCAAACAATAACCAATTTATCACAGCATGACTCAAGCATACACACGCATTCTTCACAGTTCAGACATGGCACACTCATGCAATCTCCCACAGAATAGATCAGACATATTCAAGACAATGTGGTGACTCATTCATGTTGCTATCATTAAAACACCATATCATCAACGAAGCACAAGGGGCACAACAATCTCCCCCTTTTTGATGATGGCAACATAATGAGTCACACTGACTCATCAAAATCAAACTATTCTCCCCCTTTGACATAATCAAAAAAAGAAGGGAAAAAGTTTGATAGGCAAATGCAGCACATAAATACAGAGAATGAGTCATGGTTCTTTAAAATGAAGATCTCCCTTATGACAATGAAACAGCTCTCCCCCTATCAACATGCATGATTGACTACTCTCCCTTTAGATGTGAGTAAACCATAACTCCCCCTGAAGCACAGGAATGGACTCTGGTTATCCAATAAATCAATCTGAAATCAGCCATTATAAAGAATCTGAATTCTGGTGAAAATACCATAGAATCAGAGCTTATTGCAGAACAAGATGGAAGATTCCAACAGTGTGGAGATAAATACATCTCAGGATTCAATCTGAAATCCACCACCATAAGGATTCTGAAGTTTAGAAGGCTGCAAGTGAACAAGGTGATAATAGGAGTGGCACCTCACATTTGTATGGTCAGAAAAATGCGGATGGAATCAGTCAACTGATAAGAGAGAAGTTGACTATACAGTTTTTGTTGATCATGCATGAATCTGATCATGAGGGATTTGAATGCATACATCACTTCAATAAGTCTTAAAAGATGTAGACTCTTCTATCATAAGGAGTTATGAATTGGCAACTTAACCAATCTGATTTAATTTTGATGTATACCAACTTTGCCAAATTAAACTCAATACTCATATCTGAATCCAGGTTTTAATAAAAAGTGAACCAAATAGTCAGAAAACACTCAAAAACAATCATCTTTTATCTTACACAGAAGATCTCAATGACTCTTTCAAGAGTTACACATATTAGTATTGATGTTAAACACTTTTTCAAGAACATGAGTTGACAGATTTTTCAAGATAATTTTATTTGAAGCACATTATATTTTTCCTGAGCAATTTAAGTTGATCAACACCTTTTTACATGAGGCACAACAAGTCTTAGTTGAAGTGACCCAGTTACTCAGTGTGATAACTGGCATTGCCTCTCACTTTGAGAGCAGAGTTAGCAATATGAGTGTCTTTTTACATGAGAAGACACCTTTATCAGAGGCCAGACTCCCCAGCTACTCAACACAAATGAGCTATTGCTCTGTCAGGTTTTGTTTCACTAAGTTTTTTATCAGAGATAAATGTGGCACCTCATGACGTGAGTTACTTTATTTCATTGATAAAGAGCTCAGTTTCTCAGTGACCGAGTCATTGCTCTGAATTCATAATTTTCTCATTTAGTCAACTTTTTCAAGTTAATGATTAACGACAACACTCACTCTATGTATCTCTACCAAAGTAGCCTAGATTTCAAATTTTCAGATATCAGATGAGAGACTTTAAGGATTACATGACACAAGAGGTTAAAGTTTATTAAACCTTATCATTCAGATACTTTCAATTCATTTAATTACAAGGCTGAGAATACATTAATCTTATATCAGTCTGATTAAGTGATAATTCTTAAACCTATATGATAGGAATTTCTACCAAAATCTCAAACTGAATTGCATGACATGCAGCTTAAGTTCCTCAGATCAGAAAATTAAGTTTAGCTGACCAACAAATCAATGGTAGAGCCAATGCAGTCACACCAGCTGAGAAGAATGGGAAAGGTGAGTATAGGCTGATGCAAGAGTAAATCAGCAATAGAGAAGAGCATTAGAAGAGATTTTTATCATCAGACAGTAGCTGAGTCTGGAATACAGACTGATCAGCTATTTTAGAGATACTAGCAGAGAATACAGTTGAATAGCGCATAGTCAAGAGAATGAATCAGGTTACTTAAACAAAGGGAGTTCATGAGGTGAAGAGGATATGAAATAGGAATGCTCCCCCTGTCTAAGTGCAGTGAATTTCTTTTTAGATTTTTTTTTTCAAAAATTTATGATATGCACTATCCTACATATGCAGTATGCAACAATTCTAACAAGGAGAGCATGATGATCAATCAACAGCAAACAAGCTCCCCCTGACAAAATGCATGATGTGCAATGAATCATTTCTTTTCGAATTTAATTTTCTTTAAATTTATGATATGCAATACACTGCTCTATATGAAAACTAGACCCATGGTACTAGGCAGAGGACTCGGTCCAAGGACCACCTCACACATGGCAGTAGCATCCAGACATACTTCATATGCCCTTCAGCACTGTTCCATTTAATATACCATGATGGTCATGCAAATGACATATGCAGTGCAACGCACTCTCATTTATTTAGTGCAAACAACAGCATGAGAAGAGCATCAAAAGTCAACCAAGCAAAATAACAGTTTCAGATAATGAAATTAAAACAGACAAATCAGCATTTTCAGATTATGAGAGTTAAACAGAGTTCAGAACTGACCTGAAATGTAGAATCCTGGGATTTTCTTTTTGAGTGCCTTGGTTAACGCCTTTTTATTTCTCCCTCCAAGGCACACCTGCAAAGTATTGATCATTTTGAACTTGCAAGGACCCAAGCAACTTTGGATCCTGCGTTAGCCCTGACAGGTTTTCTAAACATTTTCATGGTAACATTAACATCAAGTTTCATCAGAGAACAGTCATCCATAGAATGTCCAAATTTACCACAGTATCTACATGAAATGGCTGGTGTTTGATTCTTATGATGCATATTAACAGCAGGGTGCTGTTTATAAACATGTTCATAAGATTTTCTGTTATATGCATGAGCAGTTTGATGTTTGATCTTAACCATCCAACATTTAGCAGATTTATGGCCTGGCTTCCCACAGTTATAGCATGAAATTTTCACAAAAGATTTTGCAGGGAATTTGACAAAATGGGGTTTAACATAGTTCTTTTGAACATACCAACAGTCCTTGACTGTATGCCCATTTTTCCCACAGTGGGAGCATGCAAAAGAATTTCTTTTATGAAAACCACTTTTACCCCAAGTGGATCTAAACCAGCACTCAGCAGCCTTGTGCCCAGGCTTATTGCAGCTGAAGCACACAATGTGCTGACTAGAATTGTGTTTATATCCATATGGACCATGAACATGAATGGGAGACTTGACATGCTATTTATTGTCTTCTTTCATGATAAAACATTCACTCATGAGATGACCATGCTTCCCACAATAATAACATGAGGCAACATGCTTCCTAGCAACATGGTTTCTATCAAAAGAGTTTCTAGAATGTAAAGTTCCACTAGCATGCTCATCTTTTAACATCAATCCACAATCCTCCATTATGTGACCTCCTTTCCCACAATGATAACATGAACCCTTTTTAATGTGAGTGTGTGAGAGATCATGTGAATTGTGCGTAGCCTTCTTTATAGTAACAGGAGTGTCTTTATCCTTCTTCTGTGAAGTTTCACCCTTTTTCAGTTTTTGATTTTGTTCCACAGTTTTGGGTTTCACAGTGGATTTTTGTGCAGTAAATTTGAAGACAGAAGGAGCAGAGGTTGTGTTCTGATTGGTGGCTTTGACAAAAACAGTAGATGTTTCATTCCCATTACTCCTTTTATTTGTCAGACTATAGCCCAGTCCCTTTCTCTCAAAGTTATCACTCTTTCCAAGAAGCTTATTCAGATTGTCCTTACCTTTGACAAATTTTGATAGAGAATTTTTCAAATCTTTAATCTCAAAATTCAAATCAGCAATTTTAGCTTCATATTTGGATAGATCTGTTTCACAGGAAATGACTTGTTGATGCAAGGCATCATTCAGACTCTTGAGTTTTTCAACTTCCTGTTTTAGTTTTGTTTCATTGTCAGCTTCAGATAAGGACTTATAAAGATCATCAACTTCTTGTTGAAGGGATGTGATAGTAAGCTCACATCCAGCTATTTTCTGTTCACTGCAACTGACATTTCCATTTAACATTAAGTTGATGGTTTTTAGACTCTCAATTTCTTGTTCAGCATTCATCAACCTATCAGAATTATCCACACTCACACACTTGCCTTTTTCCATTGTCATTAGCCTATCTGTCAGCTGGGTGTTTAGATATTTCAACTCATTGATTTCCTCTTCCAGTTTACTGTTCTGCTCTAGGAGATCAGCATCAAGCACCCATTCATCTGAGAGAGACTGACATTCATGAAACATTTCCTGTTATTTTTCAGAATCTTTCTGTAATTCTATGTTTATAGATTTTATGGCATTAAGCTTTTCAATCAGTAATTTGTTCTCCTGTTTAAGTTTCTCTGATTTTTCATCATTTTTATTGGAGAACTCTTTAAGAGAATCATTTTCAGATTTCAGCTTGTTTAGTTCAGACTTAACACATTCAATTTCTTTCAGCAAATCCTTGCTCTGAACAGAATCATGACTAGCTAGACTAATCTTCTTTTCAAGTTCAGAGATTTCTTTCACATGATCTTGATTCTCAGTTTTCAATAAAGAAATTTGTTTCTTCAACATTAGAAGATCAGACTTACAGGCATCATGAATATTTTTCAATTCAACACAATCTCTGCAAGGAGAACTTGAACTATCTAAACTAGTACTCTTCTTCAATTGTTTATACTGTTTTCTTAACAGTTCATGAGATTCAAATAATTCAGCATATGCATTCTCCCAATCTTCTAGAAAAAAATTCTCGAAGAGATTTACCTCATCATCATCATCTTTAGTCTGACTGCTGCCTTGATTGCTGCCAATTGGATTACTTCTGTTAGCCATCATGCAGTTGTCCTCGTTTACCCTGTGAAATTGCTTCAGCCTATCCAGGATGTCCTTTGCTGAGCTGCAATTATGAAGACAAGACCATAAGGCTCTGTCAGTAGCTGCTTTCAACAGGTTAAAGGCTTTCTGATTTTCTTCATCCTTTGATCTGTGTCCGTCGGTCCATTTGGACACTTTTGTTGGTAAGGTGTGAGGACCTTGTGAAATTAATTTCCACAAATCAGGATTAGCAGAATTTACATAAGCATGTAAAGCAGTGTACCACTGACTGAAACCAGAACCACTAAAGACGGGTGGTAAAGCCATTGAAAAACAAATAGCGAGTAAGTTCAAGGCAACAGAAATAATTATGCACTAAAAACAAATTAGCACCTAAGACAGCAAGATCGAATCTGCAGGTCGCTGGACTTTGTATGCAGACACCGCTCTCATACCAATTGTTAGCTAGGTGCGATTGATAAACACTGATCCAGAGGGGGGGGTTAATGGATCTTTCAAAGAATTCTACCCAATTTAAAATTCGCATGAGATGATAACAACTAGATCAGTGGATAATTGATCAAACAAGATATGCAAACTCAATTAAACTCTAGGATATAGATAATCAATTAAATCACGGTCCTAGCATGCATCTAGCGGAAGCAGTCAATCAAACAAACCACTGCACGATGATTTTAGGTGGTTCGGTCACCAAGACCTACGTCCACCCCTCACTCCCAACCGGAGTGAGGCTTCCACTAGTAACACTAGCACAGCAGACTCAGTCTGCAACAAATGCTGCCAAACAGCTTGACCAGGGGAACAACCTCCCCTCTTCCTCCCAATCGGAGGGACACCCCAAGTGACTCCCAGTCACTTGGAAACCAGAGACACACGGTCTCTCTTCCTCCAGACCCGGAGGGAACTCCTGGACTTGCTACCC
This sequence comes from Amorphophallus konjac, assembly GCA_022559845.1. Classification (NCBI taxonomy): domain Eukaryota; kingdom Viridiplantae; phylum Streptophyta; class Magnoliopsida; order Alismatales; family Araceae; genus Amorphophallus; species Amorphophallus konjac. The sequence goes on from CM040126.1 coordinate 138,851,148, forward strand.
ACAAGCCCAGAACCGGAGGACCAAACCTCCCTTCCTCCAAACCGGAGGGGAACCTAGAGACCCAGGTCTCTCTTCCTCTGAACCCCAGAGGGAAACACAAGTGACATTAAGTCACCTGCAAACCAGAGGTCTCGGACCTCTCTTCCTCCCAACCGGAGGGACCCCTGGACTTGAAACCTACAAGCCCAGAACCGGAGGACGAGCCTCCCTTCCTCTAACCAGAGGGAACCCACAAGTAGCACCCAGCTACTTGCAACCGGAGATAGCAATCTCCCTTCTCCTGAACCAACAGGAGGGACTCGATCCCCAACAGGGCAATCGGAAGAACAACAAGTGAATAGTTCAAAAGAAAATCAAAACCCAGCAACAGAAAGCTGAAAAGATAAAATCAAATGTGGCTCTTGCAGGAGCTGGCTGGCCTGGATTTGATCCACGGTCCAGCAGGAACTTCTTTTACTGCTTCTCTCTTTCTCCCAACACGAACTCTCTTTTCTTCTTCTTCTTCTTTCTTACTTCTTCTTCTTCTCACTGCTTCTGCCTTCTCCTTCTTCTCACTCTCTGTATCTCACTATCTCTCTTTCTTTTTCTTCTTATGCTCTCTCGATCTAACTCTCAGCCTTCTCTATCTCTTCTTTCTCTTCTGCACTTCTTCTCTTAGCTCTGGCTGCTTCTACTTTAGTCACTCTCTGCCCTCACACACACTTCAGAGGAAGAAGACACACATATATATAGCAACAGCAGATTAGGGCGGCGTGTGCTCTCCACGATTCCCGCCCAAATGCTTCAGTCCACGTGGAGGCTCCTCTGCATCTCGGATCACGTGCCAGATGCTAGCCTCGTATCACGTGCCCCATTCTGCATAGGCTCCACGAACAGTACCTGTCACATAGTCATAGGAGATTAATCAGAAGGATAGAATGTATAGACTTTGAAGACTTAGCCAACGAGTGTATTGACTTGAACAGCTAGCCACGAGTGTATAGACTTAGATGTGATAACAAGTGTGTAGACTTGAACTTAGAAATGAATGTATAGACATTAGAACAGCAAAAGGTGCACTATACTGAAAACGACATGAGGTACATAAGATGACTACAGCACGAGATAAACAGAGAACGACACGAGGTACATACAGTATCAAAGCTAACACTACAAAGATAACGACACGAAGTCAGATGAGAACAGCACGAGGTAAGAGAGAACGACACGAGGTAAAACGGTAGTAAAACACGCGATCAGAGGAAACCTGGACGAAGATAGAAAGAAGCAACACGAAGACATAAAATAACATTAAGACATAAACACAGAAATAACATGAAGACTCAAACACTAAAATAACACGAAGACATAAAAATAAAAGATAACACGAAGACACAAACACAGAAGCAACACGAAGAATGACCCGAGCTGAAAACAACTCGAAGACGAAAACAGAAACCGACACGAAGTGTGGTCACAAAGCAAGAAAGACATGGGGTCTTGGAAGAAACAACACGAATACAGAAGACTCGAAGACATAGGGGTGACACAGATGGAGCGACACGAGGTGGCACAGAAAATAGCACGAGGTGCTGCAGTGTTCAGCACGCGATGGAACAAATAACGACACTAAAGCTCATAGTGTTGTCAACCTCAAAACATGTAAAGACTCAACAATTGAAAGTCTGAAGGCGATGTACAGACTTCAGCTAAGCAGGCCACAGTCTAATGTATAGACTTCCGGTGTGAATGAAATGTTGTACATACTTTGATTCCAAAATGCGATATATAGACTTTATGAGAAGGCAACTGAACACTGTACACACTTCCAATGTACAGACTTCATATGAACAGACCAATGTGCATACTTCCCTTCGATGCATCTACAGTGCAATGTGTTGGCTTGACAAACATTATGCAATGTATGGACTTTGATAACAAGATGCAATGCTGACTGATGTATACACTTGGCAAAGAGAGTGATGCATGAACTACCCTGTACAGACTTTAAGACTTAATGTACAAAAAGTAGGCAAAGCAGCATGGCGTCAACCCAGCTGATCCACTGCGTCAACGCAGCTAGTGAACAGACAGCCAATGCGTCAACCCAATCTAGCCATATTCATGAGTTAGCTATTCAAGCAAACAATAACCAATTTATCACAGCATGACTCAAGCATACACACGCATTCTTCACAATTCAGACATGGCACACTCATGCAATCTCCCACAGAATAGATCAGACATATTCAAGATAATGTGGTGACTCATTCATGTTGCTATCATTAAAACACCACATCATCAACAAAGCACAAGGGGCACAACAATAATGACTCATAGTTGCCATCATCAAAAAGGGGGAGAATGTTGTGCAAGTATGGTTCATGTGTGGTTTTGATGATGTCCAACTATGATTCATTATTGCGTTTCTGATAATGATCTAACAATGATTCATTGTGTGTTGATGATGTTCATGCTACTATGTTCTTCATGTCATGATTTTCATGAAGATACTCTTAAGTATTAATTTCATGAAGTCTCTTGTTTAAATACTTGGATCATGATGAAATCTTAAATGGCCTTTGAAACTCTGATATTCATAATATTCTGTATGGCATTTACCTTGATTCTCCTCATGATGTAAGTTAATGTGTATTTTGAAAGTCAACAGATGAGAAAATCAAGAGAAAGGCAAAATCAGTCGACTGAGTGCAAAATCAGTCAACTAAGGTCAAAATTCAGTCAACTGACATCGGACTTAAGTCGACCGATATGAAGTTCAGTCGACTGATATCAGCTCAGGTCGACATACCTTCTTGCAGACAGGCAGTTGAGTAGACACAAGAAGGAAATCAGGTCGACTCAAGTAGTTGGCCGGTCGACCGACATAGACGGTCTGGTCAACCAAATTTCCCAAGATAATAATTTGTTACAGGTCTCGGTCGACCAATGCTTGGGTTCGGGCAACCGACTGGGTGTTCGACCAATTGCATCAAAGAGTTAAAGCAACATGACTAAGGCAGTCAAGGTGCAAAAGTCTGCCCTATTAGTCAGCTGCCAAGGGAAATTCAGTCGACTTAGTGAAAATTCAGTCGACTGAAGTTTAGAAAATCAGTCAACCTGAATGGTGATCAAAGCAGCGGCAGCAGCAGGGCAAGTTAGATCTCAAAGGTAGATAAGCCTAATGGAACAAGAGCTCCAATTATATGTTAATCAAGATTGAATGAAGTAGGTACAAGGGGTTTGGGACTTGCTGAAATGAGGACTAGAAGGACTGGCCAGTTGGTCGACAAACCAAGGCAAACTAAGTCGACCTGGCCAAAAATCAGTCGACTGATATGGAAGTCAATCGACTGACTTGCCAACGGGTGTGGACGCACTAAAATTCGCTTATTCAGGTTGTTCGTCTATTGGGTGCGTGGGCGTGCCAGTCACCGAAGTGACAATTTATTCGGGCTCCGAAGAGCCCATGGTGCGCTCGATCTAACGTCGTCAGACGATTGTGTGGTTCGTGTCGGGACCAAAACCCACCGCGCCATAAAGGTCACAACGTCATTTACATCCCCCGTACGAGGGAACACCCTTGATTAATCACTGAGATTCAGGTCGTCATGGCCAGGGAATCGATTGCATGGAAGGTCTATTACGAGGTATTGAAATCCTCGCGCGAGGGTGAGAAGAAGACCATTCGCGGTCATGTCAGTCATGTACTGACCATTTAATGTTCGGACGAATGTCCGGCTCGAGAAAATTGCGGTTGTCACGGGAAAACTGGAACGCATGTATGCCGAGGTACGGTAAATTTATTGTTCGGAAGAGCAGAAAACGTTCGGCTGAGCCTCGGTTGGAGCAGTCAAAAACCAGTAAATCTGTTGGCCCGGTGCAAGAAAAGCTACGACCATACTGCGGTGGGCCCCCCGCGGTCGAAACAAGACTTGCATGAGCGTCATTAATATTTTCGGTGCCAAGGGGTAACGAGGGAATATCCCTTGAATCGGCTGAAAAGCCATGTGTCTAGGGAAGCGGACGTTCGAAACATGTCGGTCATTCGGGAGACCGTTTAATATTCGGACGGGTGTTCGACTTGAGAGCATCATAATCGTCACAGGAGGACCTGGAACATATGTATGCCGTGATACGGCAAATACATTATTCCGAGACATTGAAAACATTCAGTTAAATCTCGATTTGTGTAGCAGGAAACTAGCAAATTTATTGACCCGGTGTGAGATCGAGTCGGGACCATACCGGGGGCGCCTCCCGCGGTCCAAACGGGGCTTGCCCATCATTAATGTTCCCGGTGCCGGAGGGCAACGGGGAAGAGTCCCGGGACTAGATTCTAAAATCAAAACATGTTCGAAGGAAGCGAGCTATAGGCCGAGGGTGTGGGTCAGACAATGACCATAATCGGGATGGACCCGAGGTCCAAGCACAGCCCACAAAGGCCTTATTGATATTCCCGTATATAGGGTCCAGGGATGACAGGAGCCATCTCGTTCTATTCAGATTTCTATCGGTCACTTGCGGACCACTTGATATTCGGACAAGGGTCCATATTGAAGGTGCGACGTGGATAGGAACAACCCCGTACAAATGTATGCTGAGTTTGCGGCAATTTCAATGAAAGGGCGAGAACGAATCCCGATAGGGTGAATCTGATTTGACGAGCTATCGGCCTGGAGCAATGCTGGGTGACGACCACGTCGGGGTAGGAGCCGTCGGCCATGTTGGTTGCTCACGGGTCTTTTCATGTTCAGACACAGGTCCGTAATAGAAACGCGGCGAAAATCGAGATGAACCCGTTCAAATGTTTGCCGAACGTTCGGCAATTTTAGTAGTGGCTCGGAGGGGATCCGGCCTGAGGAACGAGTCCGGTCTAATTGGAATGTCGGCCCAAGACTAGGTCGGGGCCTGGCCATGTCAGGATAATTCCCAAGACTCAGGCCCAACCTGGAAGGGCGGCATGATTGTTCCTTCAGCATCGGGTCACGGGGAGAGATGGGGGTTGCAACATAGATTTTACCATTTTCTTTATCTGGGCTTCAAATTATGTGCATATATATTTTTTATTGCTTATTTCCCTTTTATGTATTTATTCTGGATGATTTCTCTATTTTGTTTATTATTATTACTATTATAATTTCCCTTTCCTTTTTCTTACTATTATTATTATTATTTCATATTTTTTGTTTATTTCTCATATATGTATATTCAGGTTTATTCATTTATCATAATTTTTATTAATTTATTATCATTATTATCATTATCATTATCATTATCATGACATATTTATATATCTTTATATATATTTATTTTGGAAGGAAAAGTGGGCCGTTGGGGGCAAAAAGGGGTGTACCGGCGAAGGCAGGGAGAGCGTGCTGGAGAGGGGCTGGGAGAGTGTACCAGGTAGGTTAGAGGATGTCGGAGAAGTGCCAAGAGAGTGTGCCGGAGAGGGAGTTGGCGGGCGTGCCGGGCTAACTCGAAGTCTGTACAACATCTGCTAGCACACGCGCGGAGTCTGTACACTATCTGTTTGCTGCAACTCAAAGTCTATACATCGGCTGGTTACTGCAACACAAAGTCTGTACGTCCGTCAGCTCAAAGTCTGTACATTGGCTGCATTCATCAACTCAAAGTATGCACATTGGCTGGTTCCTGCAATACAAAGTCTGTACATCGGCTGGCTGCATGCACACAAAGTCTGTACATTCATCAGCCCAAAGTCTATACATTGGCTGTTCATCAGCTCAAAGTCTGCACATTGGCTGGTTCCTGCAATACAAAGTCTGTACATTGGCTGGCTGCATGCACACAAAGTCTGTACGCCCATCAGCCCAAAGTCTATACATTGGCTGGTTGCTGCAACATCAAGTTTGTACATCGGATGGTTGCATGCATACAAAGTCTATACGTCCATCAGTTCAAAGTCTATACATTGTCTATGCAACTAGCACACAAAGTCTATACATCCTTCAGCTCAAAGTCTGTACATTGTCTATGCAACCAGCACACAAAGTCTATACATCCTTCAGCTCAAAGTCTGTACTTTGTCTATTTGCTGCAACCCAAAGTCTATACGTTGGCCAGCTCAAAGTCTGTACATTGTCTATTTGCTGCAACCCAAAGTCTATACGTTGGCCAGCTCAAAGTCTGTACATTGTCTATTTGCTGCAGCTCAAAGTCTATACATTGGCCAGCTTAAAGTCTGTACATTGTCCATTTACTGCAACTTAAAGTCTATACATTGGCCAGCTCAAAGTCTGTACATTGTCCATTTGCTGCAGCTCAAAGTCTGTACATTGTCCATTTGCTGCAGCTCAAAGTCTATACATTGGCCAGCTCAAAGTCTGTACATTGTTGTCACAAGCATATTACGCCCATGCATTCGTTCACGGCATGTCCGAACATCCATTTCTAATGTACATGCTTCACTGTCTGCATTTGTGCAATCCTTCACGCCAAGTCTATACATTGCTTGTTGCTGTGTTCGTGTATCAACCTGCCAAGTCTGTACATTGGGTTCCACTTCGGAGAGACGGTGGAAGAAGAGGTGAGACGGAGAGATAGATGAGGGAGAGTGAGACGGTGAGAGAGAGAGAGGTGTGCCGGCGAGGGGGGAATGTGCCGCTGAAGGGCCAAGGAGGTGTGTCGTTAAAGGGATGTTAGGGTGTGCCGCTGGAGGGCTGATAGGGTGTACCGACGAAGGCTTGAACAGGCATGCCGATGAAGGCCCACTCCTCTCTTTTTTTTTCTTTTTTTTAGGCTTATCTTTTCTTCTTTTCTTTGATTTTTTTTTTTGCATAATTTATACAAATATTTTCTCCTTCTTCTTGCAATCTGTTGTTGTTCTATTTATTCGTTGCTTTTGTTGTCTTTTGATGTGTATTTATTATCCCATTTGTTTGTTGCATCCTTTTGCCTTTTAACGTCTTGTTATTTTCTGACGAAAATTCGGCAGCATCTCCCCTTGACCCGAGCGTAAGGGAGATAAAGGGAACGCGCCCACATGGAGTGGCGGAACCCAACAGTTGGAGGTGGGCGCCCGAAGGCGGCAGCACCTTTGATAAAACTTCGGGAAACCCGGGGAAAACAACGGACGAAAGACTCTTCTATAACGGGCTGGGGGTGCACCAGGCAGGGGCTGGCCAGGGGTGTGCCGTTGGAGAGGAGACTTGTGATGCAAAGAAAAAAAGGGGGGGTAGCCACCGAGCTATCCTACAAGGGTGAGGTGGCCAACGAGATGAAACCCCTGAGGGAAACTGTGGTACTCGGAAGTAATCGATAAAAGACCGTGAAAAGGGTAAAACGACAAGGAATGCAAACACATGGGGATGCACATGCACAAAACATGAACACCTAGCGAGCTTTTTATTCCTTTAAAAAGGGAGCAGCCCAAGAGGGGAAAATACATCGTGGTAAACCAAAAAAAGGGAAATGAAGAGAAATAAACAAGATACAGTGGGGAGGGGAACGGAGCGCTAGATCCTCCCCTCCTATAGCTCACTCTCTTCTCTCTTCTCTTCTTTCTTCTCTCTTCTCTCTGCACTCAGACGGTGGTGACGGAGTAGCACGGGAAGACAAGAGCCTCTCCTCTTCTTCTTCTTCTTCTCTTCTTCTTTTTTTTGCTTCTCTTCACTCCAGCGACGGTGAGTGGTGCACCAGGGAGAGCCCTAGCCTCTTCTTCTCTTCTTCTCTTCTGGTCTCTCTGTTGTGTCTGCTCCCCTTCTTTATCGTGGTGAAGGGGCCTTTTATACCCCAGCAGCGGGAGCGTTCGGGCTGAGCCGTCGATGGCGGGAATGTCCGATGACGATGGGCATTAAATGGGAGTTGACTCTCCCGTCCTTGGTTGTAGGGGGGTAGCTTGCGTGCCTTCCTCCTAGGGCGACACCTCAGCTAGCCCTGAGCTGGCTCTACTGCGCGCCAAGGGTCGTAGGGGATGGGCATCACGTCGCTCTGTCGGATGCGCCGTGTGAGGAACAAGCCACAGCGTGCCGCTGGAAGGCCAGGCAGCTGTGCCGCTGGAGGGCTGGCAAGTTGTGCCGCTGGAGGGCTTTGACGGCGTGCCGTGGAAGGCAACCCCTGGGCGTGCCGTTGGTGTGGCCTCCAGGCTGTGTCGCTGGGGGGCTTGCGGAGTGTTCCGCTAAGGGCTAGCAGGGGCGTGCCGTTGAAAGGCGTTGGGGCGTGCCACTGAAGGCCTATAGGGCGTGCTGCTGAGAGGGGCCAGGGGCGTGCCGTTGGAGGACCTTGGGGGTGTGCCGCTGAAGGCCAAGGGTGTGCCGCTGAGAGGGGCCAGGGGCGTGCCGCTGAAGGACCTTGGGGGTGTGCCGCTGAAGGCCAAGGGTGTGCCGCTGAGAGGGGCCAGGGGCGTGCTGCTGAAGGGCCTTGGGCGTGCCGTTGAATCGGCTAAATGGGCAGTTTTGAGCCCGTTGTGAGCACGAGTTGTGGCCCGTTTGATTTTCTTCGAGGCCCATGGATTGTGGGGCTCTTGGTGGTTGATTTCTCTTCACTGTCGTGACTCCGGAGACGGCTTCACGGCAGTGTGCATATTTGGGGAGTCTGGGTGACTAGTCTCTCTAGGGTTTCTTCACTCGGTGCCGTTGCTGATGCTGGGCCGAGTAGGAAATCTGTGCGTGCAATTTTTGGTGTCCACAAATGCCCCCCACCCACGGGTAGCGCAGGCGAAGGATGAGCCGGGCGGTGCCCGCGGGTGTATTGGCCTCTTTTTCTCTTCGTCGGTGCCGACGGGGTGCCGGGGACTGACGTAATTTGTTTGTCTCTTCTTCTCTTCATCAGTGCCGATGGGGTGTCGGGAACTGACGTAGCACGTTGGTCTCTTTGTCTCTTCATCAGTGTCGACGGGAGTCGGGAGCTGACATGCTCTGTTGGTCTCTTTGTCTCTTCATCAGTGCCGATAGGGCGCTGGGAGCTGACCTGGTTTGTTGGTCTCTTTGTCTCTTCGTCAGTGCCGACAGGGCGCCGGGAGCTGACCTTGTTTGTTGGTCTCTTTGTCTCTTCGTCAGTGCCGACAGGGCGCCGGGAGCTGACCTGGTTTGTTGGTCTCTTTGTCTCTTCGTCAGTGCCGACAGGGCGCCGGGAGATGACCTGGTTTGTTGGTCTCTTTGTCTCTTCGTCAGTGCCGACAGGCCGTCGGGAGCTGACCTGGTTTGTTGGTCTCTTCGTCAGTGCCGACGGGATGCCGGGAACTGAGGTAGTGTGTTGGTCTCTTCATCGGTGCTGACGGGATGCCGGGAACTGAAGCAGTATGTTGGTCTCTTCATCAGTGCCGACGGGATGCCGGGAACTGAAGCAGCATGTTGGTTCTTCATCAGTGCCGACGGGGTGTCGGGAACTGAAGCTGTATGTTGGTCTCTTCATCAGTGCCGACGGGGTGTCGGGAACCGAAGCAGTATGTTGGTCTCTTTGTCTCTTCATCAGTGCCGACGGGGTGTCGGGAGCTGACACAGTTTGTTAATCTCTTGGTCTCTTCGCCAGTGCCGACAGGGCGCCAGGAGCTGACATGGCTTGTTGGTCTCTTTGTCTCTTTTCTTTCTTTTCTTCCCTCTTTTCTCTTCTTCTCTTCTTCTTCTTTTTTCTTCTCTTTTTTGTTATCTCTTTTTTTCTTCTCTCTTTTTTGTTGTTTGTTTTTTTCTTTTCTCTTTCCCTCTTCTTCTCTTCTTCCCCTTTTTTTTCTTTCTTCTCTTTTTTTTTTTTAAAGAACTCCGGGTGGCTGCTGGCGTGCATGCCAATGATATAAGAGTTGTCGGCATAGCGGCCGATAATTGAAAGCTATTGACATGGGGGCCAATAATTGAAACGTTATCGACCCGAAGGCCGATGATTAAAAGTTGTCGGCTCAGGGGTCGATAATCGAAAGCTGTTGGCATGGGAGCCAATAATTGAAAAGCTGTCGACCCGAAGGCCGATGATTAAAAGCTGTCGGCTCAGGGGCCGATAATTGAAAGCTGTTGGCATGGGAGCCAATAATTGAAAAGCTGTAGACCCGAAGGCCGATGATTAAAAAGTTGTCGGCTCAGGGGCCGATAATTGAAAGCTGTCGGCTCAGGGGCCGATGATTGAAAAGTTGTCGACCCGAAGGCCGATGATTAGAAAGCTGTCGGCTCAAGGGCCGATGATTGAAAGCTGTTGGGATGGGAGCCAATAATTGAAAAGTTGTCGACCCGAAGGCCGATGATTAAAAAGCTGTCGGCTCAGGGGCTGATGATTGAAAAGTTGTTGGCTCAGGGGCTGATGATCAAAAAGCTGTCGACCCGAAGGCCGATGATTAGAAAGCTGTCGGCTCAGGGGCCGATGATTGAAAGCTGTTGGCATGGGAGCCAATAATTGAAAAGCTGTCGACCCGAAGGCCGATGATTAAAAAGCTGTCGGCTCAGGGGCCGATGATTGAAAGTTGTTGGCATGGGAGCCAATAATTGAAAAGCTGTCGACCAGAAGGCCGATGATTAAAAAGCTGTCGGCTCAGGGGCCGATGATTGAAAAGATATCGGCTCAGGGGCCGATGATCGAAAAGCTGTCGACCCGAAGGCCGGTGATTAGAAAGCTGTCGGCTCAGGGGCCGATGATTGAAAAGCTGTTGGCATGGGAGCCAATAATTGAAAAGCTGTCGACCCGAAGGCCGATGATTAAAAAGCTGTCGGCTTAGGGGTCGATGATTGAAAAGTTGTCGACCCGAACGCCGATGATTAGAAAGCTGTCGGCTCAGGGGCCGATAATTGAAAGCTGTCGGCTCAGGAGCAGATAAGGGAGGTCAAAACAGCCAAGGCTCGGAGCGGGCTTGAAGAGCCGAGGTCGGGGATTAACGAGCCGCGAGGGCAAGGGGTAGGCCATGGGGGCTAAGGTTGGGCTCTACGAGCCGTAGCTGGGAACGTAGGCTTCGATGGCCGAAATTGAGTTTATTGTATACACACACTTTTATTATTTATTATTTTTTATTATATTTCCTTTTATTCAAGCATGCAAGCATTCATTAGCAGGCATAACATAAATATAAGTAAGGTAGCTCCCCCTATAGGGGATAGGATAGGGACATCGCCCGTAATTCGTAGATGCGGTGCGGGCCGCGAGGCATAATTGAGGGGTGGTGCACCCATCAAGAGGATATCACATGTCTTACATGCATAGCCTAAATTTACGCATTTCACCTGAGGCAATTCTCTATGGCGTGGCAGTGCAAATGTGTGAACAAAGGGCCCTAACCATAGGGATATGCAGGTTTTCCTGGTGACACTCGAGGATCACTCTAGCGCCTACACATTAGTTCCAGGCTTTCAACTTTCGGTAGCTTCACACAGCCCCCATCTGTTTATTTTGGTAGCGGATTTCACCGTTCGGCGCGAGTCTCCTCATGTGTCTCAATGGGGATTCCCGGCTACTAGGATTCATCCTTATTATAATTCTATTACGGATTCCACCGTTTGGCGCGAGTCTCCTCATGTGTCTCAATGGGGATTCCCGGCTACTAGGATTCGTCCTTATTATAATTCGCTTCACCATTTTGCACGAGTCTCCTCATGTGTCTCAATGGGGATTACCAGCTACTCGGATTCACGTTTCTCTCTTTTTTTTGCATCATTTTTTTCTCTCTCTCTCTCCTTTTTTTATAGTGGGGGTAGGTAGCTTTTTCCTCACGATTACCTTTCACGGGAGTGCAGGAATTCAAGTCTCCGTAGAGTGCTAAGAAGAAATTCGGGCAATCCCTATAGTCGAAGGCTATTGAACACATTAAGTGCTAAGTGTGGGAGCGTTGCCTCATGTTGATTTTGTGGGTTTGACTTAGCGATTCAGCCATGACTCTTCCCCTTGACGTGTGCACCCGCCATAATTAGGTTCCCTTCGAGCGCGTGCCATGACACCCGTGCATCCGGAATCGGGGCGATATTATTTAGCAAGGAAACACGGTCCTAGAAAATTCCAAGGAGGTGTATTATTCTATATTAAGCAACCATGCAAGCGGGGCAATCATGCATTCTCCTTTTTCTTTTCTTTTCCCTTTTTGTTTTGTGTTTGTTTTTTTTTTGTTGTTTTTTTTTTTTGCATAGGAAAATATTGTTGTTACGTATAAGGGTAGTGGTAGTAAAGGTATTAGGGAGGCAGACCGCGAACGACTGAAAGGGTATCAGGGAAGCGGGCTATAGAACCCAAGGGACATTAGGGGAGTGGGCCATAAGGGCTAAAAGATGCTGGGACGCGGGCTGCGGGAGCCAGAATCGGGAAGCGCGGTGGGATAGATGGATTGATCCCGATAGTAGACCTCGGCCGAAATGGCTGAGCGAGGGGCGTCGGGTAGCGGGACGTGAGAGTCGAAGAGAAGGGTCTCTTTTGTTCTCTAGCCAGGGAAGGATCTGGACCAAAATGGAAGGTTTATTCTTTGATTCTCTGGCCGGGGAAGGATCCGAACCAAAGTGAGAGGTCTATTTTTTAATTAGGAAGCTGTCGGCTGGGGTGCCAATGATGAGGTAGCTGTCGACTAGGAGCCGATGATGAGGTAGCTGTCAGCTCAGGGGCCGATGATTGTATAGCTGTCGGCTCGGAGGCCGATGATGAGGTAGCTATCGGCTTGAAGCCCCGATGGCTGAAAGTTGGTCGGTTTAGCGCCCCGTCGGCGGAAGGTCTAGTCAGTTTAACGCCCCGTCGGTGGAAGGTCTAGTCGGTTTAACGCCCCGTCGGCGAGAGGTCTAGTTGGTTTAGCGCCCCGTTGGCGGAAGGTTTAGTCGGCTCGAAGCCCCGATGGCTGAAGGTCTAATCGGCTTGAAGTCCCGATGGCTGAATATCTGTCGGCTTGAAGCCCCGATGGCTGGATATCTGTCGGCTTGAAGCCCCGATGGCTGAATATCTGTCGGCTTGAAGCCACGATGGCTGAATATCTGTCGGCTTGAAGCCCCGATGGCTGAATATCTATCGGCTTGAAGCCCCGATGGCTGAATATCTGTTGGCTTGAAGCCCCGATGGTTGAATATTTTCCGGTTTAACACCCCGTCGGCGGAATGCTGATTGGTTTCTATTTGTTGGGTGGCTGGAGGGCGGAGGTAAAAATTTACCTCATAAAGATATTTTTTTTGAAGAGGCAGGTACAAAGACCATGTTTGCCTCGTTGCTGTTCCTTCTCTTCTTCTCTTCTTTTGTGTGGAGAGGCGGGTGCAAAGACCGTGTTCGCCTCATAATTGCTCTTTTTTCTTCTTCTCTTCTTCTTTTATGGAGAGGCAGGTGTAGAGACCATGTTCGCCTCATGATCGCTCTTTTTCTTCTTCTCTTCTTCTTTTATGGAGAGGCAGGCGCAGAGACCATGTTCGCCTCATGTCTCTTTTTTTCTCTTCTATTCTTCTTTTGTAGAGAGGTAGGTGCAGAGACCATGTTTGCCTCATGATTGCTCTTTCTCTTCTTCTTTTCTTCTTTTATGGAGAGGTAGGTCCAAGGACCATGTTTGCCTCATAATCATTTCTTTCTTTTCTTCTCTTCTTCTTTTGTGTAGAGAGGCGGGTGCAAAGACTGTGTTCACATCAAAATTGCTCTTTTTCTTCTTCTCTTCTTCTTTTATGGAGAGGCAGGTGCAGGGACCATGTTCGCCTCATGTGCATTCTTTCTTTCCTTCTCTTCTTTTGTGTGATGAGGCGGGCTCGAAGATCACGTCTGCCTCATGTGTCTTCTTTTGGTTCTGCTCTTCTTCTTTTGTGTGAAGAGATGGGTTCAGGGACCACGTCTGCCTCATGTGTCTTTTCTTCCTCTTATTCTCTTCTTTTGTGTGATGAGGCGGGCTCGAAGACCACGTCTGCCTCGTGACTCTTTTTCTTTCTTTTCTTCTCTTCTTTTATGGGATGAGGCGGGCTCGAAGACCACGTCTGCCTCATGTGCCCCTTTTTCTTTCTTTTCTGCTCTTCTTTTCTCATTAACGCTTCTGTGCCGGAGTGTATTTCTCTTAATGTGCCCCCAGGTTGGGGTGTAGTCTCATTTGGTGTGCATCCCCCCCCCCCGAGGGGTGTGTTTTGCCTCTTTGCTTCTGTGCCCCCAGGCGGGGTGTATTTTTTGGCTTCTATGTCCCCAGACCAGGGTGTGTTTTTTAATGCCCCCGAGGCGGGGTGTAGCTCTCTTCAAATGCCCCCATGGTGGGGTATACCCTTCACGGCTTCTATGCCCCCAGGTGGGGTATGTTTCTTCTTCAAATACCCCTAAGCCAGGGTGGGCTTCTCTTCATATGCCCCTGAGCCGAGGCGCATTCTGTATAGCTTCTAGGCCCTCGAGGTGAGATATGTTTCTTCTTCATATGCCCCTAGTACGGGGTGTAGCTCTCTTCAAATGCCCCCCCCAAGCTGGGGTATACTCTTCACGGCTTCTATGCCCCCAGGCGGGGTATGCTTCTTCTTCATATGCCCCTGGTACGGGGAGTGTCTTTTGTTTCTTATACCCCTCCATGGCGGGGCGAATTCTGCTCTCTTTCTACCCCTGAAGGCGGAGGAGTGCTTCTCTTCATATGTCCTCGGCATGAGGGTGTATCTCTTGCTTCTTATGCCCCCCTAAGGCCGGGGTGTATCTCTTTACGGCTTTTGTGCCCCCGAAGCAGGGTATGTTGTTTCTTCAAATGCCGCTTGGGCGGAGTATATCTTTCTTCTTATGCTCCCAGATCGGGATGTATGTCTCTTCGTTCCTGTGCCCCGGGTCGGGGTAGATGCTTCTGCTTCTTATGCGCCAAGGGCGGAGTGTATTTTTTTGTGCCCCAAGCGGGGGTAGGTGCTTCTGCTTCTTATGCCCCAAGGGTGGAGTGTGTCTCTTTCTGTGCCCCCAGGCTGGGGTACATTCTTCATGTTTCTTATACCCTTTTCGCAGAGCCTTTTCTCTTGCTTCTTATGTCCTTGGATCGGGGCGTATGTTTCTTCTTCTGACGCCCCTAGGTCGGGGTATATTCTTTCTTCATGTGCTCCCAGGTCAGGATATATGTCTCTTTGCTTCTTTACGCCCCCAGATCGGGGTAAATGCTTCTGCTTCTTATGCGCCAAGGGCGGAGTGTACCTCTTTGTGCCCCCAGAGCGGGGTGGATGCTCTGCATGTGTCCCCGGGTCAGGGGTGTAGCTTTGTCTCCCATGGAGGGGGTGTGTTGTTTCTTCAAAAGCCCCCAGACCAGGGTGTATTCTTCTCTTTCTTATACTCCCGAGGCGGGAGGGGTTCTCTTCATGTGCCCCCGTGGCGGGATGTGCTTCTTTCTTCGAGTGTCCACAGATCGAGGTGAAATCTTTTCTTCTGCCCGGCCACACCGGGGGGAATGTTTGCTTCTTGTGCTCCCAAGGTGGGGTGTATTGCTACTTTTCGTGCTCCCAACGGGTGGCATATTGCTGCTTCTGATGCCCCAGAGCGAGGTATCTTTCTCTTCACATGCCCCGGCACGGGGTATATTCTGCTTCTAGTGCCCCCAAAGTGGGGTGTATTGCCACTTCTGAGGCGGGGTGTAGTTCTTGCTTCTTTTTTTTTATATGCACCCGAGGCGGGGTGTAGTTCTTGCTTCTCTTTTCTTTTCTTTTTTATATGCACCCGAGGCGGGGTGTAGTTCTTGCTTCTCTTTTTTTTATATGCACCCGAGGCGGGGTGTAGTTCTTGCTTCTCTTTTTTTTTATATGCACCCGAGGCGGGGTGAGTTCTTCTTCTTCGCTTACGTACCCCCATATCGGGGTGTATTCCTTCCTTCATATGCCCCTCCTAAGCCGGGGGATGTTGTTCGTTCTGCTTCAGATGTCCCTCGGGGGGTGGTGCATGTTGCTTCATGAACCCCGAGCCTGGGGTATATTCCTTCAAATGCCCCTAAGCCAGGATGGACTCTCTTTTCTTCTTATGCTCCCAAGGCGGGATGTAGCTTCTTCAAATACCCCCAAGCCGGGGCGTGTTCTTTATGGCTTCTATGCCCCCCTGGCGGGGTATGTTTCTTCTTCGAATACCCCTAGGCTGGGGTGGACTTCTCTTCATATGCTCCTGAGTCGGGGCGTGCTCTTTATAGCTTCTAGGCCCTCGAGGTGAGGTATGCTTCTTCTTCAAATACTCCTAAGACAGGGGGTGTGATTCTTGACTTCATATGCCCCCGACGTGGGGCATATCTTTTGTTTCTTATGCTCCCGAGCCAGGATGTAGCTTCTTGGCCTCATATGCTGCCGAGGCGAGGGGTATGCTACTTCATGTGCCCCCGAGGGGAATGCATTTTGCCTTTACTGCCCCGTGGTGGGGTATATCTCTTGGCTTCTTACGCCCCCAAGGTGGGGTGTGTTTTCTTCTCGTGCCCCCGGGGTGGGGTATATCTTTCGCTTCTTATGCCCCCCCCCTTTGAGGCGGGGTGAAGTCTTTGCTTCAAATGTCCCTAAATCGGGGTATAGTTTTATCTCATATGTCCCTGGCGCAGGGGTGTATTTCTCTTCCTGTGCCCCTCAGTCGAGGTGCATCTTCTCTTCATGTTCCCCGGGCACTGGGTGTATCTTTACCTTTTTTTCCCTTTTTTTTTATATGCCCCCGAGGGGGGAATTCTTCTTCTTCTGTCTCGACACGCTGGGGAATGTTTGCTTCTTGTGCCCCCAAAGTGGGGTGTATTCTCGATGGCTCTTGTGCCCCCTGTTGGTGGGGTGTATGCTTCTTCTTCAGATTCCCCTAAGGCGGGGTGTATTCTTTGTTGCTTCATGTACCCCCGAGTTGGGGTGGATTCTCTTCATGTGCCCCCATGGCGGGGTGTATTCTTTGTTGCTTCATATACCCCCGAGTAGGGGTGGATTCTCTTCATGTGCCCCCATGGCGGGGTGTACTCTCTTTATGCGTCCCCAGGGGTGGGGTGTGGTTTGCCTCCTGTGCGCCCTAGCAGGGTGTATCGCTGCTTGCAATGTCCCCCGAGGCGAAGTATCCTTCTTCTTCAAATACCCCTAAGCCGGGGCGTATTCTTTATGGCTTCTATGACCCCATAGCGGGGTGCGTTTCTTCTTCAAATACCCCTAAGATGGGGTGGACTCTTTTCTTCTTATACTCCCAAGGCAGGATGTAGCTTCTTCAAATGCCCCTGAGCCGAGGCGTGTTCTTTACGGCTTCTATGCCCCCCAGGCGGGGTATATTTCTTCTTTAAATACCCCTAGGCCGGGGTGTATTCTTGCTGCTTCTCATGCTCCCGAGGCGGGATGTGACTTCCTCAAATGCCCTTAAGCCGGGGCGTATTCTTCATGACTTCTATGCCCCCCAGCGGGGTATGTTTCTTCTTCAAATGCCCCTAAGCCAGGGTGCAGCTCTATTTCTTCTTACGTCCCCAGGTCGGGGTGGATTCTTCTTCAAATGCCCCGAAGCCGGGGTGTAGCTTTTGCTTTGTGTGCCCCTCAGTCGGGGCGGATTCTCTTCATGTGCCCCTGGGAATGGGGTGTATTTCTTTTTTTTTTACCTCCTATGCCCCCGTAGCAGGGTATATATCTTCTTCTCATCCTCCATGGCGGGGTATGTGCATGCTCTTTTCGGGAGTGGTGACCGTGCTTGGCCTCATTTGTTAGGGTGCTAGGCCCGGATACAGAGGGGGGGTGAATGTATCCTGCTAAAAATAATGCCCAAATAGAAAACTCAGATGCTAGGCAAATTTTGGAATTAAGCTAATTCGATTAAGCAACATAACAAGCAGGTGGAGCGAGCCTATCCAAGCATCTAGCGGAAGCAAATCAAGCAATCAAACCACTACTCAATAGATTTTTTAGGTGGTTCGGTCCTCCAGACCTACATCCACCCCTCACTCCCAACCGGAGTGAGGCTTCACTAGCAAATGCTAGAACCAAGCAGACTCAGTCTGCGAACAAGGTGCTGCCACACAGCTTGACCAGGGGAACATCCTCCCCTCTTCCTCCCAACCGGAGGGACACCCCAAGTGACTCCCAGTCACTTAGAAACCAGAGACCGAAGTCTCTCTTCCTCCAGACCGGAGGGACCCCTGGACTTGCTACCCACAAGCCCAGAACCGGAGACAAGTCTCCCTTCCTCCAAACCGGAGGGAACCCACAAGTAGCTCCCAGCTACTTGCAACCGGAGACCACCAGGAGGAACCCGACCTCAGTCCAGAGGATCGGAAGTACAAAGATGGAAAGATAAAAAGGAAAATAAGAAAGGATGAAAAATCACAGCGCCAAAAGCTGGAAACGAAATACAAGTAATGTAGCTCTCAAGGGAGCAGGTCTGGCTTGGATTTGATCCAAACGCCAGAGGACAGATCTTCAAGCTTTTCCCATTTCCTCTCTACGAACTCCTTCTCTCTCTCTCTCTTTCTCTTCTGCTTCTTCACTCTTTTTCTTCTTCTTTCGCAGGCTCTCTCTGTCTCTTCTCTTCTTCTTCTGCTCTCTACTGCTCTTTTCTTCTTCTTCTCTTTTTCTGGATCGAAGGGCTTTCTGCTCTCCAGGCTTCTTCTTCGATCAGTCTTCATCTGTTGGATGAAGGCTTCCTTTTATAAGCAGCAGCAGCAGCAGCTAGGGCGTGAGCTTCCCACGCCTTCCGTCCAGAAGATTCCTTCTCGGATCACGTGCTCAGCACCCACCTCAGATCACGTGTCAGGTGCCAGCTTCGGGTCACGTGCTCAATGACAGCAATTTGACTTGCTGCGTTGACGCTGTCAAGTAATGGCGTTAATGCAGTGAGGCATTCCAGTAAGCCATTAGCTTCGTCTCTTTAGCTGCTGCGTCGATGCTGCTCAATTGTGGCGTTGACGCAGTGGAATAGCCTGTGAAGGTCTCTGCTTCTTTAACTGCTGCGTCGACGCTGCTTGCTTGTGGCGTTGACGCAGTGGAAGATATCGTGAAGGCTTCGTCAACTGATGCGTGGACGCTTTAAGCTCCCAGCGTCGACCATGTTCCCTTCATCAACAAGAATGAAGTCATAAGATTTAAGTATGTACATTACAGTGTATATACTTCGTTGTATAGACTTGTGAAGGCGAATGCAACGTACAGACTTGCCCAATGTGTTGACTTCAAGTGTGAATGAAATGATGTATAGACTTGCTCAAACAGTCCAATGTATAGACTTTAGCTGAAGACCACGATGTAATGTATGGACATGAAGAAACTGTGCACATTGTATAGACTTGAAGAAACAAGGCAACGTTGTATAGACTTGAAGAGACAAGGCAACGTTGTATAGACTTCAAAGATGAATGATCAGACAATGTATAGACTTCACAGTTCAACATCCATTGTATGGACTTGTACAGTGGTGCGTAGTGTACAGACTTTGAAGTCCGACCTAGCAGGATGTGTAGACTTAGACTACAGCCAGGATGTCTAGACTTGTTGTGAAGCAATGCACAGGCTGTACATACTTGAAGAATGCTTGCAGAAGGCGATGTAGTGTACAGACTTCATGAAATGCAAACGGCTGAACAGACTTGAATGAGTATAGAGTGTATAGACTTGAAAGTCTGAAGGCGATGTGCATACTTGCTGAGTTGACGCTGCAGCCCAATGAGTTGATGCTGTATAGACTTTGTCTTCCAGCGTATAGACTTGATGAATGCATGAAGACATTGAATAAGACCCAGTAATGTGTAGACTCTACAGTGAATGCATGACCCAATGTATACACTTGATGCAATGCATGCCGATGTACATACTTCTAGAAATGATGCACTGTTGACGCTGTACAGACTTTGTTTTCCAAACGAGTGAATAAACTTTGCCACAGTCTAATGTATAGACTTGAAGAAACTGAACTGAAGAGTCGACGCATCAGCTCAAGGAGTTGACGCACTACTGTGTGGACAGAGACAAATATGACTGAAGGGTCGACGCATCAGCACAATGAGTTGACGCACTGCTGTGGAGACTGTGCAGACAGAGTGTAGATAGAATTAAATAAAGCATGTTATCTGACAGCCATATGAACTCCATTCACTTACATGATAAAACATGAATTAATCGAGCAGAAAAAGGAAAGCATTATGATCAGAGAATGACTGAATAATAGCATGATGACACACACAGCAAGATGACTCACAGTGAATAACTCACATCAAAACCAATCATCAAAACCATCATCAAAACCACAGGGGCACAACAATCTCCCCCTTTTTGATGATGGCAATACTACACTGTGAGTAATGCTGATGACACAAACTATTCTCCCCCGTTGACTTCATCAAAAAGAAAATAGTTTGAGAAATTAAAGCATGTATAAAAATTCAGTCAATTTCTCCCCCTTGCAAGAACATGATTCTCCCCCTTTAAGAGTTTCAGCAAAAGCATGAGTTAGAGATGATCAAAAGGAACCTGCAGGCAATGATTGAATGATATTCTCCCTCTTTGGCAAACAATCTCCCCCTTTGGTAGAATCATAATAAACCATGGGAAGGGGTATGAATGTAGATGCAGATACCAGAAATATGAATGTCAGAGCACAATTCTTCTCGTTCTATGCAGCATGATGCATATGACAAGGAGGCTCCCCTTCAATAAATGAAACCTTATGAAATGAATGAGAAGGAGACCACAGGGGCAAACAAGGAGAAGTTCAGGTCAATGAGCAGAAGAGGTTCAATTAGCAGATTTTTTAAAGAAGCTCAAATCTCAGAAAATTCAGTCAGATTTTCAGAGAGATATCAATCTCATAAATCCAAAACATAAGTTTTTCAAAGTCTTCCATTATAAGGGCTTATGAATGAGCTTTATTGAACAGCATGGTTTAAACATGATGTATGCAGAGTTTATCAATAAAATTCTGTATTGATATCTAAAACTATGGTTTAATAAAAATGAACCAAGCCCTCATATTTATCTTGATAAACTCCCTTTCTCTTACACAATCAAATTTATTGACTTCTTTCGAATTACATGCATCAGTATTGAAATCAAGCAATTATGAAGTCATATGATTTTATCTAGGGTTGTAGCAATTTGATTTTAGCATCAATATTCAGAAATTTCAATTCGTTCAACAATTTTTCATGCTACAAATTTTACGAGCACTCTAGTTCAGTGCACACCTTGTAACTAGAGGATATACCTTGATCAGAGGCCAATATCCCTAAGCACTTAGTGTGACTAACTGTCATGCTTTATATGAACAGAGATACCATTTACACATCATGACACACTGCAAATCATTTCTTGATGAGTGAGTTGTATTTCTCAGTGTGCATGCCATTGCTCTGCCTGAAATTCAATTATTCTTAATCAGAGTTAACTATGGTACCTCATGACACAGTCCTTTGGACATGTGTTTCTCAGTGACCAAGGTCATTGCTCTGACAGAAAAAACCCTTTAGACATTTCAGAAAATTCATTTGCTTCAAATCAATAGCAATTTCATGTACTTAACCAAATAAAGTCATGTATTCAATAATGTAGATTTCAGAAGATTTTACAAGACACAGCATGAAACAGATGGTTAAGGTTTATTAAACATACTTCAGATATTTTTAAGAGATTTTAAAGTCAACCCTTGAGTACATTAAACTTAAACCACCTGAGTTATTTCAGATATTCATAAAAACGTATAATAGAAGATTTCTAGTTCAAAAGTTTTCAGATTTATGATCGAGATAGCCCATTGAAATCTTCATGAAGGACTGATAGAATTTTGAACCCAAATGATGCCAATTGATAGGAGAAATACCAATTGTTAAGAGAGATTGTGAAGCTCAAGGTTTTCAGAATATGATCAAGGTTTGTCAACAAAATCAATAAGAAAGGATATGCAATGAATTCTGACAAATGTATGCATTTGACAACCTATATGCAATGCATTGACTCCCCCTCACAATATGCATTCAACTCTCTTTTTGGCATTTTCAATATAAGGAAATGCAATGCACTATATGTATGCAAGGACATGCAACGACTCAACATTGAATGCTATGCAAGGATATGCAACTAACTCCCCATGAAAACATGCAATGTTTGCCATGAGAAACTGAACATATGATTTTGATTCATGCACATTCAGACTGTCCTATCCAACAAGGTGACCCATGGTACTAGGCGGAGCACTTGGTCTAAAAGACCACCTCACACATAGTAAGAATCTCCAGACAGACTTCCCTGCCTTTTGGTACCTTACCATTTATATACCATTGAGGTCATGCATGATAATTCAACATGGACAGCATGCATGGATCAAATTTCAGCTAATCAGATTTTTCAGAATGCAATGGACAGATTTCAAACAGTATTCAAATGCAGTTCAGATTTTTCAATGTACTATATATGCAAATCACATATATGCACTTCAGATGAGGAGAGTTCAGAGGCATCAATTCAGACAATGCAGATGAAGAATGATTATGCAAAAATAGATTTAGTATGTCATGCAGTAGAACTAAAAACAGGAAGTGCAAGAAATTTACCTGAAAGATTCAGGAAAGGGTTTTCATTCTTGAGTGCCTTGGTTTATTACCCCTTTTATTTCAGTCCCAAGGCACACCTGCATAGCAATGTTATTTTGCACAAACAGGTACCCAAGAAGTCTTGGGTCCTGACATGATAGTATTACTCCTAGCAGGTTTTCTCAGCACATTTCTAGAAGCAGTTTTCAGATCTGATTTATGCACATTCTTGTTAGCATGAATTCTATGTGCATATGCATGAGATTTTTTGTTAACAGAAAAAAAATTCTGTTTGCCAAAACCAGTTTGGTTTGATATCCTGCCAGCCAACAGGTTGCAGCCCTGTGACCTGGCTTCCCACAATGATGGCATGTAAATTTCGCAACATGGAGTTTAGCAGAGTTATTCTGAACATGCCAACAATCTCCAGCTCTGTGGCCTGGCTTCCCACAGTGATAGCATGCAGGAGACTTTCTGTTAATGGCAGGGAATTTAACAGTTTTAGAATTTAATTTTCTACCCTGAGCATGCCAACAATTAATGGCCCTGTGGCCTATCTTTCACATTCAAAGCATGAAATAAAATTTCTTCTATAAGAACCTGACCAGCATTCAGAGTCCCTGTGACCCCTTTTGTTGCAATTAACACAGATGATGTGCTGGTTCATAGAAACATATTTGTTTTTACTAAAAACATGTTGGTTTGCAGGGAATTTAGCATGATATGAATAAAAGGTTTTCTTACCACTAGCAAACCAACAATGAGCAATTGAGTGTCCTAATTTGCCACAATTAGAACATGTGACACTCCTTTTCTGAGATGAAGGATTTTTATCATGAGATCTCCTAGCATTCTTATCATCCTTCTCCATCAACTTACACTCATGCATCAGATGTCCAACTTTATGATAGTAATGACAGATAATCTTCTTTTTAGATGCATGTGAGTGTGTGTGAGGACTGTGATCAATATGCACTGATGAACCCTTTTCATTTATTTTCTGATTCACAGTCTTTTTCTGACTTTTATCCTGTTTTCCTGTTTTCTTAGCTGTGTACTGAGGTGGAGATGAGGTAGAAGGCTTTTCCTGTTCAGAAGTTTTAATGAAAATAGTTTTCAGCTTTGATCCATCAACCTTTTTCAACTTTTCAGTTTGTTTTTGGGTTCTCTGAACAGTGGACTGAGAAACATGTGACTTCTGAGAAGTGTGAGAAGTAGAGCTAGCAACAAAAGATGTACGAATTTTATTTTCAAAATTCTTTTTATTTACAGGATTATAACCTAACCCCTCCTTCTAAAAATTGACTTTTACTCCCAGTAGTTTGTTCAGATTATCTTGCCCACTAACAAACTTTGACAGAGAGTTCTTTAAGTCTTGGATTTCATTTTCTAAAGAGGTGATTTGTAACTCATAACTGGCAATCTCTTGCTCACTGCAATTCACACACTCAGTTAACACATTGTTAGCAGTTTTGTATCTTTCAACTTCCTGTTCCAGATTGCTCAGTTTTTCAGGAACCTCAACACACACCATTTTTCCTTTTTCTAAGGTTAGAAGTCTCTCAGACATCGCACTGTTTAACCGCTTCAATTTTTCAATTTCTTCTTTAAGCTTATCATTTTGAACCAATTCATTTATTAGAAGCTGGTCTTCTGAATTGACTTCATACTTTCTTTCATTTTCAATTTGCTTCATTTCTCTTTGTTGTATTTCAAAATCTTTCTGTAATTCTATGTTTACAGATTTGATGGCTTCAAATTTCTCGGTCAGCAGTGTGTTCTCCTTTTCTAGTTTCTCTAAACTTTCTTCATTTTCTTTGGAGAACCCTCTAAGAGAATCATTTTCTGATTTCAGCTTGTTTAATTCAGACTTAACGCATTCAAATTCTTTCAGCATTTGAGTATCAGACTTACTAGCATCAAGAGCATTTTTCAGTTCAACACAATTTCTATAATCAACATTTAAATTGTCTGACCTACTACTTTTCTTCAATTTTTTGTATTATTTTCTTAACAGTTCATGAGATTCAAGCAGCTCAGAATATGCATTTTCTCAATCATCTAAATCATAGTTTTCAAAGGGATTTACCTCATCATCATCATCATCTTCATCTTGACTGCTGCCTTGATTATTTCTGTCAGCCATCATACAGCTGTCCACATCTCTTATCTGAGTTCGCTTCAGCATGTCCAGAATATCTTTAGCAGAACTGCAATCAAAGAAACATGAATGAAAAGCTCTATCAGTAGTTGCCTTCATCAGATTTATAGCTATCTGATTTTCTTCATGCAGTGATTTTTGACTGTCAGTCCATTTGGACTTTTTCTTTGGTAGTTCATGAGGACCATGTGAAATTACTTTCCACAGGTCTGGATTCACAGTTTTAACATAATTCTTCAGACTAGCGAACCATGCATTAAAATGCGTACCACTGAAGATCGGTGGATGAGCCATGAGAACACAATAGATTAATGCAACAGGAATATTGATGCACTAAAAATAAATTAGCACCTAAGACTGCAAGATCGAATCTGCAGGTCGCTGGACCTTGTATGCAGACACCTGCTCTGATACCAACTGTTAGGGTGCAAGGCCCGGATACAGAGGGGGGGTGAATGTATCCTGCTAAAAATAATGCCCAAATAGAAAACTCAGATGCTAGGCAAATTCTGAAATTAAGCTAATTCGATTAAGTAAAATAACAAGCAGGTGGAGCGAGCCTATCCAGGCATCTAGTGGAAGCAAATCAAGCAATCAAACCACTGCTCAATAGATTTTTTAGGTGGTTCGGTCCTCCAGACCTACATCCACCCCTCACTCCCAACCGGAGTGAGGCTTCACTAGCAAATGCTAGAACCAAGCAGACTCAGTCTGCGAACAAGGTGCTGCCACACAGCTTGACCAGGGGAATAGCCTCCCCTCTTCCTCCCAACCGGAGGGACACCCCAAGTGACTCCCAGTCACTTGGAAATCAGAGACCGAAGTCTCTCTTCCTCCAGACCAGAGAGACCCCTGGACTTGCTACCCACAAGCCCAGAACCGGAGACAAGTCTCCCTTCCTCCAAACCGGAGGGAACCCACAAGTAGCTCCCAGCTACTTGCAACCGGAGATCAGATCTCCCTTCTCCTGACCCACCAGGAGGAACCCGACCTCAGTCCAGAGGATCGGAAGTACAAAGATGGAAAGATAAAAAGGAAAATAAGAAAGGATGAAAAATCACAGCGCCAAAAGCTGGAAATGAAATACAAGTAATGTAGCTCTCAAGGGAGCAGGTCTGGCTTGGATTTGATCCAAACGCCAGAGGACATATCTTCAAGCTTTTCCCATTTCTTCTCTACGAACTCCTTCTCTCTCTCTCTCTTTCTCTTCTGCTTCTTCACTCTTTTTCTTCTTCTTTCGCAGGCTCTCTCTGTCTCTTCTCTTCTTCTTCTGCTCTCTACTGCTCTTTTCTTCTTCTTCTCTTTTTCTGGATCGAAGGGCTTTCTGCTCTCCAGGCTTCTTCTTCGATCAGTATTCATCTGTTGGATGAAGGCTTCCTTTTATAAGCAGCAGCAGCAGCTAGGGGGTGAGCTTCCCACGCCTTCCGTCCAGAAGATTCCTCCTCGGATCACGTGCTCAGCACCCACCTCGGATCACGTGTCAGGTGCCAGCTTCGGGTCATGTGCTCAATGACAGTAATTTGACTTGCTGCGTTGACGCTGTCAAGCAATGACGTTAACGCAGTGAGGCATTCCAGTAAGCCATTAGCTTCGTCTCTTTAGCTACTGCGTCGACGCTGCTCAATTGTGGCGTTGACGCAGTGGAATAGCCTGGGAAGGTCTCTGCTTCTTTAACTGCTGCGTCGACGCTGCTTGCTTGTGGCGTTGACGCAGTGGAAGATATCGTGAAGGCTTCGTCAACTGATGCGTGGATGCTTTAAGCTCCCAGCGTCGACCCTGTTCCCTTCATCAACAAGAATGAAGTCATAAGATTTAAGTATGTACATTGCAGTGTATATACTTCGTTGTATAGACTTGTGAAGGCGAATGCAACGTACAGACTTGCCCAATGTGTTGACTTCAAGTGTGAATGAAACGCTGTATAGACTTGCTCAAACAGTCTGATGTATAGACTTTAGCTGAAGACCACGATGTAATGTATGGACATGAAGAAACTGTGCACATTGTATAGACTTGAAGAAACAAGGCAATGTTGTATAGACTTGAAGAGACAAGGCAACGTTGTATAGACTTCAAAGATGAATGATCAGACAATGTATAGGCTTCATAGTTCAACAGCCATTGTATGGACTTGTACAGTGGTGCGCAGTGTACAGACTTTGAAGTCCGACCTAGCAGGATGTGTAGACTTAGACTACAGCCAGGATGTCTAGACTTGTTGTGAAGCAATGCACAGGCTGTACATACTTGAAGAATGTTTGCAGAAGGTGATGTAGTGTACAGACTTCATGAAATGCAAACAGCTGAACAGACTTGAATGAGTATAGAGTGTATAGACTTGAAAGTCTGAAGGCGATGTGCATACTTGCTGAGTTGACGTTGCAGCCCAATGAGTTGACGTTGTATAGACTTTGTCTTCCAGCGTATAGACTTGATGAATGCATGAAGACATTGAATAAGACCCAGCAATGTGTAGACTCTACAGTGAATGCATGACCCAATGTATACACTTGATGCAATACATGCCGATGTACATACTTCTAGAAATGATGCACTGTTGACGCTGTACAGACTTTGTTTTCCAAACGAGTGAATAAACTTTGCCACAGTCTAATGTATAGACTTGAAGAAACTGAACTGAAGAGTTGACGCATCAGCTCAAGGAGTTGACGCACTACTGTGTGGACAGAGACAAATATGACTGAAGGGTCGACGCATCAGCACAATGAGTTGACGCACTGCTGTGGAGACTGTGCAGACAGAGTGTAGACAGAATTAAATAGAGCATGTTATCTGACAGCCATATGAACTCCATTCACTTACATGATAAAACATGAATTAATCGAGCAGAAAAAGGAAAGCATTATGATCAGAGAATGACTGAATAATAGCATGATGACACACACAGTAAGATGACTCACAGTGAATAACTCACATCAAAACCAATCATCAAAACCATCATCAAAACCACAGGGGCAAAACATCATTGCTATAAAGCATTCCCTACAGCGACAACCATTCACCAAGCTACAATTGTGGCTCCCTGGGTCTTTTAACAACCCCTCGGGGGCCGTTTTGTGCCGGATGGAGGCAGCACGAAGGAGGAACGAGCGAGGTCATTGCACCGCGGACTCGGGACCTCCTAGAGTCGGGCGGGATGTCAGGTTTCTTCTTGCTATTTCAGTCGGCGATGCTAGCCAACTTTTCTTCCTTTCTTCTTTATTTCTCCCCTTTTTTGTATGATTGACCAGGGTGGAGGTGCAGGAGAGCGCTCACCCCCTCAGGGAGGGGATGAGTGGTTCGCTCCATCGCATCAACCCCACAGTGGTAATCTTTGTTCAGCACGGATCTCGACGGACGTGACCGTACAACCCACTCTCGCCAATTCTTTCTCTTCCTTTTTTTTGCTTCTTTTCTCCTTTTCTCCTTTCCTTTTTGCTTCTTTTCTCCTTTTCTCCTTTCCTTCTTTTCTTCTTTCTTCTTTTCTTCTCTTTCTCCTTGAGGAAAGGGGGGGTTTGATTTCCCCTCCCTTCTCTTCTCTTTCTCTTCTCCCTTTTTTTATAACAGCCCCCATGATTTCAGGAAGCTGCATATGCTTCGAAGCAGCGTCCTCGAGGCCACGAAGGCAGCTGCACCGAGTCTGGATTTTTTCCCCATAGGGCTGGCGAAGACAGCACCTGCCATTCATCAAAGCAGGCAAACATCGTTAATTAGCAGGCCATGAGGCCCTAAATCCCGGCAAAGAGATGAAGGGTAGTTTAGGTCCCACCGGGCGTGCCAGACTTGTGGACGCACTAAAATTCGCTTATTCAGGTTGTTCATCTATTGGGTGCGTGGGCGTGCCAGTCACCGAAGTGACAATTTATTCGGGCTCCGAAGAGCCCATGGTGCGCTCGATCTGACGTCGTCAGACGATTGTGTGGTTCGTGTCGGGACCAAAACCCACCGCGCCATAAAGGTCACGACGTCATTTACATCCCCCGTACGAGGGAACACCCTTGATTAATCGTCGAGGTTCAGGGCCTCATGGACAGGGAATCGATTGCATGGAAGGTCTATTACGAGGTATTAAAATCCTCGCGTGAGGGCGAGAAGAAGACCATTCGCGGTCATGTCAGTCGTATACTGACCATTTAATGTTCGGATGAATGTCCGGCTCGAGAAAATCGCGGTTGTCGCGGGAAAATCAGAACGCATGTATGCCGAGGTACGGCAAATTTATTGTTCGGAAGAGCGGAAAACGTTCGGCTGAGCCTCGGTTGGAGCGGTCAAAAATCAGTAAATTTGTTGGCCTGGTGCAAGAGCAAGCTACGACCATACTGTGTTGGGCTCCCCGCGGTCGAAACAAGACTTGCATGAGCGTCATTAATATTTTCGGTGCCAAGGGGCAACGAGGGAATATTCCTTGAATCGGCTGAAAAGCCATGTGTCTAGGGAAGCGGACGTTCGAAACGTGTCGGTCATTCGGGAGACCGTTTAATATTCGAACGGCTGTCCGGCTTCAGAGTATCATAATCATCGCAGGAGGACCTGGAACATATGTATGCCGTGGTGCGGACACCCGAGCAGTTGAGCGGCGCGACACGCCGAGCCACCGGTACCGCACACGGAGCACGACTCGAGCCACCTCAGTGTCCATCTGGCTCGGAGACAGCCTGGAGACTCCGCCTTGAGCCTCCCCATTTATCATATTTAGTTAAACTTTATTTGTGTGTAATTTGTGTTTATTTCATTGTATTCGGTTTGCTATTTTGATTGTAAGAGGGGCTTATGTACAATTTGGATCCCGTGGGCCCCACGGGCCCCCCAGGCCCCATCCCATTGATCCACTTCAGCCCATGGGCCCCATGTGGGGTCAGTCAACATGTCAAATGGAGGCATCTAGAAGTTTGAATGGTAAAAGGCACATGGGAGACAAGTGGACTTCAAAGTCGAAGGTGGCTACCAACTTGTCCCCCCCTTGCCACCATAGTCAATAGGTCGCCCCCCTCCCCTTATTTTTTATTTATTTTTGTGTGTGTGTGTCACATGCCATCCCAGCCCTTCATCTCCCACCCCTAGATCCTACGGTTGTGGATGGATGTGAGATGTAACCTATTTAAGCTTGTATTTTTCATTTTGGAAGAATTAATGCCACTTGAATCAAAGTAATTCTTGGAGCTCCAGCTTGGTGCGCCCCCTTCTCCTCTCCCTCTCCCCCTTGGATGCTGTGAAGGCTTCCATTCTGAGGTGTGACTCCTCGTGTATCGGTTCCGACGATCGCCGCCGCCGCCACGAGCCGCTACCGCACCGCCAACGCCATCAACGGGGTTCTGCCTGTGCAGTACCAGAGCAGCTTGTTCGAAATTCACAGGTCTTCCCCAAGCTCATTTGGCTACCAAATTTGGAGGTGTTGTTCCTGGGATGTTCCTCTCCACCCAAAAAAATCAGGCCAGCATTCCGATCACGTTTCCTATTTTCTGATTTTCGTCCACTCTTCCATTTCGGTTCAACCAGAGTTCTATCTAGGTTCACCTCCGCCCTGATTTTCATGTCTTAGATCCACTTTTTGATTTCTGTTAGTTCGGCCAATTTTACTGGGGGTTCCATCCATCCACCCCTTCATCCATGATTTTTCTCAATATTTTATTCTCCCATCTTGTATTTTCTAAAAATCATTCTCAGACCCATCTACAGTTCTGTCCACCTGTTCCCAGATCCGACCACCAGTCACCCCAAAAATCATAACAAATCGAAACCACCTCCAAATAAATTTATAAAAATAGTCCCAGTTCTGCGGTTTGATTCCCTACAACTTCTAAGAAGAGCTGAAGAGCTGAATCGGAGGTTTACTAGGAGGTCAATGGTGGTTCTCAGACAAGTGCCCTGCAGATCTGAGATTTTGATTACTATACAACAGGGACTTGTAATTTCAATAAAGTTCTGCTCCGACCAGATCTAGCAGATCTCTCTGGGTCTAGATTGAAGCATTTGAAGAGAGCTTTCCAACGATAGCTCATGCGTCCCGATCCGACGTCGGGATTGACCGCAGCGGCCGTTTTCGCCGGAGCGCGCGCCGGAAGACAGTAACCAAAATCCGTGGGTTATTAGTTCAAGAGTTGGGAATCGGGGCCGATCGACCCCCGGTCGGTGTTCCCGGCCGACCGCCGTCCGTGGAGGCGCACCACCAGGGGTCCCCATCACAGTGGGTCCCACCCCCACAGATCCGGAGGACAGCGCCGCCCGTGGGCCCCATGGGCCAGTAGAAGCCGCCGTTCGGAAAGCACGAAAATGCGGAGTTCGGCACCGCCGGGCGACATCAAGATGCTGCCCGTCAACCCGAGTTGCGTGATTCCTGGACCCCACATGTGACCTTTTACCTCCCTGCGTGGAGTGGGTCGACTTAGTGTATTGCTGTAATCATTGTTAACCGGGAGTCTATGATTCGGCCGGGGTTGTCTTCGCCACGCCGGGTGCGTGGAGGTAATGGTCTTAACCTCTTGGCGTTCATTTGCTTAGCTAGTATATGGTCTTTTGCCGCTGCCGAGAGTGATAGGTACTAGCCCGTGTGTCCACGTCACCGCTATGAGTGTGAGAGTGACCCGTCCCGCGACTCGATCTGAATCCGGAAGTGAGTCGACTACCCGTGAACTCTGCCGGTTCTTCAACCACGCACGATCCGCGTTTCTCTCGCTTGGGACGACGAGTGAGCTTGCGTTTTTGTTAGCGACGTATAGCCCATAGGAACTCTCCGTGTCGGGCCTAATGTCTCTCCCATCATGTGTTGTTGGTCGTGTCCACATCTAGAGTCTGAGGTCCATACCACGTAGAGTCGGTCCCCGTGTCCGTCCCGCATCAGTTTGGTATCAGAGCGAGTTGAGTCTAGGGTAGTCATTGCATAAGTCTTGCATGCATCATGGTCTAAGTCGAGTCTAGGATCATCATTACTTTCAAAACAAAAAAAAGTGTGTTTTAAATTACATTTTGCACCCTTTACCCGGTATATTAAAAGGTGTTGTCCGAACGTTAGGCTACGCCTATCGGGAAGGCCGCACACTTGCGGGAGTGATCTTCGGATCGATTAACTCCGCCACATACCGGATATTGGTTTAGGTCTAAGTGCATCATTTAGTGAGTGTTTGCATTAGTCGGTGTCTTCTAGGTCGTGTGTTAGTTGCATACCCACCCGTCGAGGTACCCAATACTCGCCACCACCACCTATGGCGGACTCCCGGGCCCGTAGCTCCGATGAGTCCTCGACGGCCGAGATGTTCCGAGCCATTATGGAACGTCTTGACACGCGTATGGATGGCCTTAGTACGCGTATGGATGGCATAGGAACGCGTCTAGAAGGGCGGATGAAAGCCCTCGAGGATCGGGCCAAGAGTTCGGATCAGTCCATCCAGGGCTTAGTTGGGAGGATTGCCATCCTCGAGAGGGGCCCAGTAGCGGCGCAACCCGCGCCGACGAACGGCCAACAGGAGCCGGTTCAGCAACCTGCTGTACCAAGAGCTCAGGCGGAGAATGTTGGGGTTCAACAGGTGCATGTGGTGGATGATTATGCATCTGATAATGATTAAGGGGGTAACGGTCACCGTCATCAACGACGGAATCATGATGACGAGGAGGATGACCGCATTCTTAGGGGCGTGCGTGCGGACCCTCCCACTTTTAGCGGGTCCTTGGACCCTCGGGTGTATTTAGATTGGGAGGCCGGCATGGACCGGTACTTCGAGTGGTTTGAGATGACGGACCACCGAAGAGTCCGATACGCAAAGATGAAGCTGCAAGGGCAGGCTCAAACTTATTGGATCAATGTGGAGAGCCTGCTCAACCAGCGACGTCAACCCCAGATCGGTACTTGGGATGATATGAAAACCAAGTTGAGGGAGAAGTACCTTCCCGCCTCATATCGCCAACGTCTCATAGACAAGTGGCAAAGCATCTCCCAAGGGAACCGATCTGTGACCGAGTACACCGCCGAGTTCGATGAGTATTACTTACGGTGTGGGGTCACGGAAGAGAGCACTATGACTATATCCCGCTTTCGAAGAGGTTTGCGGCCCAATTATCAATATGAACTCTTTCGCTGCAATCCAACCACTTTGGAGCAGGCATATCAGATAGCTCTCGAATTGGAGCAATTCGAGGCCGAGTTCGAGTCACCCCATCGGTTGGGCTCTTTTCCCCTTCGTAGTGTCGAGCCCCGTGGCTCATCTGGCACGTATCCGAGGGCCCCCATGGCTCGACCTCAGGAGCCCGCTCGTCCCGAGCCGTTTGCTCCTAGGCCTCATCCTCCACCCCCGAGGGACCTTCCTCGTCCCCAGCATCTTACAGCCCCACCCATAGCCCGTCCACCGGCACCCGTACCTTCTGCACGTCCTTTGTTGCCTACACCTCCTATCCGTCGGGAGGATAAAGGTAAAGGACCTATGATTGGGGAGCCTAGTGGATCACGGCAGCAGTGTTATCGCTGCAATGGGTTTGGCCATTTCGCCAACCAGTGTCCCACCCGCCCATCTCTTCACATTGGGGACACACAGGCCGAGGATACCACCCCTACGGGCCTCGAGTTAGTCAGCTATGAGGCCGATGAAGAGCTAGCTGACGAGTACTATGAGATGAGAGGTGAGGCCCAGGATGCCCAGCATTCGGACGATACCCACGTGGGGGTCGTCAGATGTATCCTCACCCAGCCACAGGTCAGTGATGACTGGCGACGGACTACTATCCTTCATGTATTTTGTAGGCTGGGAAAGCAAATTTGCAAGGTGGTCATCGATAGCGGGAGTTGTATCAATGCAATCTCCACGAACGCTGTCACTCGTCTTGGTCTCACACCCGTAGACCACCCTTGCCCCTATCAGGTATCATGGGTGGATACCACTTCCATTTCGGTCAGGCTGCGGTGCTTGGTCCCGCTGCAGCTCCACTCCTACCATGACGAGATCTGGTGTGATGTTCTCCCCATGGAAGTGGGCAGTATCATTCTTGGTAGGTCGTGGTTATTTGACCGGGATGCCACGCTCCATGGCCGGTCGAACACCTGTACCTTCGACCACGCTGGCCAGCGGGTCACCCTCCAACCCGTTCGGCCCAGGAGCCCATCAGTCAGGGGTCCTACTGGCCCTAGTACTCCGAAGCCTTCCGTTCCCGGGCCTAGTACCCCATCCCCAGCTCGGGCTATGACCGTTACCTCTGGCCCAAGAGAGCCCTCGACGAGAAGATTGATGATGATTAGCTCCCGGGAGATGGAGCAGGAGCTTAGTCAGGGTTGTCCGGTGTTTGCCATTACGGTCCGAGAGGTGGAGCGGGACTCCGAGGGTGAGCTCCCACCCGAGGTTGTTCCCATTCTGTAGGAGTATGCTGATGTCTTTCCCGATGAGCTTCCCGAGGGACTCCCACCTATGCGGGATATTCAGCATGCCATCGACCTTGTTCCGGGCTCTTCTTTGCCCAACCTTCCTCATTATCGCATGAGTCCCACGGAGCATGCCGAGCTTAAACGGTAGGTCGATGAGTTAGTGCAGAGAGGGTCTGTTCGGGACAGCATGAGTCCATGTGTTGTACCCGCATTACTCGCCCCGAAGAAGGATGGCACGTGGAGAATGTGCATTGATAGTCGTGCCATCAACAAAATCACCGTGAAGTACAGGTTCCCTATTCCCCGCCTTGATGACATGCTGGACATGATGGCAGGTGCCACTATCTTTTCGAAGATCGATCTTAAGAGTGGCTACCATCAGGTGAGGATTAGGCCAGGTGATGAGTGGAAGACCGCATTTAAGACCAAGGACGGTCTATATGAGTGGTTGGTCATGTCTTTTGGGTTGACCAATGCCCCTAGCACTTTCATACGACTCATGACTCAGGTCCTTCGACCTTTCATTGGAGTCTTTGTAGTGGTGTATTTTGATGATATCCTTATCTATAGCCGCACCACAGGGGACCACTTAGACCACCTTCGGCAGGTCTGTCTACTTCTTCGGCGAGAGCAGCTATTTCCGAACCCACAGAAGTGTGCCTTCATGACACCTCAGCTTACCTTCTTGGGTTTCATTGTGTCTAGTACGGGGGTCTCCGCCGATCCGGAGAAGGTCCGGGCCATTGTTGAGTGGCCGGAACCCCGTACCGTTCATGATGTCTGCAGCTTTCATGGTCTTGCGACGTTCTATCGTCGCTTCATCCGCGGATTTAGCTCCATCACCGCCCCGATCACGGATTGTATCCGAAAGGGCATATTTGTATGGACGAAGGCCGCATCTGCCGCCTTCAAGGACATCAAGGAGCGCATGACCCAGACACCTATCCTTCGACTGCCTGATTTCTCGAAGGTGTTTGAGGTCTCTTGTGATGCGTCGGGCGTGGGAATTGGAGGAGTTTTGAGTCAGGAGTCCCACCCGATCGCATATTTCAGCGAGAAGCTGAATGACGCGAAACTACGATATTCCACGTATGATAAAGAATTCTACACAGTTGTTCAGGCTCTTAGGCATTGGAGGCACTATCTTTTACATCAGGAGTTTGTCCTATACTCCGATCACGAGGCATTGAGGTATCTCCACTCCCAAAAGAAGCTGAACTCGCGTCACAGTCGTTGGGTTGAGTATCTCCAGCAGTTCACCTTTGTGATTAAACATAAGGCTGGAGTGGAAAACAAGGTGGCTAATGCCTTGAGTCGGCGAGCATGTTTGCTTACCACCATGAGTGCCGAGGTCATAGGGTTAGAGAAGATGAAGGAGGCCTATGTTGATTGTCCTGACTTCGGTCAGATTTTTACCACTCTCCAGGCCGGACCCTCGAGAGACCTTGATGAGTATGTGCTTCAGGAGGGTTACCTCTTTCGAGGTAGCAGGCTATGTGTTCCCCGAACTTCGGTTCGAGATTTCTTAGTGTGGGAACTACATGCGGGAGGTCTAGCCGGCCACTTTGGTCGGAACAAGACTATTGAGGCAGTGGAGCATCGATTTTATTGGCCGAGCTTGAAGCGCGATGTTGCTAACATCGTGGCTCAGTGTCGTACCTGTGCTACGGCCAAGATGAAGAAGCAAAGCTCCGGCCTTTATACGCCTCTTCCCGTGCCTGATGCCCCGTGGCAGGATGTTAGCATGGACTTTGTTTTGGGATTGCCACGTACCTCCAGGAAGCATGATTCGGTCTATGTGGTGGTTGACCGTTTCTCAAAGATGGCCCTCTTTATTCCTTGCTCGAAGACTTCGGATGCTTCGAGGGTAGCCCGCCTTTTCCTTACGCATGTGGTGTGCAAGTTCGGGTTGC
Source organism: Amorphophallus konjac (assembly GCA_022559845.1). Taxonomy (NCBI): domain Eukaryota; kingdom Viridiplantae; phylum Streptophyta; class Magnoliopsida; order Alismatales; family Araceae; genus Amorphophallus; species Amorphophallus konjac. Next base: position 138,886,856 of record CM040126.1, read on the forward strand.
CTCGCACTATAGTGTCTGACCGTGATGTTAGATTCACTTCCTACTTTTGGAAGACACTATGGCATATGATGGGTACTCACCTCAAGTTTTCCACTGCATATCACCCCCAGACAGACGGTCAGACCGAGGTGGTCAATAGGAGTCTGGGAGATCTTTTGAGGTGTCTAGTTAAGGACCGCATTGGGGATTGCGATCTCATTTTACCCATGGCTGAGTTTGCATACAATGATTCGGTGAATAGGTCTACCGGCATGAGTCCATTTGAGATTGTCACAGGTCGTAGACCTAGGAAACCCGTTGACCTTGTCCCCATGCCTATCCATGCTAGAGTGTCGGAGTCGGCCGAGTCGTTTGCTAGGCATGTTAGGAGTTTGCATGACGACATCCGTCGTCACATTGAGGCCAGTAATGCACGGTACAAGGAGTTAGCCGATGCCCACCGACACCACCGAGAGTTCCACGAGGGCGACTACGTCATAATCAGGGTAAGACCTGAATGGTTTCCCTCTGGAACCGTTAAGAAGTTGCAAGCTCGCGGAGCCGGTCCCTTTAGAGTGTTGAAGCGCGTTGGATCCAATGCGTATGTTGTGGACCTGCCCGAGGAATATGGTATAAGCTCTACCTTCAATGTATCGGATCTTGTTGCATATAGGGACCCAGCGGTGATCCCTAGTGAGCCTTTTGAGCCATCTCCTCCCCTTGAGAGTGATCCCACACCTGAGTGTCCACTTCCACCTCCAGCCCCTTTTTCACGGCAGCGTGAGCATATAGATCGTATACTGGACGAGCAAGTGACAGTTACCAGGAGTGGATCTTACCCGCGCTACCTAGTGCGATGGAGAGGACGGCCCGCTACTGAGGACACATGGATCACACATGGCGAGTTGGAGCGGATCGATCTGGACCTTCTGGAGCGATACAGGAGCGATGCAGACCCTTACTCGACAGGGTCGAGTTTCTCCCACCCGGGGAGAATTGGTGCGGACACCCGAGCAGTTGAGCGGCGCGACACGCCGAGCCACCGGTACCGCACACGGAGCACGACTCGAGCCACCTCAGCGTCCATCTGGCTCAGAGACAGCCTGGATACTCCGCCTTGAGCCTCCCCATTTATCATATTTAGTTAAACTTTATTTGTGTGTAATTTGTGTTTATTTCATTGTATTCGGTTTGCTATTTTGATTGTAAGAGGGGCTTATGTACAATTTGGACCACGTGGGCCCCACGGGCCCCCCAGGCCCCATCCCATTGATCCACCTCAGCCCATGGGCCCCATGTGGGGTCAGTCAACATGTCAAATGGAGGCATCTAGAAGTTTGAATGGTAAAAGGCACATGGGAGACAAGTGGACTTCAAAGTCCAAGGTGGCTACCAACTTGTCCCCCCCTTGCCACCATAGTCAATAGGCCGCCCCCCTCCCCTTATTTTTTATTTATTTTTGTGTGTGTGTGTCACATGCCATCCCAGCCCTTCATCTCCCACCCCTAGATCCTACGGTTGTGGATGGATGTGAGATGTAACCTATTTAAGCTTGTATTTTCCATTTTGGAAGAATTAATGCCACTTGAATTAAAGTAATTCTTGGAGCTCCAGCTTGGTGCGCCCCCTTCTCCTCTCTCTCTCCCCCTTGGATGCTGTGAAGGCTTCCATTCTGAGGTGTGACTCCTCGTGTATCGGTTCCGACGATCGCCGCCGCCGTCACGAGCCGCTACCGCACCGCCAACGCCATCAACGGGGTTCTGCCTGCGCAGTACCACAGCAGCTTGTTCGAAATTCACAGGTCTTCCCCGAGCTTATTTGGCTACCAAATTTGGAGGAGTTGTTCCTGGGATGTTCCTCTCCACCCACAAAAATCAGGCCAGCATTCAGATCACGTTTCCTATTTTTGATTTTCGTCCACTCTTCCATTTTGGTTCTGCCAGAGTTCTGTCCAGGTTCACCTCCGCCCTGAGTTTCACGTCTTAGATCCACTTTTTGATTTCGATTAGTTCGTCCACTTTTACTGGGGGTTCCATCCATCCACCCCTTCATCCACAATTTTTCTCCATTTTTGATTCGCCCATCTCATATTTTCTAAAAATCGTTCTCAGACCCATCTACAGTTCTGTCCACCTATTCCCTGATCCGACCACCAGTCACCCCAAAACTCATAACAAATCGGATCCACCTCCAAATCAAATTATCAAACTATTCCCAGTTCCGTGGTTTGATTCCCTACAACTTCTAAGAAGAGCTCAAGAGTTGAATCGGAGGTTTACTAGGCGGTCAACGGTGGTTCTCAGACAAGTACCCTGCAGATCTGAGATTTCGGTTACTGTACAATAGGGACTTGTAAATTCAATAAAGTTCTGATCCGACTAGATCCAACAGATCTCTCTGGGTCTCGATTGAAGCATTTGAAGAGAGCTTTCCAACGATAGCCCATGCGTCCCGATCCGACGTCAGGATTGACCGCAGCGGCCGTTTTCGCCGGAGCGCGCGTCGGAAGATAGCAACCAAAATCCGTGGGTTATTAGTTCAAGAGTTGGGAATCGGGGCCGATCAACCCCCGGTCGGTGTTCCCGGCCGACCGCCGTCCATGGAGGCGCGCCACCAGGGCTCCACATCACAGTGGGTCCCACCCCCGCAGATCCGGAGGACAGCGCCGCCCGTGGGCCCCACGGGCCCGTAGAAGCCGCCGTTCGGAAAGCACGAAAACGCGGAGTTCGACACCGCCGGGCGACATCAAGATGCTGCCCGTCAACCCGAGTTGCATGATTCCCGGACCCCACATGTGACCTTTTACCTCCCTACGTGGAGTGGGTCGACTTAGTGTATTGCTGTAATCATTGTTAACCGGGAGTCCGTGATTCGGCCAGGGTTATCTTCGCCACGCCGGGTGCGTGGAGGTAATGGTCTTAACCTATTGGCGTTCATTTGCTTAGCTAGTATATGGTCTTTTGCCGCTGCTGAGAGCGATAGGTACTAGCCCGTGTGTCCATGTCACCGCTGTGAGTGTGAGAGTGACCCGTCTCGTGACTCGATCTGAGTCCGGAAGTGAGTCGACTACCCGTGAACTCTGACGGTTCTTCAACCACGCACGATCCGCGTTTCCCTCGCTTGGGACGACGAGTGAGCTTGCGTTTCTGTTAGCGACGTATAGCACATAGGAACTCTTCGTGTCGGGCCTAATGTCTCTCCCATCATGTGTTGCTGGTCGTGTCCGCATCTAGAGTCCGAGGTCCATACCACGTAGAGTCGGTCCCCGTGTCCGTCCCGCATCATGCCGTGATACGGCAAATACATTATTCCAAGACACTGAAAACATTCGGTTAAATCTTGATTAGTGTAGCAGGAAACTAGCGAATTTATTGGCCCGGTGCGAGATCGAGTCGGGACCATACCGGGGGCGCCTCCCGCGGTCCAAACAGGGCTTGCGTGGGCATCATTAATGTTCCCGGTGCCGGAGGGCAACGGGGAAGAGTCTCGGGACTAGATTCCAAAACCAAAACATGTTCGAAGGAAGCGAGCTATAGGCCGAGGGTGTGGGTCAGACAATGACCATAATCGGGACGGACCCGAGGTCCAAGCACAGCCCACAAAGGCCTTATTGATATTCCCGTATATAGGGTCCAGGGATGACAGGAGCCATCTCGTTCTATTCAGATTTCTGTCGGTCACTTGCGGACCACTTGATATTCGGACAAGGGTCCATATTGAAGGTGCGACGTGGATAGGAACAACCCTGTACAAATGTATGCCGAGTTTGCGGCAATTTCAATGAAAGGGCGAGAACTAATCCCGATAGGGTGAATCCGATTTGACGAGCTATCGGCCCGGAGCAATGCTGGGTCACGACCACGTCAGGGTAGGAGCCGTCGGCCATGTTGGTTGCTCACGGGTCTTTTCATGTTCAGACACAGGTCTGTAATAGAAACGCGGTGAAAACCGAGATGAACCCATTCAAATGTTTGCCGAACGTGCGGCAATTTTAGTAGTGGCTCGGAGGGGATCCGGCCTGAGGAACGAGTCCGGTCTTATTGGTATGTCGGCCAAAGACTAGGTCGGGGCCTGGCCATGTCGGGATAATTCCCAAGACTCAGGCCCAACCTGGAAGGGCGGCATGATTGTTCCTTCAGCATCGGGTCACGGGGAGAGAGGGGGGTTGCAACATAGATTTTACCATTTTCTTTATCTGGGCTTCAAATTATGTGCATATATATATTTTATTGCTTATTTCCCTTTTATGTATTTATTCTGGATGATTTCTCTATTTTGTTTATTATTATTACTATCATAATTCCCCTTTCCTTTTTCTTACTATTATTATTATTATTTCACATTTTTTGTTTATTTCTCATATATGTATATTCAGGTTTATTTATTTATCATAATTTTTATTAATTTATTATCATTATTATCATTATCATTATCATGACATATTTATATATATTTATATATATTTATTTTGGAAGGACAAGTGGGCCGTTGGGGGCAAAAAGGGCTGTACCGGCGAAGGCAAGGAGAGCGTGCCGGAGAGGGGCTGGGAGAGTGTACCGGGTAGGTTAGAGGGTGCCGGAGAAGTGCCAAGAGAGTGTGCCAGAGAGGGAGTTGGCGGGCGTGCCGGGCTAACTCGAAGTCTGTACAAGGTCTGCTAGCACACGCGCGGAGTCTGTACACTATCCGTTTGCTGTAACTCAAAGTCTATACATCGGCTGGTTGCTGCAACACAAAGTCTGTACGTCCGTCAGCTCAAAGTCTATACATTGGCTGCATTCATCAGCTCAAAGTCTGCACATTGGCTGGTTCCTGCAATACAAAGTCTGTACATCAGCTGGCTGCATGCACACAAAGTCTGTACATTCATCAGCCCAAAGTCTATACATTGGCTGCATTCATCAGCTCAAAGTCTGCACATTGGCTGGTTCCTGCAATACAAAGTCTGTACATCGGCTGGCTGCATGCACACAAAGTCTGTACGCCCATCAGCCCAAAGTCTATACACTGGCTGGTTGCTGCAACATCAAGTCTGTACATCGGATGGTTGCATGCATACAAACTCTATACGTCCATCAACTCAAAGTCTGTACATTGTCTATGCAACCAGCACACAAAGTCTATACATCCTTCAGCTCAAAGTCTGTACTTTGTCTATTTGTTGCAACCCAAAGTCTATACATTGGCCAACTCAAAGTCTGTACATTGTCTATTTGCTGCAACCCAAAGTCTATACGCTGGCTAGCTCAAAGTCTGTACATTGTCTATTTGCTGTAGCTCAAAGTCTATACATTGGCCAGCTAAAAGTCTGTACATTATCCATTTGCTGCAGCTCAAAGTCTATACATTGGCCAGCTCAAAATCTGTACATTGTCCATTTGCTATAGCTCAAAGTCTATACATTGGCCAGTTCAAAGTTTGTACATTGTAGTCACAAGCATATTAGGCCCACGCATTCGTTCACGGCATGTCTGAACATCCATTTCCAATGTACATGCTTCACTGTCTGCATTTGTGCAATCCTTCACGCCAAGTCTATACATTGCTTGTTGCTGTGTTCGTGTATCAACCTGCCAAGTCTGTACATTGGGTTCCACTTCGGAGAGACGGTGGAAGAAGAGGTGAGACGGAGAGATAGATGAGGGAGAGTGAGACGGTGAGAGAGAGAGAGGTGTGCCGGCGAGGGGGGAATGTGCCGCTGAAGGGCCAAGGAGGTGTGTCGTTAAAGGGCTGTTAGGGTGTGTCGCTGGAGGGCTGATAGGGTGTACCAACGAAGGCTGGAACAGGCATGCCGATGAAGGCCCACTCCTCTCTTTTTTTTTCTTATTTTTTTTAGGCTTTTCTTTTCTTATTTTCTTTGATTTTTTTTGCATAGTTTATACAAATCTTTTCTCCTTCTTCTTACAATCTGTTGTTGTTCTATTTATTCGTTGCTTTTGTTGTCTTTTGATGTGTATTTATTATCCCATTTGTTTGTTGCATCCTTTTGCCTTTTAACGTCTTGTTATTTTCTGACGAAAATTCGGTAGCATCTCCCCTTGACCAGAGTGTAAGGGAGATAAAGGGAACGTGCCCACATGGAGTGGCGGAACCCGACAGTTCGAGATGGGCGCCCGAAGGCAGCAGCACCTTTGATAAAACTTCTGGAAACCCGGGGAAAACAACGGACGGAAGACTCTTCTATAATGGGCTGGGGGTGCACCAGGCAGGGGCTAGCCAGGGGTGTGCCGTTGGAGAGGAGACTTGTGATGCAAAGAAAAAAAGGGAGGGTAGCCACCGAGCTATCCTACAAGGGTGAGGTGGCCAACGAGATGAAACCCCTGAGGGAAACTGTGGTACTCGGAAGTAATCGATAAAAGACCGTGAAAAGGGTAAAACGACAAGGAATGCAAACACATGGGGATGCACATGCACAAAACATGAACACCTAGCGAGCTTTTTATTCCTTTAAAAGGGAGCAGCCCAATAGGGGATAATACATCGTGGTAAACTAAAAAAATGGAAATGGAGAGAAATAAACAAGATACAGTGGGGAGGGGAACGGAGCGCTAGCTCCTCCCCTCCCATAGCTCACTCTCTTCTCTCTTCTCTTCTTTCTTCTCTCTTCTCTCTGCACTCAGACTGTGGTGACGGAGCAGCACGGGAAGACAAGAGCCTCTCCTCTTCTTCTTCTTCTTCTTCTTCTTCTTTTTTTTTTTGCTTCTCTTCACTCCAGCGACGGTGAGTGGTGCACCAGGGAGAGCCCCAGCCTCTTCTTCTCTTCTTCTCTTCTGGTCTCTCTGTTGTGTCTGCTCCCCTTCTTTACCGTGGCGAAGGGGCCTTTTATACCCCAGCAGCGGGAGCGTTCGGGCCGAGCCATCGATGGCGGGAACGTCCGATGATGACGGGCATTAAATGGGAGTTGACTCTCCCGTCCTTGGTTGCAGGGGGTAGCTTGCATGCCTTCCTCCTTGGGCGACACCTCAGCTAGCCCTGAGCTGGCTCTGCTGCACAGCAAGGGCCATAGGGGATGGGCATCACGTCGCTCTGTCGGATGCACTGGGTGAGGAACAAGCCACAGCATGCCGCTGGAAGGCCAGGCAGCTGTGCCGCTGGAGGGCTTTGACGGCGTGCCATGGAAGGCAACCCCTGGGCGTGCCGTTGGTGTGGTCTCCAGGGTGTGTCGCTGGGGGGCTTGCGGAGTGTTCCGCTAAGGGCTAGCAGGGGCGTGCCATTGAAAGGCGTTGGGGCGTACCGCTGAAGGCCTATAGGGCATGCAGCTGAGAGGGGCCAGGGGCGTGCCATTGGAGGACCTTGGGGGTGTGCCGCTGAAGGCCAAGGGTGTGCCGCTGAGAGGGGCCAGGGGCGTGCCGCTGAAGGACCTTCGGGGTGTGCCGCTGAAGGCCAAGGGAGTGCCGCTGAGAGGGGCCAGGGGCGTGCCGCTGAAGGGCCTTGGGTGTGCCGTTGAATCGGCTAAATGGGCAGTTTTGAGCCCGTTGTGAGCACGAGTTGTGGCCCGTTTGATTTTCTTCGAGGCCCATGGATTGTGGGGCTCTTGGTGGTTGATTTCTATTCACTGTCGTGACTCCGGAGACGGCTTCACGACAGTGTGAATATTTGGGGAGTCTGGGTGACTAGTCTCTCTAGGGTTTCTTCACTCGGTGCCGTTGTTGATGCTGGGCCGAGCAGGAAATCTGTGCATGTAATTTTTGGTGTCCACAATGGGTCGACAGATATTACCAAGCCATGCATATGAGTTGACTCATGAAGCCAATGCGGCCTGTCGACACGCAGCGATGAAATGAACGCGGTGCACTTGAGGACCGCGACTGTCAGACCGTGGTGCTATCAACTGAAGCTCATGCACAAGCAACAGCAACATCAACAGCACCATCCAGCAACCATAGCCATTGCAAGCAACAGCAGCATGCAGCAACAACCACTAGCAAGTAACCAGTGTGCTTCAGCAAGACCAGCAAAAGCAATAACAACATAGCAGCCAGCTGGTTTAGTAAGGCAATTCAGCAGCCAGCAATAATAGTAGTAGAAGCAGCCAGCAACATTAGCAACAACAGCAGCAGCTAGCAAACAACAACAATAACAGCAACTGCAGCATCAGCATATGCAGCCAGCAGTAGCTAACAAACAACAATAGCGACAGCAACAGCCAGTAGCAACATCAAAAGGCAAAGTTAGTCGACCTGCCCAAGTTCAGTCGACTGAAGAAGCAAAAGTCAGTTGACCCAGGGGAAGTTCATGTTGAGTCTCTCCAAGTGATTTTGATGATAACAAAACCTCGGTTGCATTTTCCGTCTTGTGCCGTGCATAATTACAAAAGTGAGATTCAAGGATCAAAATAAGATCGTGTTTCATCTTGGGAACTAAGATAATGCTAAAAGCCTTCTAAGTGGATAAATAGAGTTATTTGAGCCCCAAAATGAATGTTAAAGTGTTCAACCTTAAGACCTTGAAGTCTTGACTTAATTGGTGGCCTAACAATGTTAATTCTGTAGGTTTTTCAGAAGTTCGGTCGACCTGGCCAGCAGGGGCAGTCGACCTAACTTCCCAGTGCCCAGAACTCTAAAAATCTATAAAGTTCGGTCGATCGCCAACCCAGGGTCGATCGACCATTTTTCCCAAAGCTGAAAGTTCAGATTCTGTAAAAGTTAGGTCGACCGCCCAGCCCTATCCGGTCGACCGAACCCTTCGAAGCCTCCATCTTTGACTTTGTTTGCTTCACGAGGTGAAAGCATCTATCAAGGATTTTATAATCCCAAAAGTCTCCAGACATCCCTTGTAACACCCTGTTAAATAATAAAATATAAAGGTAAAATTTTGATATATGTATTGGAATTAAAGTTAATTCCTTGCTAATTTTATGATTTTCTTAATTAAAGAATATTATTTATTTTTTAAAAAAATGGACAAATTATGTCAATCAAAAGAAAAAAAAATTTGTACAACGACCAAAAAAGAGAATTTCATATTTCACAATGCAATTGAATTTTCCACAATAATCTGAATTTAATATATAGATTTAATTAATGCGATTTCACCCGTAGGCTAAAGTTTTGACTAATTTTTAAAAATATGAGAAAATTATATTCTTGTAGAGAATGAAGTGTTTAACAATATTGTCAACTGGGCCGACCCCTAATTAAATCTTAATTAGGCTGAATTAAGGAGTTTTTAGCCAAAATCGTTACTTTTCATAGACCAACCTTAATCGACCAAATTAGAGCCCATTTCTCAACCAATCGAGTCCAAACCGAGCCCATTTGATAGGTTAACCCTAGTAGATCGATGAACCCTTTGAAACCCTAACACTAGACCCATAGATTGACGGCGGCGGATTAGGCTTCATCCCAGATTTTTTGCCGGTTTTTCTTCCTTGGACTCTCGAGTCCAATTTGACCTCTAGAAACGTCCTTGGACGCCATAAATGGAGGGCATTCTTTGCCCTAGACCTCCTTTTTATTTTTCAACAGGTGGCGCAAGCAATCGTGGTCGATCGAGGGTGAATTAGGGCGAGAACGGTGACGTGTTCGCGATTAGGGTTTAGCATGTCTTCCCTTTTTTCTTACAAATCGGTAGGTGTCCCTCAGGCTAAACAAAAATCTAATATATCAGCTTGCTCATCTTCCAGAGCATGTTCTTTTGATACGTAATTGCCTAAATTTCATACACTATGCTGCCCTAATTTCATGTTTTACACCGAGGTATACCCGAAAGAATAGACTTCCATGTTAACTTGTTTATGTTTAATTACACATGTTAAAACTAAATCAAAGCATGTGATCTTATGCAGTTTTGAGTACTCTTTCAGATGACATCTTTTTCCCCAATTTATGTTCACCTTATCGCATGAAATCGAAGTTTTATCATGACGTGTCGAGGCTCGCCGTCAGTGAGATCTCGGGCTTATTGACGGTCCTTCCAGTGATCCCTAGAACTCTGGCGGTCTTACGATAAACCGTCACCAGGGTCTGGCGGCCCCACGATAAACCGCCACAGGCCCTGTGTTTCTAACAATTATAAAATTTATGTATACTTATTTTCTGATATGAAACAGCCCTATAATAGACCGTTTAATGATTCTGGCGGCTATTATATCGACCGTTTCTATCCTCTGGCAAGGTGTTTTAAACTCTATTTCATGTGTTTTAACTAAGAACTTACTATGTTTTAGTATGACATCTTGACCTGTAACAATGCAGAACGTGATGATAATCTACTATCATGGTTATAGACATTAAATTTTCATTTACATGGAAGTTGCTTCGACAATCCAAAGTTAAATGATCATATGAAATTTGATAAAAGCTTAGTTAATAATCGTATAAATTCTAAACCATGCTATTATAATTGTTATGTTATGATCTTAGTATCATTGTTTGACAGTCATACCACTCCGGTGGGACTGACTGACCGCATCGTCTCGTTTTCCATATTTTATTTAGCCTCAATCTTCTAATAGTTGGGACTCTCCGCTGGATATTCCTTCCGTCGGACTAGGACCACTATTATGAGACCTCCGTAATCCCCCGTGAGCCTGGGATTCCCACCAGGACGCCGGGCGGGTTGTACCCCAAGACCTGAACCCTTGGACGTGTTTTGATTCGTGTTTGGACCAGTCCAAATCTGGACTGCTCGACGACCGTAGTGGCCCAACATGAGACCGCTAAGCGACCTTGGCGGCCCAGGTTTAGACTGCTATCATTTTCTTGGCCTGGTTAAGTAATGGACTTGGGTTTAGTCTGATTCTTTTGAGCCCAGTCAATTCTAACGTGGCCCAATCCGTTCTATTTGACTTTAGCTTCGTGGGCTGAACTCTTGTTTGGACCCATTCTGATTTGGGCTAAATTGAGGAACTTTTTGGGTTCGCTTTAAGAGCCTGTTATACTTAACCGTACGTGATCTAAGGTTAGACCGTCAATATCACCTTAGCGGCCCAGTTATTGACTGCTAAAATCGAGATTTAATATGATTCTCCGTGTTTTGTTATTATGATAGCAGTCATATCAAGGTTGGCCTTGAACTGCGAAATCCTGCTTGATCCTTGTTCTTCCACTTGATATCCATTCCAATTCTATTGAAATATCATTTGATCTTAGTTGGTAAGTTACATAGCTTAAACCTTGGAACTCTTGGCCATTAAACATTGTGGATGTCTAGATTTCGTGGGATCTATGATCCAAACAAATCAATGCCAAGGTAAACATATTAAAGGGCCCAGTCTGGTCCTAGGAGGCGCACCCGTAAAGTACTTGATCCCCGGGGAGGTGAATTACTAGGTGTGGCATTTGGCACCGGTACTATCTAGCGTGTTGGGTCTACGACATTCCACACTCTTGTGATACTTGCTATACTTGCTTGAAAGCAGGAAGTGCTTGTTTGTATGACTCGACTTGACTTGACTTGATAAATGGCCATTAACTTATTATCGCGCATGCTGTATTGACTTGACTTGACTTGACTTGGCATGTAGCCACTCACGTGAAATTCTGGTTATTTATTTTGCTACCTCGATTTGAAATGTTCCTTTCCATCTAGCTATCAATTATCTTCTAGTCTTGTTGGTTACAATCTTGTTTTATTGAATTTCTCACTTTATTTATACAATCATAAAAATGGCTAATTACTTAAACTTCGTCTCATGATAGAGTATAATTCCTACTGAGCTTTTCGCTCACCCCCCCTTATCTCCATCCCTTTCAGGTAACGTGGTAGATAGAACGCTTGAAATTGGGATCGGGACAGCGTGATCGAGTGAACCTGGAGCCTTGAGACTTGAGTCTTCTTGTTTTCTTGAGTCTAGTTGTATAGTGGTCTTGCTATTTTCTCTTCTTTATTTCTTTTATCGAGTCAAACTGCATTTAAATTTCTAAATATTAATAAAATTATATTTTTCTCAAATTAATGGCCTCCATGTTTTGAATATCAATTTTTGTGTTCATTTATTTTTCTTCTCGAATTATCATGACTGTTTCGCTGCCACGTTCCGAGCATCGCTTCCCGCTGCTATCGGTTCGGGGCGTGACAGAAGTGATATCAGAGCCTCGGTTGTTGAGTCCTAGATTCTTGTCTGTTACCCTAAGTAATAGGTCGTGTAATCCTTGTCATCCCTCATTTCACCTGGTGAGATTGGGTAGTGCTTCGGGTTAAGTAATAAAATATATGTAAGATTGCGTAGCACGACGTCTAAGGATAATAAAAATTTTAACCTTCTAATTATTTTGCAGGTATCTAAGCTCCTTTTTGAAATGAAAGTAAGAGGGTCTACGAGTAAGCTAAGGTTTGTAGACACGCCAAAATTGACGTTATGTTGATCAAGTCTCATGTCATTATATAAACGCCCCAAGTGGACTTCAATATTCCTATAACATGAAGTTTTTCTATTTTTGTGAGTTTTATGCATTTTTCCCACATTTTTCGTGATTCACGACCTAACGAAGGGCGTTACTTTCAAAAGTCGCGACCTGTCATAGGGCGTTTCAAAAGAAGGGACGACCATAGGTGAGGGCGTCAATTCCTGGTATTATCCGTTAATTTCTGGAATTATCTATTTTCAAAATAAAAAGTATTTTATGCGTAACGTCCTACCTCAGGGCGTGTTTTTAAGCAACGCCGTTACCTCAGGCGTATTCCAAGAATTTCTTAACAAAGAAAGTTTTATTTCCAAAATTAAATCCAGGAAGAAACGGCCTTTCCTAGGTCGTGTTTCAATAAACGTCCTGTGGCAGGTCGTCAATTCATAAATTGACGCCCTGGCTTGAGTCGTGTTTCATCCAGAGTCCTTCCTTTTTCCATCTTTCCCTCACAGTTCCCTACCATCCATGGGACTCTTGCTCGATCTTGATCCTTCCCTGGATGCCTCATTGCCTGTTCTTATCATTTCCTTGGTTTGATCATCCGATTGAAGCATTATAAAAGGAAATATCATTCGATCGTGAAAAAGGTTAACCGGGTTAAGCATTCAAAGCATTTGAAGTATTCAGAAGGTGGAACGCCTACTTCCACTCCATCCCTCTGCATCAGGGGCGTGCTTCATCCATCCCTCTGCATCCGTTCAATACCTTCACGGCTTCCCTTTACTCTCGTCAGGAAGAGCAGGGCTATCGTGCTTATTTCATTTGTTTTCTAAGCATATTCATCATCACTGTCATCCTATCATTAGTTTTCTTATTGCATTACATATCAACATATCATATCCTTTCCCTAGTTCTCTTCTAGGGGTTTAAAAAAAAACAAAAAAAAAGGTGCGCACGTTGATGTCTTTTCATCATTTCATGTTAGTTTTGGATTGATACTATAGCACTCTGGCTGATCCCTCTCTCTTTTGCTTGTTTTCATTGTCTTTTTACAAGGTAATCAACTAAGAAGACCCACTTCATCGGCCGGCCGATTGAAGTTGGAGGAGGAAATCCACATCCATCCCGCATCCTAATTTCCATCAGGTACACGCGATCTCCTTTTCTTCTTATTGAGATAACCCCTCTGGTGATCACATCATCTCCACTTTAGCACCTCGTGCTATTTTTATTGCATTCTTTTGCATTATTTATCACATTGTCATATTTAATTTCCCAAACAAAGAGCGGATTTTAATCCGATCTACAAATTGGCGATCACGGTGGGACTTCCACTGTTTTCTTTATTGATTACCATCTCCATTGGCACCCTCGTGTGCCCTTTCCCCTTGACACCCTCGTGTGTCCTTTCCCCTTAGTCACCCTCGCGTGCCCTTTCCCCTCGGTACCCTCGGTACCCTTTCCCTTGTGCCCCTCGGGCACCCTTCATTGTGCACCCTGCACACTCCCGGGATCAGTCAATTGTTGCTTATTAACGCCTTCCATAAGGGCGTCTTTTGATTTAACGCCCCTCACAGGGACGTGTTTTATTGATTAACGCCCCCTTTCAGGGCGTGTGTTTATCGCATCTGCTGGCGTTTGGTTTGCTCATTATATCGTCTGATATTTAACGCCCCTCTCAGGGACGTGTTTCGTTGATTAACGCCCACTTCCAGGGCGTCTTTTACCATAACTGCTGTCTGCTGCATGCTTATCATATTATATGTGGATTAACGCCCCTCTCAGAGGCGTTTCATTTATTATCAGTGCCTTTCATTACGGCGTTTCTCTTTTATCATAACTGCTGTCTACTGCATGCTTATCATATTGTCTGTGGATTAACGCCCCTCTCCGAGGCGTTTTATTTCTTATCAGCGCCTATCATCAGGGCGTTTCTCTGAGTTTTGACGCCCTCCTGTGGAGGCGTCCTTTCTTTATAACGCCTCACCTAAAGGCGTGTTTTCCTACCGTCTGTGAGCCCCTCACAGAGTTTAACGACAGCCACGCTGCCGTGTCTTCATCTTGTCACGACCTATCGCAGGGCGTGTCTTTCCTCCTGCTATGAAAACGACCTTTCCCAGGTCGTGTCTTTACTGTTTCCTTCTCACAGATACTGCTTCCTGTGTTTAGTTCTTATTCATTGCTTGGCATCTGTCTTGATATTATATTGCTGCTTGGATTATCTTGTTTGATTGGCTTGGTTGAGAGACCTCCTCTCTCTACCCTAGGATCCACACACCCTTCTTGGAATCGGGACGACCCTCCATTGAGCATTCCGTCTCTTTGGACCGGAAATCCCTTTTCTAAGACCTCCATAAGTCCCCGCACCTGTGGATTCCCTCACGGACGCCGGGCTGGTTGTACCCTTGAAGTACCTGGAGTTTAGAGAACCTATGTATTGTTAAAGAGAGAGAAAAACTTAGTTGACCCGGAGGTTACACTTGGATCAAACTAGGTCTCATTTGGCAAAAGAGTGAACTTTCACAAATAATCCACTCTAATTCAAACATCAAACATTAAAATCTTGCGTTTCTTGTCAACCTTGTTTGCATAAACATAGTTGGGTGAGTTGATTGCTTTGTTTGGATTAAATATTTTGTGATAGTTCCTTCATTAAACACTCTCTCTCTTAACAATGAAACTCCGTTCAGGTAAAATCATCAACATGTCAGGCAACGGGTACTCTTATGATGATGAGAATGAGAACATATTTGGTCAATATGAGGACACTCTCCAGGATTCCGTTTATTATGAAGGGAACTACCTCCCTCCTCACCCCCATTATTCACAAGTTCATGTGGTTGATACCACTAATCATGAGGCGGACCCTTCATCTCAAGTTCCATCTTCCAACACTTCGGGGAACCCTTCCCCATCCATTAATGTCACAGACCAAGCTCTCTCCCAGTTGGATGACTCCCAGCGGCAAGCCATTCAGGCCGCCTTGAAGGGGAAATCCGTCCCTTCGTCTTCTTCTAATCCCCCTCCGGCCGTGAGTGGCCATCAGATTGTTAATGACCAGGCAGTCTTGCATCTCCCCTCCTCTCGTCCACAAACGCCTACTGCGGCCATGCCGGCCCAGCAGGCGAGCTATTCAGCGGTTAGGCATCAATCTTCCCAACCTCCTCGGATTCTACGAACGCCTATACCGCATTCTTTTGCTCAGAATCAGGCCCCGGTCGAGCCCGATACCAACACTCTCTTGCTTCAGAAGCTGGCCAGCATGGAGGAGCAGCTCAAGAAGGTTACAGCGACTAAGAATGCTCCGGAAATTTCTCTTCCTACGTTGCCGGTGTTCCATTTACCACCTTCTGAAATGCCGAATTTCCGGCGATATAATGGGACGGGCAACCCATTCATTCATTTAAAGGATTTCCGGTATGAGACTTCCTTTTGGCAAGACAATAAGGCCTCCCTGGCCTACTAATTCAGGCGATCTCTTAAGGGGCCAGCCCTCGAATGGTTTTATTCTTTGGAGCCAGCTGATGCCGGCGATTTTGATGTTATTCAAAGAAAATTCTTGCAAAAGTACAGAGACCGAGTGGGACCTTCCCTTTCTGTTACAGATTTAGTTGCCGAGAGAATGAAGCCCGAGGAGGACTTCATCGTATTTGCTGATAGGTGGCGGTCTATGGCCGAGAAATTGAAAGACACATTGTCGGAGTAGGAGCAAGTAAAAATGATTATTTCTAATGCAACTCCTCAATTCCGGCACATTTTGGCCATGAATCGGCTGACAACTATGGAAGAGCTCTATGAAAGAGCTCGTTATATACAAACACAAATGAAGGATTCGCCCATCATGGGCATGTTTGAGCCGAAGCCTCGGCTATTTAAAAAGAATACGAATGTCAACAGCGGGCCCACGACTGAAGGCACTGTCACAAATGAGCAGGTTGGCGTAGTTGGCAACCCCCATCATCAAGCTAATCTACGTCCACCACCGCCTCCACGACAGAACCCTCATTTTAACCCTACTCCACCACCCCAATTCGCACCTCAACGCTCCTTCGCTCCACCGCAAAACCAAGCCCCCCGCATAGACCTTCCAGCTCCACCACAATACCATCAAGTGCCCCCGCCAGCCAACTACGGCCAACAACAACAACGGAGACCGCCACTTGGCCCCAAAAGGGACCACTATCCTCCACTCCCTGAAAGTCTCCCCGATATTTTTAATGCCCTGATGGCTGCCAACTTGCTCGCCTTACCAAGGGAAAGAACCGTGTGGCCCGCTAATGTTGACACATCCCGTTATTGTGCCTTTCATCGCGGCCCTGGTCACAACCTGGATCGTTGCTTCCACTTCAGAGATTACATCTACGATCTAAATGACCAGGGTGACATCAATTGGGATGAGATGAGACAATTCATAGCCGCTATGAAAGAAAGAAGGGCTTCTCGGTAACAGCAAAATCAGCAACAACAGCAGCCAGCTCCGCAGCAAGATCAGCCACAGCAAGCTCCAGCACCCCAGCAGGATATGGGGATCGTCCGTAATCCATTGTCGGAGCACGCTCCTAATCAACATGTGAACCCTGTCACGTCTCTCTACGAGGTGGAGAGAGGGCAGGGATGGCACGAAGAAAACGCCTCTGTCGGGGCATTTCACCATGATCCAACTCAAAATCAAACTCCGCGCCTTTTGCGCACCCTCCCTTCTTCTTCTATTCTTCAATCGGGATGTTCTCTTTTACGCCCCGTCAACCCATCTACCCCCATCAATTCTACGGCCTTGCCGGCTCGCTCCCTCCTTACCCGCTTACCACCCCCGCAACCTGCCACTCCTTCATCCACCACCAACTCTATACCTCCGCCATCCAGGCCACTCCTACTTCGCTCACCGCCAGCACCCGCTACCCCCTCTACCACTCCTACACCGGCAAGGGTTCCTCCGTCATCAGTTCAACCACCTTTTGTACCACGATCTCTCCTTATTCCACCACCTTCCAATGCTCCTCGCATTCGGGTATCCCTCTCTCCTCCCACGCCTCCTGCGGGGGTGTCTCCGTCAAATGTTCCTCCTACACCTCCTACGGAGGCGCCCTTTTTATTGAATTCCCCTTTGATATCCCCTAGCAGGGTTTCTGCTACCAACATCCTTCTTCTTCTTCCAACCTTCCTCCTAATGTTGTCCCGACAGAGGCGCGTCAAGGCGTAGCGCCACTCCGCAGTGGACGGATATTCCACCGTATTTTCCCACAGAGAGAGCTAGAGCCTGTGCAGGGGCCACAAGAGCAAGAGCAGGAACAAGATTCAGTGCCGGGGACTCAGTATGATTTATTAAAGCACTTGGACCGCACTCCAGCCAGAATCTCCATTCTTGAATTGATCAAGAGGTCCACCACTCATCAGCTGGCCCTGAAGGAATACCTGCAGAAAGTCATGGTCAATGAGGACCTTCGGTTGAACAGATAATTACAGTCTTGACCCCTGCTAGCAGTCAGCCGGCAATCACATTTCATGAACATGAGTTAGCACCTCTACCGGCAAGAAAATATGCCCTATGTATTACGGTTGATATCAACAAGGTGGCTGTCAAGCAGTGTTTGGTAGACACCGGTGCATCTATCAATGTGTTGCCACCGAGCACTCTGAAGTTATGCGGTATCTCTGAGAGCCAGATTCGGCCATCTACTATTACTGTCACGGCATATGACAATACAAAGAAACCCCCTCTGGGTATGATTACTCTCAAAGTCAGTTTGGGTCCAGCCACCATTACAGCAGATTTTCATATTCTGGATATGGATCCGACCTTTAATGGCATTCTGGGTCACCCTTATATTCAGCAGCTTGATGCAGTGCCCTCTACAAACCATCAGTGCCTCAAGTTTCCACACAAGGGCCGCATTATCAAGGTGACCAGCGTGCCGATCTTGCCAGAGGAAGACATTCATGTAGCTTCATCAGTTCCTTCCATATGGCCTGCCAACAAGCCGTTATTATCTGTGCTGGACCTTCCCCGTCCACGGCCGATGCTATCTGAGACTGTTACCACAGTTGCTATGACACCCCTGCCTTCTAAGGGGAAGAAGAAAAAGAACATGATTAAAACCCCTGGTTGGAACATTCTATTAAAAATGGGATATCAAGACGGCAAAGTCCTGGGTATCAATTGTCAGGGCAGGATTAGGCCCATTAAGCCTCAAAAGATGATTGCACGAGGGGGCTTAGGCTACAAAGCACCGGGCAAAAATGAAGGAGAGCCGTGGGCTGTTATGACGTCCACCTTCAAGCCAGATCGCCAGCCGCTCACCTGGACTTTAAAGACACATTTTGTTACCGGTGGCATTCAGAATAATGAGCAGACCACCGTCATTACTTCATTGCTTGATTGTCAAGATGTGCACGCCAGACAGTTTGCTCGTCACATTGCCCCACTGGCTACCTACAAAGCCCTGGAGTCTTTGAGGCCAGATAAAAGAAGAAAAATGGGTGATCCGGAATGTGACTGGTACAGGTGGTTTGACATGAATGACATCACAATCTCTCTGAGCCGCCTGTTCATGCCAACAGATCCAGAGTGGCCGCCGCTGATTCAAGAACTGATTGAAATGCCAGCAGTAATCACAGATAAAAGGCAGATGTTAAGTGACTACACAGATACTGGGGAGCCAGATGTCCCCTTTGAAGAAGGATTTTCTGTGGACAGGCTGTGGGCCGGCCTCTTTTCTCTCACTTCCATGCATCCCACTGTTCTGGCTTCCTTATACTCTTGCTGGTTTGGTCGCGTGCCACGACCACCTCCGATTACCATCAATTTTGCTCCAAACTCAGTCCAGTTCTCTCTTCCGATACCTCCTTCGCTCCTCGAGCGATTTGCTGAAATCTCCATCACGCCCCCGAGAGGGCCATCTTTGATTAAATCTTTCTCTGATCTTGCAATTTCCACTCCCCCTGCTACTCCCCCTTCACATTGCTTCCTACTGGAAAAAGAAAATAAAAATAAAGGAAAAGATAAAAACGAAAAAAAAAATGCCAAATCTCCAACATTCCAATCCTCCATTTCTATTGAGGAGACCTCCTATTTTTCTCCCGAGTGCGTCCCGACCCAGGGGCCGCTCCTTCAGGATTCCTTGATCAATCTTTTCTCCCCCTCTGGTGAGGGGCCTTCCTCTGTATCACCTCCTGTATCCGCTTTTTCGTCTCCTTCCCCTGATCAAGCTAGTTGTTCCTATTCTTCCTCCTCTCCCTCTAATAATAAAAATCAGGGGATAGTTCCACATAAGAAGGCCAAGGGTAGGCAGATTCCCCGAAGATTTTTGTTGGAGTTGGCCATCAGATGCCAAGCTTGTTTAGCTCTCCCGGAGTTTGTGGAAGATCCAATTATCCTGCCAGAGTTAGAATATGAAGATGTTATTGCTTCTTATGAGGGTTTGGGCGTTTATGAAATATTGAATGATGAAGACCCTATTGAAGAGGGGGACGAAAATTATGAAGAATATGAGGACGAGGCTGATGCTTTTGCTAGTGGAATGAGAAGATTCGACGAACCATCAGCCTCCGTAGAAGAACCTACCAAAGAAATTAATCTGGGTACCGAGGAAGACCCTAGGATTGTCCTCATTAGCAAGAATTTGCCGCCCTCCGAAGAGGAGGCGCTCATTTTAGTTCTTCAAGAATACAAGGATACGTTTGCTTGGAGTTATGAGGATATGCCTGGATTAGACCCTGCGCTCGTTGAACACCGCCTTACACTTAAGCCAGGGTCTGTCCCGGTCAAACAACGGTTGAGGCGTTTCCACCCTAACATGGCTTTGAAGATGAAAGAAGAGGTCGATAAGCTCCACAAAGCTAGATTTGTTAGAGTTGTCCTTTACCCCAATTGGGTGGCTAACATTGTCCCGGTTATGAAGAAAGATGGGAAGGTTCGGATTTGCATAGATTTCCGGGACCTCAACCGAGCATGTCCTAAAGATGACTTCCCCCTCCCTCATATTGATGTTCTAATTGATAATACGGCAGGATTTGAGACTCTTTCTTTTATGGATGGCTTTTCAGGTTATAATCAAATTCGACTGGCTGAGGAAGATCAAGAGAAGACTTCATTCACAACACCATGGGGCACTTATTGTTATGTGGTCATGCCCTTTGGACTTAAGAATGCTGGAGCCACTTATCAGAGGGCTATGATGGCTATTTTTCACGACATGATTCACATCTATATTGAGGTGTATGTGGATGACCTGGTAGTGAAATCAAGGACAAGGATTGAGCATCCTGGGGTTCTAGCTAAGGTTCTACAGAGGTCGCGAGAATATCAATTAAAAATGAACCCCAAGAAGTGCGTATTTGGCGTTTCTTTAGGGAAGTTGCTTGGATTCATTGTCAGTAAGAGGGGAATTGAAGTCGATCCCAACAAGGTGAGAGCCATTAGAGATATGCCTCCTCCCAAGAATTTGAAGGAAGTTCGAGGATTAATAGGGAGGTTGCAATTCATTCGCCGCTTCGTCTCCCAGCATTCACAAAGATGCAGGCCGTTTTACGAGCTTACCAAGCCGGGAGTTAAGTTTAATTGGGATGACAAGTGTCAGGCAGCCTTTGACGGATTGAAGGATTATTTGGCCAATCCCCCTGTCCTGAGACCGCCAATTCCAGGTAAACCACTTATTCTGTATGTTTCAGTCCTGGATGACTCTGTAGGTGCTGTCTTGGCTCAAGTGGATGAAGAAAGTAAGGAGAGGGTAGCATACTACTTGTCTAAGCTTCTTAACCCCTGTGAGCAGAGGTACTCAGCCATGGAGAAGACTTGTGCAGCTTTGGTTTGGGTAGTTCAGAAATTAAAACATTATTTCCTAGCTCACGAGGTTCACCTCATTGCACGCATGAATCCAATCAAATTCCTCCTTGAAAAATCTGTCCTCACTGATCGATTAGCACGTTGGCAAAGCTTCCTCTCCCAGTTTGATATCACTTACATTCAACAAAAAGCTATCAAAGGTTATGCCATCGCCGAACATCTTGCTCATCACCCTCTACCTCATTTTGATCCTATCAATTCTGAGTTCCCAGATGAAGAATTAATGTCCATTAATCAACCCCTTGATCCTATGTGGACGTTACATTTTGATGGAGCTCTTAATTCTCAAGGAAGAGGGATCGGCATGGTCCTTTTAACACCTGAAGGGGTCACCATTCCATTTGCTGCTCGGCTCACTTTCCCTGTCACCAACAATATAGCCGAGTATGAAGCTCTTTTGGCCGGTCTGCAAACCGCTCATCAATATGGTGTCACCCACTTGAGGATTGTCGGTGATAGTCAACTCATTTTGCGCCAGGTGTTGGTCAAGTGCCGCACTATCAATCCTAAGCTTAAGCCCTACCAGGAACTCGCTTCAGCTTATGCCAAACTCTTTACCAAGTTAATCTTCGTTCACGTCCCTCGCAGTCAGAACATTCTAGCTGACGCTCTTGCTTCTTTAGCTTCTGCTTTAGTCTTCCCCCCTGAGCGTGATTGCCATGTCCCTCTGATTCATCAGCGTGACACTCCAGCTATTAAGGATCGTGCTTTCCTTGATATTAGGGATCAGGTGCTCGAGAAGGCCAAGCAGAAAGAAACTCTTAAAGGCAAAGAGGTCATGCTTTTGGACTGGGAAGAAGAGTTGGCTGACGAAGAGAAGCCTTGGTATTACGAGATTGCCAGATACTGTAATGATCAGTCTTATCCCGAGGAAGCCACCGCAGAAGAAAAGAAAGCAATTAGAAGAGTGGCTCAACGTTATACTTTGGTTGGAGGTGTGCTCTACAGAAGAGGGCTCACCGGTGTTTTATTGAGATGCCTCGATGATGATGAATCTTGGAAAGTTGTGGAAGAGGCGCATTCTGGTGTGTGTGGTGGTCATGTGAACAGCCAGATGCTAGCTAAGAAAATCCTTAGGCTAGGTTTCTATTGGCCCACTCTAGAAGAGGATTGCTCTATCTATGTTCATAGGTGTGTTAAGTGCCAACTGCACGCTGACAAGATTCATTCTCCTGCTTCTTCGCTCCATCATACGTCCTCCCCATGGCCTTTTTCCATGTGGGCTTTTGACATCATTGGACCTCTTGGTGATTCGAACCTCCTGACCAAACAAAAATCATTCATCCTCACGGCAACGGAGTACTTCACCAAGTGGGCGGAAGCGGAAGCTTACGTGGAAATTAAAGCATCAACTGTCTGCAAATTCATCATGAAGAATATCATCACGAGGTTCGGCATCCCGAGCACCATCGTCACCGACAACGGACCTCAATTTATCTCTCAAGAGCTCAAGGAACTCTGCAGCAGGTATAACATTGCATTGCATCATTCTTCTCCCTATTATCCGCAGGGCAATGGCCAAGCAGAGGCAACTAACAAAACTTTGATCAAAATCGTTAAAAAGACGTGTGAGGCTAATAAATTTTCGGACTGGCCAGACAAGCTGGTTGAAGCTCTTTGGGCCTACCGCACTTCCATTCGCACTCCTACCGGGCAAACCCCTTTCGCCCTCACTTATGGGATGGAGGCAGTAGTCCCTTATGAGATTCTTATTCCCTCTCTGCGAGTACAATTGGATGAGGAACTTTCTATTGATGAACGTCGTGATTCACTCCTTGCCCAATTGGAACTCCTAGATGAGAAGCGTCTGGTCGCCGCTGAGCATGCGCGCGTTTATCAAAATAGGCTCTCACGTTTTTACCAAAAGAAAGTAATGGAGAGAAAATTTAAAGTCGGTGAGATGGTAATCAAGAGAATTTTTGTTAAGCCGGGTGGCCCCCGCTCAAAACTCCAACCAAATTGGGAGGGACCGTTCGTTATAAAAGAAGTTTTTCCTGGCAATGCTTATAAACTAACTAATGCTGAAGGTGAAGAGTTAACTCACCCTTGGAATGGTTTGTATCTTAAGAAATACTACCCCTGATTTCCCAAAATCCACAAAAAATGAATATTTTCCAAAATCCAACAAAAACAAAAAAAAATGATGAATATTCTTCAAAATCCAACAAAAAAATAAATACTTTCCAAAATCCAAAAAAAATGGAATATTTGCCAAAATCCAAAAAAATATATAAATTACGAAAGCAAAACAAAAAAACAAAAAAACAAAAAAAAACAAACAAACTAAAAAGGCTTTCAAAATTATTGCCATGGCACACAAAAGATCAAGGCCCGAAAGGTCAAAATTCAGAATTCATTTATCAGTCTTGGTAACTTAAAAATGGGGTTGATTCCCGCACACACTACACGCTTTATTCTTGAACTCAAGCAGTGCAAAATCTGATGGAAAGTCAAAAACCTGACTAAAAGTGAAAGACAATACCCGTTCTTTTCTTCTTCGGTCCATAAGGGAGGAAGGGAGACCTCGAGGCAGATGCGCCAAGCCTGTCCGCCGCCCTAGTAGGTGGAAGTCAAGGCCCAAAAGGGAGCAAATGTCACAAAAAGTCCAAGTACAATTAGGTTTATTTTTCATCAATGCAAATCAATTCCAAAGTGAAAGTCAAGTTATGAAAAGAAAAGCATGTCAAGAGGGCAAAGTCCACGCAAGGAAAATCTTGGGCGTATGCATGCATTATAAAAGGGCAAAATAAAGGCAACAAATTTCCCTACGCCAAAGACCGAACCCCAACAGGCATAGGGCAGGGGAGGTAACTTTACCTTGAGCATCCCAGAACCCCTTATGGGCTTCCCTTATATTTTCTTCCATCCTTTCTATGTGGTAAAGTCACGAACTGGCAGGATGGTCAAGACGAACTTAAGAAATTGCACTGTGCGAAATCTCGAATATAAGTCAACTTCGAGCACGTCGACTCCCTTTTAATTATTCAAGAAAGATTAATGAATCCTAGAGGGTGACCGTGTAGGGCCCGCGATCTGGATAGCCTTGTCAATCTTTTTTGAAAATTCATATAATTCACGCCTTTCCTTAAGGCGTTTTTAATTTAATTCACGCCCTTGTGAGGGTCATCTTTATAAAATTAACGCCCTTGTTCAGGTCATCTTTTCACCAAATTCCAAGATCCTTTCAAAAGTGCACGCCGTCTGCGAGGGCGTCTTTCACCTGAGTCACGACCTAATCTAAGGCACGTTTTTCAAGAAAATAACAAAAAAAATATAGAAAAATACATTCTTCGTCCGTATGCTTGCATTCTGCCTGTGCATATTTCTTTTGTTTGCATATGTGTGCTCGCATGATGCATCTCCCCTTTTATTGGTTATTTCATTTTACCTTATTTAATTAAAGGCTTGGCCCCTTGACCCGTCATTAAGGTCAGAACATTGCCACCCTTTGCTTATTGGGCAAGGGGCCAAGTCGAACAGATGAATTAACCTGTTTTATTCAAGTGAAAACCGCAGCTGCAGATACAGGGCAAAAGTAAAGCAAACACGAAGAACGTGGAAAGAAGAAAGTACACAAACACAAGGCCACAACCACACAAAATGCTCAGGTAACAAAAGAAATCTCGATCTCATATATATATACATCATGAATGTCTAAGTACAGGTGTGAGGGTGGAGGAGTACAAGTAAATCTCTCAGCTCTCGCCTCCACCCTCCTCTCTCCTACTCTCAACCTCCTCCTCGCCATCCCGAGCTGGTGCTGGTGGAGGGGGCATGGGTCCCCGAGAAGAAGCTGGAACTCGAGCCTGGCCCCCTGCCTCACTCCTCTCTCGAAGAGAAGAACCCGCAACAAAAGTGGAGCTAGTAAAGGAGTATCCCGCAGCACGAGCTCGCTCACGCCCTCGCTGGAGACGCTCCTCAGCAACTCGTAGCTGCTCCTGGACAAGGACCAGCTGCGTCCTCGAGTCTGCCAGCTCACGCTCGTGTGCTACCACCAGCTCCTGGTACCGGGCACGCTCTGACTGCTGTAGCTCGTGGTGACGGGCACGGTCCTCCAAGTGCTCCTCCCACTCTCGAGCACGCTCACGTCTCTCCATCTCAAGAGCCACCCGCAGCTCGGCCACGTCCTGAGGAAGCTCCTCTCGTCGCCTCTGGGACCTCTCAAGCTCTGAGATCCGCTGGTCACGGATCGCCAACTCGGTACGTACGGCCTGAAGCTGAGTCACCTTTAAAAGGGTAAGCAAATCATCAATTCCACAATAAATGCAATAATTCAATAATTTAACGATGCATGATTGAATTACTCACATGTGAGCTCGTCGCTCGGAAGCTCTCGTCTACGTAGATAAGAGCGGCTCGAAGCTCTTCAGTCTGTAAAAATGAATTTTTATCAGTACACAATGCTATATTTAATCAATAATTGAACTGACTGAGTTTGAGTTCAGAATTTACCCGTAAGACGAGGTCCCGCTCTGCTGCCTCAGCCCGTGCAACCGCTCTAGCTAGCTGCTCTGATAGCGCGGTCACCTCCGCGCTAGGTCCCCTCGAGCTAGAGGCCTCCCCTGGATCTCTCCTCACTACTCCCTGCTGGGCACGCTGCATTCATTGAGATCGTCAGTGGCTAATCATCAATAATTTAACAAAAAGATTCATTTGCATATAGAAGTAATTTAAGCACTCACCAGGGTCTCTAGGTCGGCCCGTGTGGCAGCTAGCTGGTCCTCCAGGCTGTGTAGGTGGGCCTGGGCATCTATCGCCGCTATGTCCCTCGCATCCTGCATCCATTACATGTTAGTCACATGATAGAAACATAAGCATTTGCATTCAATTTAGAAATAAGTGCATTCATACATACCCCTAAGACCCTCATCTGGGGTCGGCCGGCGTATACCTCCCAGTAGCGCCGGAGGTACTCGGAGCTGTCAGTCGCGCGAGAGGTGACTCTGGTCCCGCCACGCTGCCAGTCGGTGTACTGCTCCTCAAAACGTACCCTCCAGTCGATCGCCTTGGTGCGACTGCGGGTCTTCTTTCCTATGCCTCGAGGCTCTCCGACCTCGATCCACTCCTGGGGCAGGCCCAGGGTCCTCATCACCAACCGGAGCCGTAACGGCTCGATCTCGCTCAGGCAGTGCAGCCACAGCTCACGCCCAAAGCGAGGTCGCCCCGATACGACCCAAGGTTGGCCCTCATCTGTCATATCCTCGTAAGGCCTCCACTGCACCTGCATTCATACAGGTCATTATCATTTCATCATAATCAATTCAAATCAATTCAAAAGAAATGCATATCATTCATTCATACATACCAGCGAGGGAGGGAAGTCGCGGAACTCTCTCCGTAGAACCCACAACTCGTAGTCGAGTGGGGCACCGAAGACGACTGGTAACCAGCGTCACGCCAGAGGAAAAGATCCCTCAGCTCCGGGCCGTGGGTCAACGCGCCCCATCGGCATGTATAAGTGGCTCCACACCTGCATCCATGCATTGTATTAGTAAGGCATTCACATGCATCATAATAAGAAGAAAAGAAAAAGGAAAAAAGATATGAAAATGAGAAAATTGCATACCTGAAGAAGAGGTGAGAAGCCACTGACGGTCGTCTCTCGTCCGGTACCCGTGGACAGATCAGCTATCAAATGTGCCAGCAAGGCTGCACCCCAAGCGTAAGTGCCAACTGTCTCCAGGTCCTCAAGGATGCCCAAGAAGCGGCAGTTGATGACGTTGGCTTTCGTCCCCAGCAATAATCTCCCGAGCAGCAGCAGCAGGAACCTCCTCAGGTCTCGATCCGCTCTCTCATGGTCAGTCGGGTCCTGGCAGCATACCGCTCTCACCCCATCGGTCAGCCTCTGTGCAAACTCACCTAAGGTCTCCCCTGACCTGTGTCTGGCATCCCCTAAACCCATCACCGTAGTCAGGTCTGTACGGAAGATGGTCCTACACTCGCTCGGCACCACATAGACCATATCCAGCCCTAGTAACCTCTGGGCCATCTCCGTGTAGTCAGGATAGGTGAACCCACTCACAGCTTCACCATCCACCCTCAACCCCGTAATACTAGTCACATCCTCTAGGGTAGGAACCATGTGCCCCCAGGGCATCAGAAAGGACCGACTCACCCTATCCCAACGTTCCCGTAAAATCTGGATAAGTGCTAGGTCGGGTCTAAATGGCTCGATGGATAGGAAAGCCCCGAACCCCATAGCATCTACCCTAACCCTCTGGAAGTCGGGGAGGCCCTGGTATGCTGCCCAGACCATGACCCATGAGATACGGGTCCTCATCAGCCCCTGCATGCATTAAAAGAGAAGAACTTTGCTCAATTGTTTGGTTAATCTTGTGTAATTGCATTTGGTTTTGCCTGGGCATTGATCTTAATGTTTTGGAAGTCACGACCCTCCTCAGGTCGTTTCTTAGTAAATTCACGCCCCTAAAGTCTTAGTAAATTCACGGCCCTAAAGGGGGCATTTTTCTGTGTAGGGCGTGAACATGTTGTTAATTTCTAAAAATCCTAAAATGTTTTCAAATCACGCCGTTGGCTGGGGCGTTTTCCATTTTTAGGACCGTTCAGTTTAAATGGAGAGTTATTGAAGAGACGCCCTCTGCTTTGGGCGTTTCTTGTTAAATCACGCCCTGGTGAGGGGCGTGGCTTTCATGATTTTCAGATAATTCAAATAAAAATGGCAGCATGCGAAATAATTAATGAAAACATTTAATGGGCATGGAATTAATGAAAAATCATAATTTTTGAAGAAACGACATGCTTCAGGGCGTTTTTCATGAAGGTTAATTAATTTTCAGAAAATAAAAGAAATTTACGCCCTGGGTCAGGGCGTTTCGTTTGTGATTAACGCCCCCATGGGAGGCGTTTCTTTTCTGAGTTGCAGGTTTCGCGCCCGAGGGCCATGAAAAATCAGGAAAAATAAAAATAAAATGAAAATAAAATAAAATAAAATGGAATTGGGGAGGGGGAACCTACCTTTTTGTGCTTCTGGGGTTGTGGTCGAGGCAGTGGCCGTCTGGGCCACCGGAGTTGACCCCGGGGAGCGACCGCCGCCGTGGGCGGTGGTCCACCGTCTTCTTCTTCTTCCTCTCCCTCTTCTTCATCTTCTTCTTCTTCTTCTCCTCCACCTTCGTCTTCTCCTCCTTCTTCTGTTGCTGCTCCTTCGGCCTCGTCGCCGCCGGCAACCACCGCCGGTTCTTCAACGGCCATGATGGCGAGCTCCTCCACGGCGGGTTCCTCTTGGGCGTGGTCAGCGTCGAGGTCAACGACCTCTGGGGCGGCTACCCTCTGGCGCTTGTGTCCTCCACCGGCCATGGCTAGAGTTAGGGTAGAGGGAGATTGAGAGAGTGAGAGAAGAGATCGAGAGAGGGAGTTCAAGAGGGGGCTTCGGTTAGGGTTTGCAGAAGGGGGGAAATGAGGACGGAAGGAGGAAGAAGAAAGGGGCCGATGACTTTTGGGTTTCGAAAAGAAGACACGCCCTAATGGAAGGCGTTTCTAATGGAATTCACGACCATGACTTGGACGTTTTATACAAGTAGACGACGTTCATTAGGGCGTTAATTTGTTTTGCATGAGGAACGATAACCGTCGTCAGACGCATTGAATGGGCGTTGATTGATGTGATGAAAGTCATCATTGCTGGCTTAGAGTAACGCCTCTGTCAAGGGCGTGTTATTTTTTAGAAGTGACTAAGGAACAGGCGTTACCTTGATGATTCAACGATTATATTCTTTGGGGTTTGAACCTATTCACGCCTTTCTTGAAGTCGTTAATTAAGTCGCGCCCTCTGGTGCAGGCGTCAAATGTGGAAGATGGGCCGATTGAAACGCCCTGAGGTAAGGCGTTCTTTCTTGAATTCGCGCCCTTATTTGAGGCATTTTTTGCAACAGAAACACAGGTTTTGGGTGATTTTGATCATAATCACAGTAATAATCAGCTCAATCAGAAAAGCAATCCTTATTATTTGAAAGAAAGGAACTATAATGCCTAATGAGCCACCTTGGGCCTTAATTTCCTCAAAGAGATTACATAATTTTTCCACTGTTCCTTGTCTTCATCCAAGTCTTCTACAGGGTGATGAAGCTTGCTTAGCTTCCACAGAGCTTGAATGGTGATTGCCTCCTCTCCATCTTCATTGCTGCCTAGATCCCTTGATTTGATTGGAGGAAGATGGGAGATGTTTTCTAGCACTTTCCTTGGAAGCCCGAGCTGAGGAAGGCACCGGTGTGCATTGTACAAGACAAGCTCGGATGCGCCAATAAGTCGAAGGTCCGTGCCAATGGAGAATCTTGCACGGAGTTCCTGCATTTTGAATATACCCGGGGCACAAGTAAAGAGATTCTTTGGCATTACCTTTAAGTGCTCTCTCCAATCCCCTCTCTTCTTGATTTGAGGAATCCGGTTCGTCACTCTATTGCTTATTCCTAACAAGCCGGTTATATAGGAGAGTGGGCTCTTTGAAAAGATCCTTGACGATTGTTGGGCTTCATGGCATGGATCGAATTTGAAGTGGAGGTCAATCCAACTAGAGAATGCTAGCATGCACCCGTAGATGGGCCTTCCCATGGCCGCCGATGTGAGCCCGCTATAGAGATATGCTAGGATCGCCGGTCCAACTCTTTCTTCTTCCCATAAGCTCACCACTGCGCTCAATTGGGACTCCTCTAGAAAGTCCTCCGTGGATGGGAATAGGAGTGCTCCTGCTAAGCACACCACGAAGGCTTTGGTCACTCTTTCTATCTCCTCTTCCTCTTTAGCTTGATCCGCTCTCTTGTACACCCACGAGGCGAGCTTCAAGAGGTTAATTCCTTTAGTGACCTTGATTTGGTTCACTATATTTGGGCTAGGTATCAATGAGGTTAGCAATTCATGGGAGGAGATTGGCCTTGGCATGATGGCCATCTTTTCTTCTTCTCCGTGTTTCATCCTTTTTAAGCCTAAGATCAACTCTACTTCTTCCAGCAAGATGGTGGCCTCAAATGTGGAAAATAAGAAAGTATGAGTGGAAGGATGCCATGTCTCAATCAATGCTCCTATGGCAGCCCAATCTATGTGGATTTGATCATAATGCTTGGCATGGGTTATCAACCCCAAGAGACGCCATCTAGCTACATATACCCTCATATCTGAGGTGAATTTGGAGAGGATGAGGGGCAACCATTTGATTTGGATGTATCTTCTAGCTCCTGGAAGAGTTGGGTAATCCTGTGAGAAGAAAACATAACACATGCAGTAACAAGCATAAGCATATGAAATGTAAGAGGAGAGCTTGGCAGAAGGAATAGTACAGAGCAATTAATAGAGGAATAGCTTACCTAATTCGAAGCAATTCGATTACTTATGTGCCCTTGTACTTCAGTAATTCTGGGAGTAGAGATTCTAGGTTTCTTCATCATCCTGTCCATCGCCGCTGCAGGAAGAGTTTGAGCAGCAGTTGCAACCTGCAGATGAAGAAGAACAGAAGGCTTGGACGGCTGCAGAGAGATTCGGTTGGTTTATTGAAAGAAAGCCTTCCTTTTTTATAAGGATTTGAAGAGTCTTGAAGAGTCCCGAAGATAGAAGTTTGATTAGGTTAACGATTGTGTTCTTGATTTAGAAACGGAGGTTCGTGTTGAATTAACGCCTTGTGTAAGGGCGTCTATTTTTGATTTGACGACTTGACCAGTGGTCGTGTTTTATTTAACGCCCTAACACGGGGCGTCTTCTTCTAAAGCTTCCGTTACTATTTACGCCTTTGAGTACGGCGTGTTTAACGACCTATGGTCAGGCGTCTTTCATGCTGTTAACGCCCTGTTCTTAGGCGTGTTTTATTGGCTTACGGATTTTTGACCTCTCCATGTTTTTAATGAACTTAAGTGCTATTATTTTGGTAAAATTGTTTATGATTAAGCACTTATGATCATGTCATGTTCTGAATTAATGAAGGCTAATAAGTTTCAAGTGTAAAAGTTTGCAGGATTCGAGACGTTTGGACCACTCATGGGAGTAACATCTTGTCACCTTGTATCTGTTTCTTGTAAGCATTATTATTATATGATATCTACACTATTATAGTATGTCAAGGACCTTGTGGTTCTGATGAACCTGAAATTTGAGTTCCCCTTCGTCAAAAATGATGACGATTTCAGGAAAGTCTTGATCACACGGATAGGCCGTTGAGTTGTTAAAGGTTTGGGACGATGGTTCCACTTTCTGAGTTGATGCGCGGACAAACGGGCTTCGGCTTAGTGTTAGCTCAGAGATGTGGATTCTTGACTAGATCTAAATGGCTTAGCAATATTATCCTTGATTATTTTCTATTTTAGTTTGTTTTAATCTTTCTTTTAGCCCAGCATGCATCATGTAGGACTTTGAGTTTCATGCTGAAAATCTTCATATTATGGCAATAATGAAGTTCACTCGCTCTTGATTGAGTTGACATGAGATATTCCACTTCAAATCAAGTACTTCATTCTATTTGAAGCCGTTCAGGCTGATTCCTTGAAAGCGTCCCTTTTGTTGGATCTCTATCCCAATTCTCTTTATTTTTCTGCAAAATTTACCTTGGTTGTAGCACGTCCACGTTGGCTGGTAATCGCTCTCCAATGGTCTTTCCCTGTCGTGCCCACGCGCACACCCTTTATTTACTTAGTTTAAATCTCCTTTTATCCAACAAATCGATGTTTCCTTGGAACCACTCAGAGTTGTTTCACTCATAATCTTGAAAAGATTTCAAATGCTTAATGTTCTGAGGCGTGTCACATCACACCTTGGCGTCTCCTTATCAGTTCATTCCACTTCATTCCTTTCGTTACACTTCATTCCATTTCTGTCTCACTCCCTTGCAAAGCAGACGCCAAGGCGGGGCAGCTGTAGACACGCCAAAATTGACGTTATGTTGATTATGTCTCATGTCATTATATAAACGCCCCAAGTGGACTTCAATATTCCTATAACATGAAGTTTTTCTATTTTTGTGAGTTTTATGCATTTTTCCCACATTTTTCGCGATTCACGACCTAACGAAGGGCGTTACTTTCAAAAGCCGCGACCTGTCATAGGGCGTTTCAAAAGAAGGGACGGCCATAGGTGAGGGCGTCAATTCCTGGTATTATCCGTTAATTTCTGGAATTATCTATTTTCAAAATAAAAAGCATTTTATGCGTAACGTCCTACCTCAGGGCGTGTTTTTAAGCAACGCCGTTACCTCAGGCGTATTCCAGGAATTTCTAAACAAAGAAATTTTTATTTCCAAAATTAAATCCAGGAAGAAACGGCCTTTCCTAGGTCGTGTTTCAATAAACGTCCTATGGCAGGTCGTCAATTCATAAATTGACGCCCTGGCTTGAGTCGTGTTTCATCCAGAGTCCTTCCTTTTTCCATCTTTCCCTCACAGTTCCCTACCATCCATGGGACTCTTGCTCGATCTTGATCCTTCCCTGGATGCCTCATTGCATGTTCTTATCATTTTCTTGGTTTGATCATCCGATTGAAGCATTATAAAAGGAAATATCATTCGATCGTGAAAAAGGTTAACCGGGTTAAGCATTCAAAGCATTTGAAGTATTCAGAAGGTGGAACGCCTGCTTCCACTCCATCCCTCTGCATCAGGGGCGTGCTTCATCCATCCCTCTGCATCCGTTCAATACCTTCACGGCTTCCCTTTACTCTCATCAGGAAGAGCAGGGCTATCGTGCTTATTTCATTTGTTTTCTAAGCATATTCATCATCACTGTCATCCTATCATTAGTTTTCTTATTGCATTACATATCAACATATCATATCCTTTCCCTAGTTCTCTTCTAGGGGTTTAAAAAAAAACAAAAAAAAAGGTGCGCACGTTGATGTCTTTTCATCATTTCATGTTAGTTTTGGATTGATACTATAGCACTCTGGCTGATCCCTCTCTCTTTTGCTTGTTTTCATTGTCTTTTTACAAGGTAATCAACTAAGAAGACCCACTTCATCGGCCGGCCGATTGAAGTTGGAGGAGGAAATCCACATCCATCCCGCATCCTAATTTCCATCAGGTACACGCGATCTCCTTTTCTTCTTATTGAGGTAACCCCTCTGGCGATCACATCATCTCCACTTTAGCACCTCGTGCTATTTTTATTGCATCTTATGCATTTTATTTATTCATTGTTACATTTTAATTCCTAAGTGTGGAATTTAATCCGATCTACAAGGTTCGGTTTCGCTAGAAGGTGGCGAGTCCATCGTAAAAAGATTCGAAGTAATAAGAAGAAAAGCAATAACCTTTCACAAATGAAATGTTTTTACTATCACAAAATTGGTCATCTAATCAAGGAGTGCTGGCGAAGGAGCGGAGCGTGTCTTCATTGCGAAAATAAAGATCATGTAATGGCTAGTTGCCCTAAGCTACTTCTACAAGCAAATTGGAACTAGTTTCTATCAAATGAAGAATTATATAAGGTATCGTTCTCCCTCATCCTTAACTCTAGTTAAAGTCTTTTGTATTCCATTAGTTGTATGATTACCATGTTATTTTGCAATAGCTAATGGCGATTGACGAATTTTAGGACCAAATTCCTTAAAGTGGGGGAGGATGTAACACCCCGGTTAAATAATAAAATATAAAGGTAAAATTTTGAAATATGTATTGGAATTAAAGTTAATTCCTTGCTATTTTTATGATTTTCTTAATTAAAGAATATTATTTATTTTTAAAAAAATGGCCAAATTATGTCAATCAAAAGAAATAATTATTTTTCTACAATGACCAAAAAAAGGAGAATTTCATATTTCACAATGCAATTGAATTTTCCACAATAATCTAAATTTAATATATAGATTTAATTAATGCGATTTCACCCGTAGGCTAAAGTTTCGACTAATTTCTTAAAATATGAAAAAAAATATATTCCTGTAGAGAACGAAGTGTTTAACAATATTGTCAACTGGGTCGACCTCTAATAAAATCTTAATTAGGCTGAATTAAGGAGTTTTTAGCCAAAATCGTTGCTTTTCAAAGACCAACCTTAATCGACCAAATTAGAAACCAGGCCCATTTGATAGGTTAACCCTAGTAGATCGATTGACCCTTCAAAACCCTAACCCTAGACCCATATATTGGCGGCAGTGGCGGCGAATTAGGCTTCATCTCGGATTTTTCGCCAGTTTTTCTTCCTTGGACTCTCAAGTCCAATTCGACCTCTAGAAACCTCTTTAGATGCCATAAATGGAGGGCTTTCGCAGCCCTAGACCTCCTTTTTATTTTACAACATGTGGCGTAAGCAATCGTGGTCAATCGAGGGTGAATTAGGGCGAGAACGGTGGCGTGTTCGCGATTAGTGTTTAGCACGTCTTCCCTTTCTTCTTCCAAATCAGTAGCTGTCTCTCAGGCTAAACAAAAATCTAATATATCAGCGTGTTTGTCTTCTAGAGCCTATTCTTTTGATACCTAATTGCTTAAATTTCATACACTATGCTGCCTTAATTTCATGTTTTACACCGAGGTATACCGGAAAGAATAGACTTCCATGTTAACTTGTTTATGTTTAATTACACATGTTAAAACTAAATCAAAGCATGCGATCTTATGCAGTTTTGAGTACTCTTTCAGATGACATCTTTTTCCCCAATTTCTGTTCACCTTATCACATGAAATCGAAGTTTTATCATGGCGTGTCGAGGCTCGCCGTCAGTGAGATCTCGGGCTTATTGACGGTCCTTCCAGTGACCGCTAGAACTCTGGAGGTCTTACGATAAACCGTCACCAGGGTGTGGCGGCCCCACGATAAACCGCCACAGGCCCTGTGTTTCTAAAAATTATAAAATTTATGTATACTTATTTTTTGATATGAAACGGCCCTACAAAAGACCGTTTTATGATTCTGGTGGCTATTATATCGACTGTTTCTGTCCTCTGGCAGGGTGTTTTAAACTCTATTTCATGTGTTTTAACTAAGAACTTACTATGTTTTAGTATGACATCTTGACCCGTAACAACGCAGAATGTGATGATAATCTAGTATCATGGTTATAGACAATAAATTTTCATTTACATGGAAGTTGCTTCGACAATCCAAAGTTAAATGATCATATGAAATTTGATAAAAGCTTAGTTAATAATCGTATAAATTCTAAACCATGCTATTATAATTGTTATGTTATGATCTTAGTATCATTGTTTGACTGTCATACCACTCCGGTGGGACTGACTGACCGCATCGTCTCATTTTCCATATTTTATTTAGCCTCAATCTTCTAATAGTTGGGACTCTCCGCCGGATATTCCTTCCGTCGGACTAGGACCACTATTATGAGACCTCCGTAAGCCCCCGTGAGCCTGGGAATCCCACCAGGACGTCGGGCGGGTTGTACCCCAAGACCTGAACCCTTGGACGTGTTTTGATTCATGTTTGGGCCAGTCTAAATCTGGACTGCTCGGCGACCGTAGTGGCCCAACATGAGACCGCTAAGCGACCTTGGCGGCCCAGGTTTAGACCGCTATTGTTTTCTTGGCCTGGTTAAGTAATGGGCTTGGGTTTAGTCTAATTCTTTTGAGCCCAGTCAATTCTAACCTAGCCTAATCCGTTCTATTTGACTTTAGCTTCGTGGGCTGAACTCTTGTTTGGACCCATTCTGATTTGGGCTAAATTGAGGACCTTTTTGGGTTCGCTTTAAGAGCCTGTTATACTTAGCCGTACGCGTTCTAAGGTTAGACCGTCAATATCACCTTAGCGGCCCAGTTATTGACCGCTAAAATCAAGATTTAATATGATTCTCCGTGTTTTGTTATTGTGATAGCAGTCATATCAAGGTTGGCCTTGATTTGCGAAATCCTGCTTGATCCTTATTCTTCCACTTGATATCCATTCCAATTCTATTGAAATATCATTTGATCTTAGTTGGTAAGTTACATAGCTTAAACCTTGGAACTCTTGGCCATTAAACATTGTTGATGTCTAGATTTCGTGGGATCTATGATCCAAACAAATCAATGCCAAGGCAAACATATTAAAGGGCCCAGTCTGGTCCTGGGAGGCGCACCCGTAAAGTACTTGATCCCTGGGGATGTGAATGACTAGGTGTGACATTTGGCACCGGTACTATGTAGCGTGTTGGGTCTACGACATTCCACACTCTTGTGATACTTGCTATACTTGCTTGAAAGCAGGAACTGCTTGCTTGCATGACTCGACTTGACTTGACTTGATAAATGGCCATTCACTTATTATCGCGCATGATGTATTGACTTGACTTGATTTGGCATGTGGCCACTCACGTGAAATTCTGGTTATTTATTTTGCTACCTCGATTTGAAATGTTCCTTTCCATCTAGCTATCAATTATCTTCTGGTCTTGTTGGTTACCAGCTTGTTTTATTGAATTTATCGCTTTATTTATACATTCATGAAAATGGCTAATTACTTAAACTTCGCCTGATGATAGAGTATGATTCCTACTGAGCTTTTTGCTCACCCCCCCCCCCTTATCTCCATCCTTTTCAGGTAACGTGGTAGATGGAACGCTTGAAATTGGGATCGGGACAACGTGATCGAGTGAATCTGGAGCCTTGAGACTTGAGTCTTCTTGTTTTCTTGAGTCTACTTGTATAGTGGTCTTGCTATTTTCTCTTCTTTATTTCTTTTATCGAGTCAAATTGTATTTAAATTTCTAAATATTAATAAAATTATATTTTTCTCAAATTAATGGCCTCCATGTTTTGAATATCAATTTTTGTTTTCATTTATTTTTCTTCTCGAATTATCATGACTGTTTCGCTGCCACATTCCGAGCATCGCTTCCCGCTGCTATCGGTTCGGGACGTGACAGAAGTGGTATCAGAGCCTCGGTTGTTGAGTCCTAGATTCTTGTCTGTTAACCTAAGTAATAGGTCGTGTAATCCTTGTCATCCCTCATGTCATCTGGTGAGATTGTATAGTGCTTCGGGTTAAGTAATAAAATATATGTAAATTGCGTAGCACGGCGTGTAAGGATAATAAAAATTTTAACCTTCTAATTATTTTGCAGGTATCTAAGCTCCTTTTTGAAATGACAGCAAGAGGGTCTACGAGTAAGCTAAGGTTCAGTTTCGCTAGAAGGTGGCGAGTCCATCGTAAAAAGATTCGAAGTAATAAGAAGAAAAGGAATAACTTTTCGTAAATGAAATATTTTTACTGTCACACAATTGGTCATCTAATCAAGGTGTGCTGGCGAAGGAGCGGAGCGTGTCTTCGTTGCGGAAATAAAGATCATGTAATGACTAGTTGCCCTAAGCTACTTCTACAAGCAAATTGGAACTAATTTCTATCAAATGAAAAATTATATAAGGTATCGTTCTCCCTCATCCTGAACTCTAGTTAAACTCTTTTGCATTCTATTAGTTGTATGATTACAACTTATTTTGTATAAAGCTAATGGCGATTGACGAATTTGGGGACCAAATTCCTTAAAGTAGGGGAGGATGTAACACCCCGGTTAAATAATAAAATATAAAGGTAAAATTTTGAAATATGTATTGGAATTAAAGTTAATTCCTTGCTATTTTTATGATTTTCTTAATTAAATATTATTATTTATTTTTTAAAAAAATGGCCAAATTATGTCAATCAAAAGAAATAATTATTTTTCTACAATGACCAAAAAAAGGAGAATTTCATATTTCACAATGCAATTGAATTTTCCACAATAATCTGAATTTAATATATAGATTTAATTAATGTGATTTCACCTGTTGGCTAAAGTTTTGACTAATTTAGAAAATATGCAAAAAAATATATTCCTATAGAGAACAAAGTGTTTAACAATATTGTCAACTAGGCCGACCCCTAATAAAATCTTAATTAGGCTGAATTAAGGAGTTTTTAGCCAAAATCGTTGCTTTTCATAGACCAACCTTAATCGACCAAATTAGAGCCCATTTCTCAACCAATCGAGCCCAAACCAGGCCCATTTGATAGGTTAACCCTAGTAGATCGATTCACCCTTCGAAACCCTAACCCTAGACCCATAGATTGGCGGCGACGGCAGCAGATTAGGCTTCATCCCAAATTTTTCGCCAGTTTTTCTTTCTTGGACTCTCGAGTCCAATTCGACCTCTAGAAACCTCCTTGGACGCCATAAATGGAGGGCTTTCGTAGCCTTAGACCTCCTTTTTGTTTTCCCACAGGTGGCGCAAGCAATCATGGTCGATCGAGGGTGAATTAGGGCGAGAACGGTGACGTGTTCGCGATTAGGGTTTAGCGGGTCTTCCCTTTCTTCTTCCAACTTAGTAGGTGTCTCTCAAGCTAAACAAAAATCTAATATATCAGCTTGTTTGTCTTCCAGAGCCCATTCTTTTGATACCTAATTGCCTAAATTTCATACACTATGCTGCCCTAATTTCATGTTTTACACCGAGGTATACCCGAAAGAATAGACTTCCACATTAACTTGTTTGTGTTTAATTTAGACATGTTAAAACTAAATCAAAGCATGTGATCTTATGCAGTTTTGAGTACTATTTCAGATGACATCTCAATTTCTGTTCACCTTATCGCATGAAATCGAAGTTTTATCATGACGTGTCGAGGCTCGCCGTCGGTGAGATCTCGGGCTTATTGACGGTCCTTCCAGTGACCGCTAGAACTCTGGCGGTCTTTTGATAAACCGTTACCAGGGTCTGGCGGCCCCACGATAAACCGCCACAGGCCCTGTGTTTCTAACAATTATAAAATTTATGTATACTTATTTTCTGATATGAAACGGCCCTACAATAGACCGTTTTATGATTCTGGCGGCTATTATATTGATCATTTCTGTCCTCTGGCAGGGTGATTTAAACTCTATTTCATGTGTTTTAACTAAGAACTTACTATGTTTTAGTATGACATCTTGACCTGTAACAACGCAGAACGTGATGATAATCTACTATCATGGTTATAGACATTAAATTTTCATTTACATGAAAGTTGCTTCGACAATCCTAAGTTAAATGATCATATGAAATTTGATAAAAGCTTAGTTAATAATCGTATAAATTCTGAACCATGCTATTATAATTGTTATGTTATGATCTTAGTATCATTGTTTGACTGTCATACCACTCCGGTGGGACTGACTGACCACATCGTCTCGTTTTCCGTATTTTATTTAGTCTCAATCTTGTAATAGTTGGGACTCTCCGCCGGATATTCCTTCCGTCGGACTAGGACCACTATTATGAGACCTCCGTAAGCCCCCGTGAGCCTGGGATTCCCACCGGGACTCCGGGCGGGTTGTACCCCAAGACCTGAACCCTTCGACGTGTTTTGATTCGTGTTTGGGCCAGTCTAAATCTGGACTGCTCGGCGACCGTAGTGGCCCAACATGAGACCGCTCAGCGACCTTGGCGGCCCAGGTTTAGACTGCTATCGTTTTCTTGGCCTGGTTAAGTAATAGGCTTAGGTTTAGTCTGATTCTTTTGAGCCCAGTCAATTCTAACCTAGCCCAATCCGTTCTATTTGACTTTAGCTTCGTGGGCTGAACTCTTGTTTGGACCCATTCTGATTTGGGCTAAATTGAGGACCTTTTTGAGTTCGCTTTAAGAGCATGTTATACTTAACCGTACGCGGTCTAAGGTTAGACCGTCAATATCACCTTAGCAGCCCAGTTATTGACCACTAAAATTGAGATTTAATATGATTCTCCGTGTTTTGTTATTGTGATAGCAGTCATATCAAGGTTGGCCTTGAACTGTAAAATCCTGCTTGATCCTTGTTCTTCCACTTGATATCCATTCCAATTCTATTGAAATATCATTTAATCTTAGTGGGTAAGTTACATAGCTTAAACCTTGGAACTCTTGGCCATTAAACATTGTGGATGTCTAGATTTCGTGGGATCTATGATCCAAACAAATCAATGCCAAGGCAAACATATTAAAGGGCCCAGTTGGTCCTGGGAGGCGCACCCGTAAAGTACTTGATCCCCGGGGAGGTGAATGACTAGGTGTGGCATTTGGCACCGGTACTATCTAGCGTGTTGGGTCTACGACATTCCACACTCTTGTGATACTTACTATACTTGCTTGAAAGCAGGAAGTGCTTACTTGCATGACTCGACTTGACTTGACTTGATAAATGGCCATTCACTTATTATCGCGCATGATGTATTGACTTGACTTGACTTGGCATGTGGCCACTCACGTGAAATTCTGGTTATTTATTTTGCTACCTCGATTTGAAATGTTCCTTTCCATCTAGCTATCAATTATCTTCTGGTCTTGTTGGTTACCAGCTTGTTTTATTGAATTTCTCGCTTTATTTATACACTCTTGAAAATGGCTAATTACTTAAACTTCACCTGATGATAGAGTATAATTCCTATTGAGCTTTTCGCTCACCCCCCCTTTATCTCCATCATTTTTAGGTAACGTGGTCGATGGAACGCTTGAAGTTGAGATCGGGACAGCGTCATCGAGTGAACCTGGAGCCTTGAGACTTGAGTCTTCTTGTTTTCTTGAGTCTAGTTGTATAGTGGTCTTGCTATTTTCCCTTCTTTACTTCTTTTATCGAGTCAAATTGTATTTAAATTTTTAAATATTAATAAAATTATATTTTTCTCAAATTAATGGCCTCCATGTTTTGAATATCAATTTTTGGGTTCATTTATTTTTCTTCTCGAATTATCATGACTATTTCGTTGCCACGTTCCGAGCATCGCTTCCCGCTGCTATCGGTTCGGGACGTGACAGAAGTGGTATCAGAGCCTCGGTTGTTGAGTCCTAGAATATTGTCTGTTACCCTAAGTAATAGGACGTGTAATCCTTGTCATCCCCTATGTCACCTGGTGAGATTGGTTGTGCTTCGGGTTAAGTAATAAAATATATGTAAGATTGCGTAGCATGACGTGTAAGGATAATAAAAATTTTAACCTTCTAATTATTTTGCAGATATCTAAGCTTCTTTTTGAAATGAAAGTAAGAGGGTCTACGAGTAAGCTAAGGTTCGGTTTCGCTAGAAGGTGGCGAGTCCATCGTAAAAAGATTCGAAGTAATAAGAAGAAAAGGATTAACCTTTTGCAAATGAAATATTTTTACTGTCACACAATTGGTCATCTAATCAAGGAGTGCTGGCGAAGGAGCGGAGCGTGTCTTCGTTGCGAAAATAAAGATCATGTAATGGCTAGTTTCCCTAAACTACTTCTACAAGCAAATTGGAACTAATTTCTATCAAATGAAGAATTATATAAGGTATCGTTCTCCCTCATCCTTAACTCTAGTTAAACTCTTTTGCATTCCATTAGTTGTATGATTACCATGTTATTTTACAAATAGCTAATGGCGATTGACGAATTTGGGGATCAAATTCCTTAGAGTGGAGGAGGATGTAACACCCCGGTAAAATAATAAAATATAAAGGTAAAATTTTGAAATATGTATTGGAATTAAAGTTAATTCCTTACTATTTTTATGATTTTCTTAATTAAAGAATATTATTTATTTTTAAAAAAAATGGCCAAATTATGTCAATCAAAAAAATAATTATTTTTCTACAATGACCAAAAAAGGAGAATTTCATATTTCACAATGCAATTGAATTTTCCACAATAATCTGAATTTAATATATATATTTAATTAATGTGATTTCACCCGTAGGCTAAAGTTTCGACTAATTTCTAAAAATATGAAAAAAAATATATACCTGTAGAGAACGAAGTGTTTAACAATATTGTCAACTGGGCCGACCCCTAATAAAATCTTAATTAGGCTGAATTAAGGAGTTTTTAGCCAAAATCGTTGCTTTTCATAGACCAACCTTAATCGACCAAATTAGAGCCCATTTCTCAACCAATTGAGCCCAAACCAGGCCCATTTGATAGTTTAACCCTAGTAGTTCGATTCACCCTTCGAAACCCTAACCCTAGACCCATAGATTGGCGACGACAGCAGCGGATTAGGCTTCATCCCAGATTTTCGCCAGTTTTTCTTTCTTGGACTCTCGAGTCCAATTCGACCTCTAGAAACCTCCTTGGATACCATAAATGGTGGGCTTTCGCAGCCCTAGACCTCCTTTTTGTTTTCCAACAGGTGGCGCAAGCAATCGTGGTCGATTGAGGGCGAATTATGGCGAGAACGGTGACGTGTTCGCGATTAGGGTTTAGCGGGTCTTCCCTTTCTTCTTCCAAATCAGTAGGTGTCTCTCAGGCTAAACAAAAATCTAATATATTAGCTTGTTAGTCTTCCGGAGCCCATTCTTTTGATACCTAATTGCCTAAATTTCATACACTATGCTGCCCTAATTTCATGTTTTACACCGAGGTATACCCGAAAGAATAGACTTCCATATTAACTTGCTTATGTTTAATTTAGACATGTTAAAACTAAATCAAAGCATGTGATCTTATGCAGTTTTGAGTACTCTTTCAGATGACATCTTTTTCCCCAATTTCTGTTCACCTTATCGCATGAAATCGAAGTTTTATCATGACGTGTCGAGGCTCGCCGTCGGTGAGATCTCGGGCTTATTGACGGTCCTTCCAGTGACCGCTAGAACTCTGGCGGTATTACGATAAACCGTTACCAGGGTCTGGCGGCCCCACGATAAACCGCCACAGGCCCTGTGTTTCTAAAAATTATAAAATTTATGTATACTTATTTTCTGATATGAAACGGCCCTACAATAGACCGTTTTATGATTCTAGCAGCTATTATATCGACCGTTTCTATCCTCTGGTAGGGTGTTTTAAACTCTATTTCATGTGTTTTAACTAAGAACTTACTATGTTTTAGTATGACATCTTGACCTGTAACAACGCAGAACGTGATGATAATCTAGTATCATGGTTATAGACATTCAATTTTCATTTACATGAAAGTTGCTTCGACAATCCTAAGTTAAATGATCATATGAAATTTGATAAAAGCTTAGTTAATAATCATATAAATTCTGAACCATGCTATTATAATTGTTATGTTATGATCTTAGTATCATTGTTTGACAGTCATACCACTCTGGTGGGACTGACTGACCGCATCGTCTCAATAGTCTCAATCTTATAATAGTTGGGACTCTCCTCCGGATATTCCTTCCGTCGGACTAGGACCACTATTATGAGACCTCTGTAAGCCCCCGTGAGCCTGGGATTCCCACCAGGAGGCCTGGCGGGTTGTACCCCAAGACCTGAACCCTTGGACGTGTTTTGATTCGTGTTTGGACCAGTCCAAATCTGGACTGCTCGGCTACCGTAGCGGCCCAACATGAGACCGCTAAGCGACCTTGGCGGCCCAGGTTTAGACCAATATCGTTTTCTTGGCCTGGTTAAGTAATGGGCTTGGGTTTAGTCTGATTCTTTTGAGCCCAGTCAATTCTAACCTAGCCCAATCCGTTCTATTTGACTTTAGCTTCATGGGCTGAACTCTTGTTTGGACCAATTCTGATTTGGGCTAAATTGAGGATCTTTTTGGGTTCGCTTTAAGAGCCTGTTATACTTAGCCATATGCGGTCTAAGGTTAGACCGTCAATATCACCTAAGCGGCCCAGTTATTGACCGCTAAAATCGAGATTTAATATGATTCTCCGTGTTTTGTTATTGTGATAGCAGTCATATCAAGGTTGGCCTTGAACTGTGAAATCCTGCTTGATCCTTGTTCTTCCACTTAATATCCATTCCAATTCTATTGAAATATCATTTGATCTTAGTTGGTAAGTTACATAGCTTAAACCTTGGAACTCTTGGCCATTAAACATTGTGGATGCCTAGATTTCGTGGGATCTATGATCCAAAC
The DNA here is from genome assembly GCA_022559845.1 of Amorphophallus konjac. Classification (NCBI taxonomy): domain Eukaryota; kingdom Viridiplantae; phylum Streptophyta; class Magnoliopsida; order Alismatales; family Araceae; genus Amorphophallus; species Amorphophallus konjac. Next base: position 138,930,657 of record CM040126.1, read on the forward strand.
AAATCAATGCCAAGGCAAACATATTAAAGGGCCCAGTCTGGTCCTGGGAGGCGCACCAATAAAATACTTGATCCCCGGGGAGGTAAATGACTAGGTGTGGCATTTGGCACCAGTACTATCTAGCGTGTCGGGTCTACGACATTCCACACTCTTGTGATACTTGCTATACTTGCTTGAAAGCAGGAAGTGCTTGCTTGCATGACTCGACTTGACTTGACTTGATAAATGGCCATTCACTTATTATCGCGCATGATATGTTGACTTGACTTGATTTGGCATGTGGCCACTCACGTGTAATTCTGGTTATTTATTTTGCTACCTCGATTTGAAATGTTCCTTTCCATATAACTATCAATTATCTTCTGGTCTTGTTGGTTACCAGCTTGTTTTATTGAATTTCTCGCTTTATTTATACATTCATGAAAATGGCTAATTACTTAAACTTCGCACCCTCGCTGGGCCATGCCTATCGCTCGAACATGAGCTAGCATCCCCGAGGCTCGGTAAGGCCGGTTGATTATCCACATGTGCAGCCGTTCAGAGTCCCCCGCCAGCGGGAGAGTCAGGGGAGCCGCCGGACTCCGAGGGGATAACGTTCCCACGATCAGGCCATGAAAGCCCCCGTTAAAGACGTAACTCCCGCCGGAAACCCCTCAGCTTACAGGACTCCTGAAGGCGGCGCACTATTTAAGCAAGGGATACCCTCCGGAAGAAGGTAAGAGAAACAAGATATTCACACACCCTTAGCTCCTGAGCACGATTCGCTTCACCCTCTGGTGGAGAGGATTCTCGCGCATCAGCTCTCTCCTCCCCCCATTATTGCTTCCACCATAGCTCTACTGACTTAGCCATCGGAGGGTTTTCCCCTAGGGAGATCTCCTGGGCCCTCTGATACGTTTCCCTCTCTTACAGATTCATCTTCTGGTGATCCATAGCCCGCTCAGGACTCAGCGCCAAATCTCGCCTCTTCATCTGGCGCCGTCTGTGGGAAACGCACGAAGAGCCAAGATGGTGAGAAAAAGCTCAGGGAGGAGATCCGACGGTGGGGCAGGTAAGGCTGTGGCGGCGGCGGGAGGTGCCCCCTCTAGGTTCTCACAGAGCCCCCCCTCCAACGCCAGCATCCCCACCAACAGGCCACCACCCCCCCCGGCGGAGACAGGGGCACCCCTCGACGGTGGCGCCAACGCCTTCCAGGCCCTCAACGAAAAGTTGGACGTCCTCGTAGAGCTCATGAGGGCCCAGGCGGCCAGGGACGCAAGGTCCCGCACCCCGTTAGGAAGTCCCCCTCGAAGGAGTGCGACGCAGCACACCGTCGGAGGCCGCTTCACCCTTTCGCGGCCGACAGCTCCTCCGCAACGACGTCGGAGGACCCTCGCAAGCTCCGCCTGCAGAGCAAGAGGCTTCCTCCATGCCGAGGAGAGGGAAGCAGGGGGCGAGGCCGCCGCGCCCGGGCACTAGTGCCCCGGGAGATAGCCAAGATGCCCCCCCAGCCCCACGGTGCGACTGCAGCCAGAGCTGTCCCTCCGGCTGCGAGATTTCGAGAGACAGTTCGCAGAGCAAGAGCGCGCCCTCCACGCCCTGCAGAAGACCTCTCTCCCAGAGGACGAGGAGAAATCCCCTTTCTCTGAGTACATCTTGAAGGCAGAGGTCTCTCCCAGAGCCTCCATTCCGACCTTCAAGCTCTACGACGGCCAGGGCGACCCAGCCGACCACTACGATAGCTTCGACGCCCTGGTGACCCTTCATGGAACGCCGGATCCCATCAAATGCCGAGCCTTCACGACCACCCTGGTCCAAGGTGCTCAGGCATGGTTCCGGGCCCTCGCCCCTGGGTCCATCCGAGACTTCAGGCAATTCGGGCGAATTTTCAAGGAGAGTTTCGCCGGTAGCGCCCCCCCAAGGTCAGTAGCGGGGCTCCTGGCCCTCAAACAGGCACAAGGGGAGAGGCTCCGGACTTACGTCCACCGATTTAAATCGGAAACCCTCAGGATCCCCCGCCTGGATGTGGCCTCAGCCACAACCGCACTGACCGGGGGCACCCGGGATGAGAATCTCCACCGCGAGCTTGTCCTCCACCCTCCCTCGACCCTTGCCGAGCTAGTGACTCTGGCACTGCGCCACGCCGAGTGCGAAGAAGTACTCAGCGCCTGCCGAGACGCAACTGGCTTGGGTCGGGAGGGGGACAAAAAGCAGACCTCCGAGCCAAACCCTGGCTCGAGTAAGAAGCGCGATCGAGAAGGAGAGCGCAAGAGAAAGTACGAGCGGTACACCCCCTTGACCGCGCCAGTCTACGAGATCTATGAAGACATCAAAGACTCGGGACTTCTCCGCCAGCCCGAGCCAATGAGGTCGAAGAACCGCAAGCGGGACAAGCATTGCCTGTTCCACGGCGACCACGGGCACCACACCGGAGATTGCCATCAGCTCCAGGACGAGATCGAGCGCCTCATCCGTCTGGGGCATCTAGCCCGGTTCACGACCGGGCACAAAGAAGACCGAGACGCTAAAGAGGAGATCGACAACGCTCCCCGAGGGGTCCACATCAACGTCATCTCCGGAGGAGCGGCATCGGGCGGCGACACCAGCCGAGGAAGGAAACGTCATGCTGAGCGAGCCTCAGAGCCCCCCAGAGGCCCGCCGATGGAGCCCCAGGTCATAGTCTTCTCCGACCAAGACCTGGAAGAGCTGAGCACCCCGCATGACGATGCCCTCGTTATCTCGGCCACGATAAATCACTGTAATGTAGACAGGGTTTTGGTTGATAATGGGAGCGCCCCCGATGTATTATCTTATGACTGTTTTCTCAAGATGGGGGAAGACCCGTCCAAGCTCCGCCCGATCCGAACGCCCCTTTGCGGGTTTAATGGCCTGGCCACCTACCCCGAGGGAGCCCTAAGCCTGCCGGTCACTATCGGCACCCCACCCAAAACCGTTACGGTCATAGTGGACTTCATAGTGATTAAAGGTATGATAGCGTACAACGCCATTTTCGGCCGAAAAATTCTCAGCCGAATAAAGGCCGTACCATCTACCTATCACCAAAAAATGAAGTTTCCCACCAAAAACGGGTTGGGGGAAGTCCGAGGTAACCAGGCCACGGCTAGAAGATGCTACAACATCTCGGTGGAAGCCTCAAGGCCGGACGGGAAGGATAAGGGCCCCAGGGGAGTCGAAGGAAGAGCCGTGACCACCGAGCCCGGTGGCGAGTTATTAACGGTATTCCTGAACGACGACCCGGCCCTAGGAGTAAGGATCGGCGCCGACCTACCACCAGAGGAACAGCAGCGATACAAGGAGTTTCTTTCTGAGTATGTTCGGGTCTTCGCTTGGTCCGATGATCAACTCCCTGGTATACCAGAGGAAACTGTGATGCACAAGCTCAACCTCGATACCACCGTGAGACCCGTACAGCAGCGGAGAAGGAAGCATGCGCCCGAGAAACAGGCGATCATCAAGGCGCAGGTCACCAAGGGACAAGAAACTGGTCTTTTCAGACCGATCCTGTACCCAACGTGGCTAGCCAACGTCGTCCTGGTGCCGAAGACTACAGGCAAGTGGCGAATGTGCGTAGACTTCACCGATCTGAACAAGGCCACCCCCAAGGACTGCTATCCGCTACCGAGCATCGACCAACTGGTTGACTCAACCTCGGGCAACGAGATACTCAGTTTCCTGGATGCCTATTCAGGTTATCATCAGATCCGAATGAGCCCTGAAGATGTCGAGAGGACCGCCTTCATCACCGACTACGGCGTGTACTGCTACACCCGGATGCCCTTCGGATTGAAGAATGCTGGAGCCACATACCAGCGACTGGTCAACCATATGTTCGAGGGACAGTTAGGTCGGAAGTTCGAGGCCTACATCGACGACATGCTCGTCAAGACCCCGAGGGCCCAAGACCACTTCACCGACCTCGCTGAGACTTTCGGCACCCTCCTGAAGTACAGCATGAAGCTCAACCCCGCCAAGTGCGCCTTTGGAGTAAGATCCGGGAAGTTCCTGGGTTTCCTGGTCACTCAGCAAGGGATCGAAGCCAACCCCGACAAGGTCCAGGCCATCCTGGACATGCGCCCGCCCACGTGTATTAAAGACGTCCAGCGTCTGACGGGGCGTGTCGCTGCTCTCAGTCATTTCCTGTCCCGTGCGGCCGAACGATGCTTGCCCTTCTTCAAGCTGATGAGGGGGCCCAAGATAGCATCTGCTACGTTCGCATGGGATGGGGAATGCCAGACAGCGTTCGCCGAGCTCAAAGAGTTCCTGGCTTCGCCCCCGGTGCTTTCCAAGCCCGTCCCGGGTGAGGTCTTGTTGCTCTATCTCTCGGCGACGCCATCAACGGTCAGCTCGGTCCTAGTCAGGAATGACTCGGGAATCGAGAGGCCGGTCTACTACACCAGCAAGGTGCTCAACGAGGCCGAGCAGAGGTACCCCGCAACCGAGAAACTCGTGCTCGCGTTGGTTACCTCCGCAAAGCGCCTCCGACCCTACTTCCAGGGGCATCCCATCACCGTGCTAACCGGCGAGCCACTAAAGAGGATTCTTGCCCATCCCGAAGCCTCGGGGTGACTCGTTAAATGGGCCATCATGCTCGGGGCCTACGACATCTCGTATCGGCCGCGATCAGCTATCAAAGGACAAGCACTCGCCGACTTCATCGCCGAGAGCACCGTTCCGGTCGAGGACAGGCCTCCGACGGCAACCGGGCCAACCTGGGAGCTGTTCGTCGATGGATCGTCCAACTCGGTCGGTAGCGGCGCAGGGATCCTCCTAAAGTCCCCCGAAGGAATAGAGTTGCAATACGCCCTAAAGTTCAACTTTCTGGCGTCCAACAATGCTTCCGAGTACGAGGCCCTTATCTCGGGAGCCCGCATGGCCCGACGGTTGGGGGCCGAGCGAGTCAGGATCCACACCGACTCCCAGCTAGTTGCAAGCCAGGTCAGTGGCGAGTACGAGGCTCGGGAGGCACCTATGATCAAATACCTCCAGTTGGTCCGGAGCTTGGCCCAGCAGTTCGAGGAGTTCGAGGTAGTCCGAATAGCTCGAGAGCAAAACTCTCGGGCGGACGCTCTCTCCCGACTGGCCTCCTCCCTAGACCCGGAAGGTACACGATCGGTCCTCCTAGAAGAGCTCGAGCGCCCGAGCATAGACTTGGAGCTCCTCGCCATTGACTCGGCCACTCCCGGTGACTGGCGCTCCCCCTACCTGTCCTGGCTACGGGACTCCCAGGAGCCCTCCGACCCTCGGGAAGCCCGCCGAATGAAGTACCAACCTCGGCACTTCGTCATCCTCGACAACGCTCTCTACCGAAGATCATTCTCCGGGCCCCTTCTGAAGTATCTCGGTCCTGACAAAGCAAGCCAAACTGTTGAAGAGATTCATCAAGGCCTGTGTGGAGCACATTCAGGAGGTCGGTCGCTGGCCAGAATCCTGCTAAGGCAAGGGTACTGGTGGCCGACCCTGCAGCGCGACTGCACGGCTTACGTACAACATTGCGACCGTTGCCAGCGGTTCGACCATTTGGTCCATCAGCCAGCCACCGAACTTATCACCCTTACCGAGCCCTACCCTTTCGCTCGGTGGGGGATCGACATCCTTGGGCCATTCCCAACGGCTCAATCCCAGAAGAAGTTCATCATCGTCGCCATCGACTACTTCACCAAGTGGATCGAGGCTGAAGCTACAGCAAGGATCACCGAGACAGTCGTCTGGGGTTTCGTATGGAAATCGATCATCTGTCGCTTTGGCATCCCCCGAGTGATAGTGAGCGATAACGGGCGGCAATTCGACTCTTGGTACTTCCGAGACAGATGCGCCGACCTAAATATCCGCAACCACTTCACTTCGGTCGCCCACCCTCAGGCCAACGGGCTGGTTGAAAATGCCAACAAGACCATCTTGAAGGGCATAAAAACCAGACTCGGCAAGGCTAAGGGTAGCTGACTCGAGGAACTGCCTAGCGTACTATGGTCGCACCGAACGACCCCCAGGACGGCAACCGGTGAGACCCCTTTTCAGCTGGTATATGGCACCGAAGCCGTCGTTCCGTTAGAGATCGCCAATCCGTCTCTCCGAGTGATCAGCTTTTCGCCCGAGGCAAACGAGCAGAAATTGCTCGAGAACCTCGACCTGGCAGACGAACTCCGAGAGATCGCGAACGTCCGAGCTACGGAATACCAGCGCCGCCTCACTCGGTACTACAACACCAAGGTCCGAGGCAGACAATTCCGACCAGGGGACTTCGTCCTCAGGAAGACCGAAGCGTCTCGACCACTGGAGGCGGCGGGCAAGCTATCCCCCAACTGGGAAGGCCCCTACCGAGTGATCGAGACGCTCGGGAAAGGTGCGTACAGGTTACCACAATGGAAGGGGAACCCATTCCCCAGACATGGAACGCAACCACACTACGCAGATTTTATTTCTGAAAACTGTATCAACAAATCGGGTAAAATAAACCCCCTTTTTGCATTCATTCAAGATAACTGTTGGTACATCAGAAAGGCAACTGCCAGTACATTACATAGTGAAAAGCAAAAATCCATCTAGCACCGCGGCAAACGGCCATCGCCCGGCCGACCCGGTCTTGACCTTCTCGCATCCAGCCACTGACTCTGCCTCGCGTAGAAACTGGCTCGGACAAGAGATGGTCGACCCAGTTGGCTCGGGTGGACCGTGACAAAGGTGACAGAGGGACAGCAAGGAGAAGGCCACCTTTCACTCGAGGAAGGCTACCTTCCAAGTTGGCAACAACCTGGAAAAAGGAGCGCCGTGAAGGTCTCCTCTCTGCCAAACTACCAACTCTTTGGAGGCGAACAGAAAGCAAGCAGCCCCCGAAGAGTGAAAGAAATGAAGAACAAAAGAGAGAGAAAGATGCTGCGGACAGAGGTAAGGAAGGAATTGGAGCCGCCTCCGCCCCTCCCACGGAGGGGAATGGCGGCCGGCATCCCTAACTCCCCCGTCCGCCCTCCATCTCGGCGTCCGCCCGGAAGCCTCGCTGGAGCCAAGAGGAGGCAAACGGCGTACCCCCGCACGTCGAAGCCCTCTCCAGATCTGCGCGGTGACCGTCGGACCCGTCTCATGCACGCGCGGCGACCGTGGGACCCGACTGATATTCCAGGACAGCTGGAACCGGCCGCTCCCCGTCGTCTGCGGCGTCATCTTCTGAAGGGTCCTCCATGCTCCGATCGCGGCGGCGCAACGCAGAGCGAAAACGAGGGAACAAGAGCAGACCGCCGGCGAGAGTCCTAAGTGTTAAAAGGGAAGGAGCACCCTTCGGTCCTTTTTATAGGCCAAGGGAGGCCACGCGCCTTAAATGACTCCCCCCTCGAAAACACGCTACAGGACCTCCCCTGGAAGGTCACCTCCAATTCCTCGGCCCCCGCCCTAGCGGGATTCGCGAAGCGCCTCGACTTTCAAAGCATGGTGGAATGAAAGGACGCCCCGCCAGAAGTCTCCCGAATCGGCATGCGAAAACGGTGCAGAAAATATCGGCACCTTCCAACTGCCCCCGATACGCCAGCCAAATCACGGCAAAGATAGCGATCAAACGAAGTAAGTCCTTTATTGCCTCCCATAAAGAAATCCTCTTACAAAAGGAAAAACAGACAAAAAGGGGAAGGAGCAAAATAAAGCATAATACATCAGGCCTCGGGCCCACTTTGAAGCTCGGGAACAGCAGTAGGGGACGCGTCACCCCCGGTACCTTCGGTGACGGCCGGCCCGGACACTGACCTCGCCTGTGCGAGAACTGTCCCGGTCGTGAGCCCTCCTGGAGCCTCCGGAGTTGGTGACCCCGCTGGAGGTGACTCCTCCGGTTCTTCCCCGGCCGAGGATGAGGAGCTGGAAACTGACTCATCCGAGTCATAACTCTGGCCGTAAGGAAAATCACCCCCGGCAAGGTGCTCATTGGCATAGCTCATCGCCCGGCGATAGCCCTGCCTGAATCCCTTTCGAGCACCCCGACGGAGCGCTACCTCGTAGTAGGGTAGGGCAGCTTCAATCAGGTCGGCCGAGTAAGCTTCCGAGCCTTTGTAGCGCTCGATCGCCTCCGCCTCGACCTGCCCGACCCGAGCCCGCTCCTCCTCGGCCGCACGCTCTTCCGCCCTCACCAGACGCTCCTCTAGCTCGGTCATCCTCCGCTTGGCTTCGATCGTCCGGCCCTCCGCCCGGGCTCGGTCCGCCTCAGCCTCAGCACGAAGGCGCTCCACGTCCTCCGCCCGATCCTGCAGCTCGCCGCGCTCAAGCTCCCAGAGGCCATCCAGCTCGATGTGACGCTGACGCTCATCTTCCAGACGTTTGCTCTTCCTCTCGAGCGATTCTTGGGCCCTTGCTAGCTGCTCGGCCAGCGCCTCGACTTCCCCTCGGCTCGACCGCGCCAACTCCCTGAATGCGAGGAACTCCCGCCGGAGCCCCTCATGCTCCCCCTCGAGCCGGGCTAGTTTCCCCTCGCATCCACCAAGGGTCCAGGCGAGCCTCGACCATTCCGCCTCCGTCCGGGCGTGCGCCTCAGCCATCACGGCCGCTGTCCGAGCTATGACCAGGCCGCCCTCCATCAGGACATCAAGGACCCCGGCGGGAGTGTTGCGCCTTTCTCCCCCCCTCTCGGCGATCTACCGGCAGAACCGGTACAAGTCGCCCAAGATACCGAGCCTGACCAGAGGTTCCGGTAAAGGGGACTGCTCCACCCTGGGCACCCCGCCAGAAGACCCTGTTCGGGCAGCGAAGCTGACCGCCCCGCGCGCCACAGTCGGTTGGGGTTGCAACGCCTCCCCGGGCCAACCCCCACCCTCGACCGGCGCCGCAGGATCAACCGCACCAGAAACTGCCAGCACTTGGGGTTGCGACGCCCTCGCGGGCGAACCCCCATCCGCGCCGACCAATCCCTCGGTCCCAGTGCCGGCCACACCGGCACCGGCCCCCTCTGCCCCCACAGAGGGGAGAGCCGACCCATCACCTCCCTCTGCGGGGCCCCTGGTCTCCTCGGCCCCCTCTCGCCCGGCGGATGGGAGAGCCAGCCCGGAGGGGTCGGCCCCATCCTGCCCCCAAGGGGGGAGCGCCGCCGAGCCAGAATCGCCCCCGACGGAGGTAGGAAAGCCGGCTTTCTTGGCCCTTTTCCTGGCCTTCGCGGCCTCCCGCAACTTCCCCGCCAGGGGATCCTTGCGCTTCAGGCCGGTCGATCGAGAAGTCCCCTCGGGGGCCGCCCCCTTGCCATTATCTCGGGCATGGACGCGACCCGCCGGGGCATCAGGCTCATCGGCTGTCGAGTCATCTCCCAGATCGATGACCTCGGCCGCCTCCTCCAGAGGCTCCCGCCTCACGTCTGCAACAAGAAGAAGCCCCGGTCAGGAGGAGGAAAAGAGCTACCACCCCCGAAAAAGAGCCTCAAGAGCTGTACCTGTCGACGTCAACCGCGAGAGAAGACACCGTTCGATGTTCTCCGGCGTCACCAGCTCCTCGGTCGATTGACGGTTCTCCAGCAGACGGGCAGCCTGCTGCTCCACGTGGGGAGGGAACTCCTCCTGGCGAGGGGGCAGATTCGGGTGAAAGTTGGGCGAGGTCCGGCATCTCCAGATCTCGTCCGTCGCCACCGCCTTCACCCAGAAGAATTGGGTCTTCCACCCCTTGTGCGAGGAGTCCTTCGCCGCGAGCGAGATGCAGCTCCTATTCCTCCGCGCTTGGATGAAGTAGAAGCCTTTCCCCGCCAACGGGTGCGCTTTCAACTCAAAAAAGAAGTAGAAGAGGTCCAAGGAAGGAAAAATGTCGTGCTGACGACAAAGAATCCGGAAGGCCGAGAGCAGCAGATATGAATTGGCCACCAACTGAATAGGCGCCAACCGGAAAAAATTAAGAAGCTGCAGCACGAAAGGATCGAAAGGGAGCCGAAATCCACTCTTCCAAGCCAGAAGGAAGGTGCAAATGTGCTCATCACGATCATCCAGACTCGTCTCGTACGGAGTGGCGGCAACAAAGCTGTATCTGAGAGGCAGGCGGAAACGATGCTCCAGCCTCCGCACCTCCGCTTCCCCCAACTCACTACAGTTGGGGACGGGTTCCCAACTCACCGGCACAAGCTCCGGACTCTGATCCGCCATCGAGTCGGGAGGAGATCCCTCGTACGAGCTCGAAGACTCCGGGGGAGAAGGAAGTTGCCGGACCGCCTCTGCGGTTATCCTCGCCAACTCCTCGAACGCCGCCGCAAGGCTCCGCGTCTCCGCTGTGCTCTCACGACGCATCAAGAAGCAAGGAAAGCCTAAAACCCTGGAAGCCTAGAATGATGAACAGCGCCCCCTAAAAACCCCTGAGGGTGGCGGCGCGCCGTTCCGTGCTCCGAGAAAAAGGGGGGCCCCTTCGTTTCGAATCCGTCAGGATCATCATTACGGGCCTCGGCGACCGCTATAAGCGGCTCCATAATGCCAACGGAATTCCACCCACCTGAGCCACGCCGGTCCAAAGCCTCGAAAAACTACTCATCCGAGCCTCCTTGGCTCGGGAGTAGGAGGGGGACAAGTGGAGAGGGGGATTTCCGCAGCCCACCACAAAGGCAGCCCAACAAGACCCACAAGGTCCAACCAGGCGAGCCCGCCCGAGTGATAGCCCACAGGGCCCACTTAGGGAAGAAAAGCCTAATAAATAAGACTCGAGGAACTAACTCTCCCCGGCGGCCTTCTAGGCTCGGAGGGCCCGAGACAACGGTCAGGTCCCAAGGAAGGTCCGACCTAAAGCCCTCTCCCCGTCCGAGAGAGATAGGCTCCAGCCGACCTATCCGACCGCACCCTCGCTGGGCCATGCCTATCGCTCGACATGAGCTAGCATCCCCGAGGCTCGGTAAGGCCGGTTGATTATCCACATGTGCAGCCGTTCAGAGTCCCCCGCCAGCGGGAGAGTCAGGGGAGCCGCCGGACTCCGAGGGGATAACGTTCCCACGATCAGGCCATGAAAGCCCCCGTTAAAGACGTAACTCCCGCCGGAAACCCCTCAGCTTATAGGACTCCTAAAGGCGGCGCACTATTTAAGCAAGGGATACCCTCCGGAAGAAGGTAAGAGAAACAAGGTATTCACACACCCTTAGCTCCTGAGCACGATTCGCTTCACCCTCTGGTGGAGAGGATTCTCGCGCATCAGCTCTCTCCTCCCCCCATTATTGCTTCCACCATAGCTCTACTGACTTAGCCATCGGAGGGTTTTCCCCCAGGGAGATCCCCTGGGCCCTCTGATACGTTTCCTCTCTTGCAGATTCATCTTCTGGTGATCCATAGCCCGCTCAGGACTCAGCGCGAGATCTCGCCTCTTCACCACTTATTTTGTAAATAGCTAATGACGATTGACGAGGGGACCAAATTCCTTAAAGTGGAAGAGGATGTAACACCCTGGTTAAATAGTAAAATATAAAGGTAAAATTTTGAAATATGTATTGGAATTAAAGTTAATTACTTACTATTTTTATGATTTTCTTAATTAAAGATTATTATTTATTTTTAAAAAAAATGGCCAAACTATGTCAATCAAAAGAAATAATTATTTTTCTACAATGACCAAAAAAAGGAGAATTTCATATTTCACAATGCAATTGAATTTTCCACAATAATCTGAATTTAATATATAGATTTAATTAATGCGATTTCACCCGTAGGCTAAAGTTTCGACTAATTTCTAAAAATATGAAAAAAAATTTATTCCTGTAGAGAACGAAGTGTTTAATGATAAGTGTGTATTTGTACGTTTTAATTCATGATTATCCGCATTTTTATGAGCTTAAAGAATAATAAATATACACTTCTCACACTTACTGTTGATTTTGAATCAAATGTTTAATTTTTTGAAATTAAATAATTTTAATAACGATTTTTATGTATTTATGCAGGCACTCGGTACGAGGAAAGAGAAACAAAGAAAAAGAAAAAAATAAAGAAAGAAAAGAAAATATATTTATATGTTAAACTGAGCCAAAAGCCCAAGGACTTGTTCAAGAAAGAATAGAAAAAAAATAATTATTTAACATTTTTTTGAATTTTCTATACTTATATATGAGATATATACTTATATATACTAGATATATATTTATATTTATATATAATATAATTAAACAAAATAAAAAAAAGTTTAAAAAAACCGCCCCCGCCCCCTTCCCGCCTTCGCCACCCGCGCACGGCCGACGAGGTCGGCGAAGGGGCGAAAAGGGGGGGGTTCGTGGCGGTCGGCGACGACGCGTGGCAGGCGAAGCCCCGGTCAACGGCACGCGGCGCACGCGCCCGCGTGCGACACGCGGAGGCGGCAGGAGCGGGCGGCGCACGGAGGGCCCACAGGCGGGCGGCCTAACGTGGACGGTCGGTCGGCGCAACGTGCCGCCGGCTAGGAGGACAGAGAAAATGAGAGAGAAAGAGAGAAAGAGAAGGAAAAGAAGGCCAAAAAAATGCCAGAAAAATCTGAAAAAAATTCCAGAAAAATGTAAAACGTGTGCAACACATGATAGCACATAATTTAGGTCAAAATAGCAGCCATTTGGTTCATTCACATTGGCAAAATGTTCACACTATCTAAGGTGTTATATGTGACCCTATATAAAGGGCATTCATTTGTAATGGAAAGGAGGCCAAGGAAGAGATGTTAGGAGAGTAGGAAGCTATGGGTCATTTGTAATGTAAGTTTGTTCTTTGTATTTCTGAAGTTGGTGATTGTAGGAGTGGTGTTTTGTAAGCTTTTGATGTCAAGATTGTAAGTTGAAGTTATTTCAATACAAGTTTGGTTTTGGAATTCAATCTTTTCTTAACATCATTTCTCATTGTTGTGGTCTTCATTTCAATTTGAGTTCTTCATGAAAGTTGTTCTTTTTCAAGTGTTCTTCAGCTTCTATGTTTAGCATTTCTTCAAATTCTTCTTAATTCATAGAGTTATTACCCGTTTTCTTAAGTGCTATTTTATGTGATTACTGTTCATCCGAAATAATACCTTCTGCCATTTCTTCATTTTGAAACCTTTCCTATCTTACGTTTACTCTGAGTTCTGCATGAAAGTTGTTCCTTACTTGTAGATCTAAGTTTTGTTCTTCTACCACTTCTCTAAATTCTGCTTATTTTGTGTGTTAGAATTAATTTTTCAACGTTCTGATTTTTGCTCTGTTACTGTTCATCCGAACCAATATGTCATAGTTTTTCAAATTTTTCATTATCTTCCTTTCATTTTCTATTTCTTTGTTCTTCATAACAGTTCTTCATCTTTTTATTCTCTACAACTTTCATTTAGTTCACTTTGTCTAATTCCTTCTAGATTTCAAATTATTCTTTGCCTTCTAAACCTCTATTTCAATAGATTTCTGTTGTAATTGCCACTTGTGTTTCCACTTGTGTTTTGTTTCAATTTCAATCCAAACCTTTTCTTCACGGTTTCATCACACATACCCAAAGCAGTAAGTCTTCTTCAAATCATCTCATGGCGTCGACTTCCAAGGCGGAGCGATCTTCATCAAAGGCTCGGCGTGGAAACGACGGTATTCTTCAATCAATTGGCTAAATTTCCTTTAGCTAAATTTCCTTTACTTATCTCTTGTCATTTAAAGTTACAATTTTAATTTCTTTAGTGATAATTACAATTTCAATTTCTTTAGCTGAATTTTTGTTCCTTACTTGTAGATCTAAGTTTTGTTCTTCTACCACTTCTAAAAATTCTGCTTATTTTGTGTGTTAGAATTAATTTTTCAACGTTCTGATTTTTGCTCTGTTACTGTTCATCCGAACCAATAGGTCAAAGTTTTTCAAGTTTTTCATTGTCTTCCTTTCATTTTCTGTTTCTATGTTCTTCCTAAAAGTTCTTCATCTTTTTATTCTCTACAACTTTCATTTAGTTTACTTTGTCTAATTCCTTCTAGATTTCAAATTATTCTTTGCCTTCCAAACCTCTATTTCAATAGATTTCTGTTGTAATTGCCACTTGTGTTTCCACTTGTGTTTCCACTTGTGTTTTGTTTCAATTTCAATCCAAACCTTTTCTTCACGGTTTCATCACACATACCCAAAGCGGTAAGTCTTCTTCAAATCATCTCATGGCGTCGACTTCCAAGGCGGAGCGATCTTCATCAAAGGCTCGGCGTGGAAACGACGGCATTCTTCAATCAATTGGCTAAATTTCCTTTAGCTAAATTTCCTTTACTTATCTCTTGTCATTTAAAGTTATAATTTCAATTTCTTTAGTGATAATCGCACTCCACAAACAAAATTTGATTTTCCAAACATAAGGGTATTTCCAACTTGAACTAAAATCAAACTTCTCTCCCCGTGGGATCGACCCGTATTCACCACTGTACTCGTATTTTCAAAAATCATTCGAGTGAGTGAGTGCGGTTATAAAATTTGAAATTTGTGTGGCACGACATTTTTAAACGACGACTGTCGAGCGCATCAAATTTTTGGCGCCGTTGCCGGGGAGTGAATTATGTTGATAGTTGGATATTCTTGTGTTTGGTGTATATATGTGAATATTAATTTTGCTCTTTTTACTTGTGCAGGAAAAAGAAAAAAATTCGAAAAGCAAAGAAAGAGGAAGATCGGACCTGAAATCCTCAGAAAATGTAGCGTCATTAAAAGCTCGGAAGCATCGCTAAAGGGCAGAAACGTCGGAACAGGTTCTATTTTTCTAATTTCTGAAAAATCTAGAAAAATTTGAAAAATTCTTCAAAATTCTATAAAAATCATAAAACATCAAAACAAAAGAAATTTTTATGCTGGTTAGATAGGTTCATTAATTAAAAACAAAAAAAATACTTGCACCAAAATAACAAAAAAAAAATTCATTTCCAGATTGGAAACCACACAACATGTTCTAGGTCATGTATCATTTAGCATAGAATTTTTTCTTTGTTTAATTCCTGTATTGCATTTTGAAGATTGCGAGGGGCAAGGTACGTTCTACTCACCATATTCTGGCATTCATTTTGCATAAAGAACCCCTTGTTTGAAATTGTGGTGTGCATTGCATTTCAAAATATTCTAAGGGCACTACCTTTAATAAACATAAGGTGGGGATTTCATCACCCTTCCTTAGCCCACAAACCACATTTCCCTTGCATCTTTACATGACCTACGCCATAAATAAAAGTCAGTAAATGTTGGCCCTAGGATCACACTGTGGTTCTTGTGTTATTTGGGTTTACTCTCATATGAAAACCGGTGCCTAAGGCAAGACGGTCGGACGGCAAACGCCTTAAGCGGGTTAGTGGTTTGGCATAATAAGGTCCCTACGAAAGTAGGGGGAACCTCCCACTTCCCCACCCCTTACCTGGCTGGTGGTCATATTGAGGGTAAACTTACGTTTCACTTTAATCACTTTGTGAAACCCTATTAGTAGGTCTAAGTCGCATCTAGATCATTAGATAATTTGTGTTAACTTGTTTGTGGTTGCATAAAAAAAATTAAAAAAATAAAATCACAAATCCACGCCTATGCAGGAGCACTTTTATCCTTCTACTTACAAGCCCTCGACCTGTATTCAACTCCCTGATATTCTCGTCGATCAATATGAGATTCGTCCAAGTCTCATCCAGATGCTCCCATCTTTTTATGGGAATCTCAATGAAAATCCTTATAGGCATCTAGATGATTTTCTAGAAATTTGCTCCCTAATCAAAATTCAGAATTTTAATGATGATGCCCTTAAGTTGATCTTATTTCCATTCTCATTGAAAGATAAAGCAAAATGTTGGTTAAGGAGTTTTGGAAAAACTATCAGGACTTGGGATGCTATGCAGTTAGAATTTTTGAAAAAAATTTACCCCATAGGCCGAACCAACATGATGAGAAGGGCGATTACAGGATTTACTCAACGTCCGGGAGAGCAAATTCATGAATCATGGGCCAGACTGAAGGATTTAATAGGTCAATGTCCACATCATGGGTTGCCCAAATGGTAAATTATATTTGCATTTTATGAGGGGTTATCCGATTATGATAGGCAAATGGTGGATATATATTATGGAGGGGCATTTTTTAGCAAAAGTGAAGATGAGGCGTATGATCTATTTGAGATTTTGAGTGAAAATTCGATAAATCGTGCCTCCATCTCATCTCATCAACAACTCGTAGGACATGTCAAACAGGCGGAAAACCCAACCCACACTGGCATGGAAGTCTGTGAATTCTGTGCCAGTCTCACTCACCATGTGAGTCAGTGTCCTACTATAGCCCGACTCTCTCCAGTCATCCAAGCACAGGTCCAAAATGCCCTAGGATTCTCTCAGCCCAAGCCTGCTACATTTTCAGATTACAATCTTGGCTGGAGTAATCACACAAATTTGCCTTGGATGGATCCACCATTTCAAGCCCATATGTCTGAATTTTCACCCCAAGCAACCCACGAGCGGACCATGTGTACTCAACCTCCGCTCAACTCATCTCACCCAAATTTTGGATTCAACATGGATACTAGGGGTGATTCACCGGGCCACTGCTTTGACCCTCAAAGCGTGTACTCTCAGTCTACCTATCAACCCTCTCCTTCAACCTTACACCAACCCCCTCAATATGTGAACGATGATGACGATGACAGTCTTCTGCCTGTCATTTTGGCTCAAGATATCACTATTAAGAGTGAGGGGGTGTGTGCACGTAATACCATGATAAAGGAAGGAAAGGAAGTAGGGGGTGAATTGACGGATAATGATGCTCATAATGATGATCATATCACCCCATTCTCTAAATGTTTTGAGATTGAGAATACTACGGTAAAGGATAATGGCCCAAACAACTCAATTGAGGAAATGAATCAAGAGGAGGATTACGTTGTAAGTAATAAAATTGTTGATTTAATGAAACAAAATTCTGAATATCCTCCTTCTCTGGAAGAACATGATGATGGGGCCTTATTAGAAAAGTTTACGTTTCATCTACCGACCCCATTTCTGAAAAATTTGAGTGATAATTCTCAGTTGAGTACGGAGTGTGATGAGTGGCCCGTCTTCGAGAACTTCGCATTTGATATGACCTCTGATGAAAGGGCCGGGATAGAATCATTTACATTTCCTCCATCCACCCCATTGTTGGACAATTTGGTTAACAATCCTCAGATGAGTGAGGGGTATGATGACGGGGTTTCATTAGAAAATTTTAAATTTGATCTAACCCCTGAGGCCTATCCAATGACATCTGAATCTGTGGATGAGTTAGTGCTTCCTTCTACTTTTCCCCTTTCAGTTGAGCCTCTCCAATTTGAGATTCTCGGACCTGAGGAGGATGTGCCAACCACATTCATCTTCAATTTACCTTCCTCTCAGGAAGATAAATTGATCAATGCTCTTAAAGTTCATGAGGCTGTTACTGAAAGAAACGTGGCTAAGGATGACAATCCTGTTCCTAAGCTACCAGGCCCTAAACAAGTATCCATGGAGGAAGTCATTCCTAAAGGGTTAGTCAGGAAGGACGATACAGGCGAAGGGGATCAAGGGATTGATATGGTGCAAGGGTTCCACCTCGATCTTGACAAATTAGACATTAATCATTTCTGGATCCCTACAGCTGAAAATTGGCTCACATACAGGGTTAACGCTAAAATCCATAATGTGCGAGTCTTGCCTCTTTCTAGCCCCAGTCCGTACATGTCTACTCTTGTCTTCCAATGGCATAAGGGCTGGAATTTGAAGGAAGACAAGATCACATGGTGGCTCATTCTGAATGCCACACGTTGGTTAAATGCTCTACCTTGTGTCTGGCTGACGACATAAAACTTAGCGCTTCTTGGGAGGCAACCCAAAGTTTAAGTGATTTTTGTGTGGTGATACATTCTTGGAGGCTAGATGTGTGCAAGAATTTGAGAAGCCAAAAAGAAGAGAGAACCAAGCATAACAAAACATTTTATTCAAACTCTCAACAATAGGAACAAACAACCAGATATTACAAAGTTTAAGGACGCCGATCCGCGGGGGCAGCAAAGAAGCTACTGACACGAAAGCCACGCTCTCGTGCTCTTCGATAGCGCTCCTCGCCATCCTTCAGCCATTGATCGGCAAGGTCGAGACTGGTCCTCAATTCAAAAACTTGGGCCTCCAGGGCCCTCTTCTCTTCTTTCTCGGCCAATCTCTTAGCTTTCTCTCTGTCTCTATCCCTTTCTCTTTCAGCCCGTTCTCTCTCTCTGTCTTCTCTTTCCAGCTGAAGGGTAATCCTCAGCTCCACAGCGTCCCTAGAAGAGTCCTCATCAGGACGACGCTGCAATTCCTTCTCCAGCTCAGTTATTTTAGCTTCCTTCTGGGTGGTAAGCGCGAGTGCCTCCAGTGTTTCTTTCTCCTGCCATACATATCATCTCAGGCATATAGCAATGCTTGCACAAGGGATATTAAATGGTGAAACCCTCACCTGTGCAGAAAGCATCCCTTCTGCCTCCGCAGCACGTTGGGTGGCATGAGCAAGCTGCTCATGGAGTAGATCCAGCTCTGCAGTAGGAATCCATAGACTGGAAGAAACGCCATCTGCCCCCATCGTAGATGAAACTGCATCGAGCTGGGCACGCTGCAACACATATGAGGTGACATTAAGTGGTTAGCGTTGTGAATCTCAAATCATACCTGGAGTGTATACCTAAACACTTACTGATGAAACCAGAGCCGCTCGGGTGTCACTCAACTCTTGCTCAGTGTCCGCCAGACGAGCTCGTAAGTTCATTATTAAGGTATCACGGGTATCCTACAATTATGGCTTATGAGTTCACACAAACAAAAAAAAAATCAAAAACAAAGATGAAACAAACAATGAAAAAGATAAAAACATGGTTTCTTCACCTCTACAAGCCCTCAGGCTGGAGCCTTTCTACATACATTGCCCTATAGAGGCGTAGGTAATCCTCGCTGTCTTGTGCTTGAGATTCCACGAGCGTGCCACCCCTTTGCCAGTCTTCATATTATTCGGGGAAGCGCACCCTCCAATCGACACAGGTTGCCGGTCCCCGCGTCTGCTTTCCGACGCTGGGAGATATGGTCATATCCACCCATTCCTGGGCCAGCCCTAGGGTCCTCATAGCTAATCTCAGTCTGAGGGGCTCGATTTCATTCAAGCAATGGAGCCAGAGGTCCCGTCCGAATCGGGCGCGGCTTCCAATTACCCACGGCTGGTCAACATCGACCATGTTCGAGAAAGGCCTCCAATTCACCTTTGATGGGTTGTACGCATCTTCTTGGTTAGTTACAAAATGATGATAAAACAAAACAAACCAAAAAAAAGGGAGAAAAAGTATCATACCATTGCTGCAGGGAACTCTTGCAACTCCCGCCTTAACACCATCAGTTGATAGGATAGAGGTGCTGTACTCATGATGGGTTGCCACCGTCTAGCAAGCGGGACCGTCAGTGGCCGGCAGTGACGAGCTCTCCCCATTGGAAGGTAATAGTAGCTCCATAGCTACACCATCATGTGTCATTAATATCAACAAATTCAAGAAAAAAGGGCATAAAACAAAACAACGAAAACATTCTTTACCTGGATGAAGGGCGTAAACCCACTGAGTGTCATCTCTCGGTCTGCCCTTTGTGACAAACCTGTAAACAGATGAGCCAATATGGCAGCACCCCAGGCATATTGTCCTACTCTCTCCAGGTCTACAAGCAGCTCTAAGAAGCGACAGTGGATACTGTCGCCCTTGGAGCCCAATAGCAACTTGCCCAAAAGAAAGAGGAGGAACCTCCTAAGATCCATGTTAGTCCTCTCCCAGTTGCTGGTGTCCACACAATATACCGCACGGGCACCTCTTTCTGCCCTTTCCATAAATTCTTCAAGGGATTCGTTATCACGAGGACGCGTGTCAGTAAGCCCTAATGCCTCCATGATCGATGCCTTGGCTACTGACCTGTTCTTCCTGCCGTCTAATTCCATCCCCAATAGCTTGTGGGCACCTTCTCGGTAGTCCGCGTAAGTAACGCCAGTCACTGCTTCCCCATCTACTTTGAGGCCCGTAATACAGACCATGTCTTCTAGGCTGGGCACCATGTGCCCCCACGGCATCAGAAATGCCCGACTTGCTGGATCCCATCTTTCACGTAATGCTTGAATCAAGGCTAGGTCGAGCTTGATCGGCTCGATTCTCAGAAAGGCCCCGAACCCCATCACGTCTAACCTTGCCTTCTGGAAGGCCGGGAGACCTCGATAGGCCGCCACTACCAGCTCCCACGATATGTGCGATCTCATCACGGTCTGCACATACACATGAAGTGAGAAATGGGAGCTTTGCAACGGAAAGAATGGAGACGAAAGTATGAAGTAAGGAATGCAAGGAGCCACTTACAAGTTGTGATAGGGTCCTCTCCCTCGGTTGTCCTTCGACTTCTAAGAATCTCCTGGCACTGCTGCCCGATCTGCTCCTCTTCGAGGAGCGAGAGGACTCACCTTCTGCTCTGAAGCTCGATTCACCCTCCATTCTGAAAATTGAACAACACTCACTACTTCCCTTTCCAACCTTTTACTCCTCAACTCTACTCTTAAGCCTTCGATGTGCCTAAGATGAGAGGAAAGGGGGGTATTTATAGGATTGGAGAGACGGTGATCGGCATCTGTCCCTGTCACCTTTAGCAACAGCCTTGGCGACAAGTCCCCCTCCTTTTACTCTCGCGCCCACTCTACCATGTGGAGTGACCGAGTCGGAGGCATGCTTTATTGACTTTTTGGCCCAAAGTTTCCATGTGTCATTATCCCGTTGTGACTGCTTTTCGCATACACATGAAATAAGGGGACATTTATGCGGGAAATCTGGATCTGTAACCCACGTTGAAATCCGTAGTCGATTCCTTTTGCAACTCATGGACATGGTAAGTTCCCTCCTTGTGTGCTAAGCAATAGCTTTTGGGAGGGAATCCCATATTTTGTGATTTGACGTTCTGCTTGAGTGAGTGTGTGTTTCAGTTGATCGGCCACGCGGAGCAGGAGCCTTCATCACTTCGCCCCACCCATCAGGTTATATCCTTCCATCCCAACCATGTTATCTATTTACTTGTTCTCTACGCTGTCTACTGTTTATGCCATTGAGGACAATGTCATTCAAGTTGGGGGGGGAGACAAAAATTTTTGCTCTCTTGTCTTGTCCCGTTAAATAACAATTTTCCCCATTTGGAGTTTCTTGATTCATGTCTCATGAAAAGTAATTCTGGAATAAAAAAGACGAGGGAAAAGGATGATGGACAATTTATTAATCTAGCTTTGGAAAACTGATTTAAGAATCTCTTTAAAGTTCATATGCACTTTAGAAAAATACAATCACATTGCACGCTAATGAAACACGTAGGACAAGCCTTCTGCTAGTTTGAATATGTTGTCTAATCTTCAGTACTTCTTAAGGAAGAGATTTTTATAAGCTTTCTGCCATGCTATTTATCAAAAATTAGTGCAAATGCACAAGTGACAAGTGACAAAATTATGAGAAAAAATTCACCATGAAAAATGCTCCGATTCTGAGTAGCCGGGCCTACTTCACCTAAGACGTGTTGAGGTTCGCGTCAAAAGGAAAAGGGAACCTTGATCTGTGTAACCGGGCCTACTTCACCTAAGACGTGTTGAGATTCGTGTAAAACGGTGAAGGGTAGTGCAGCATCATGTGTGTAAAGAAAAAAAATTTGTAGAAAGAAAAAAAAGAAAGGAATATATATATAGATCCCAAAAGGGACATAGCAATAAGGCAGACAAAAAAGCTAGTATGCTGAATGCTCTGATTAAGAAGTACAGAATTGAAAGACATTTGTTCGGAATAGCAACTGGAGGACGCAATTGCCTCTACTGTGAATTTAGTATTACACATGCACAAGTGCTACTGAATTTTGATTAGAATTCTTGATCATGTACCTGAATTTCCGACATAAGGCTAGTCTGTGGTAATTATTCCAAATTCTGATCTTTAGTTAACTCTATGAAAGATGATCTAGCAATGAGGCATGGATAATTTTAACTCTTGTTGGCCCTGAATTTTTCAGTAATTGCATTGCTAAGGGACTAGCAATGAGTAAGTTGGGGGGTGTGATAAGTGTGTATTTGTACGTTTAATTCATGATTATCCGCATTTTTATGAGCTTAAAGAATAATAAATATACACTTCTCACACTTACTGTTGATTTTGAATCAAATGTTTAATTTTCTGAAATTAAATAATTTTAATAACGATTTTTATGTATTTATGCAGGCACTCGGTACGAGGAAAGAGAAACAAAGAAAAAGAAAAAAATAAAGAAAGAAAAGAAAATAAATTTATATGTTAAACTGAGCCAAAATCCCAAGGACTTGTTCAAGAAAGAATAGAAAAAAATTAGAAAAAATAATAATTATTTAACATTTTTTGAATTTTCTATACTTATATATGAGATATATACTTATATATACTAGAGATATATATATATATATATATTTATATATAATATAATTAAACAAAACAAAAAATAAGTTTAAAAAAACAGCCCCCGCCCCCTTCCCGCCTTCGCCGCCCGCGCACGGGCGACGAGGTCGACGAAGGGGCGAAAAGGGGGGGGGTTCGTGGCGGTCGGCGACGACGCGTGGCAGGCGAAGCCCCGGTCAACGGCACGCGGCGCACGCGCCCGCGTGCGACACGCGGAGGCGGCAGGAGCGGGCGGCGCACGGAGGGCCCACAGGCGGGCGGCCTAACGCGGACGGCCGGTCGGCGCAACGTGCCGCCGGCTAGGAGGAGAGAGAAAATGAGAGAGAAAGAGAGAAAGAGAAGGAAAAGAAGGCCAAAAAAATGCCAGAAAAATCCGAAAAAAATTCAGAAAAATGTAAAACGTGTGCAACACATGATAGCACATAATTTGGGTCAAAATAGCAGCCATTTGGTTGATTCACATTGGCAAAATGTTCACACTATCTAAGGTGTTATATGTGACCCTATATAAAGGGCATTCATTTGTAATGGAAAGGAGGCCAAGGAAGAGATGTTAGGAGAGTAGGAAGCTATGGGTCATTTGTAATGTAAGTTTGTTCTTTGTATTTCTGAAGTTGGTGATTGTAGGAGTGGTGTTTTGTAAGCTTTTGATGTCAAGATTGTAAGTTGAAGTTATTTCAATACAAGTTTGGTTTTGGAATTCAGTCTTTTCTTAACCTCATTTCGTATTCTTGTGATTTTCATTTCAATTTGAGTTCTTCACGAAGGTTGTTCGTTTTCAAGTGTTCTTCAACTTCTATGTTTAGCATTTCTTCAAATTCTTCCTAATTCATAGAGTTATTACCCATTTTCTTAAGTACTATTTTATGTGATTACTGTTCATCCGAGTTAATACCTTCTGCCATTTCTTCATTGTGAAGCCTTTCCCATCTTACGTTTACTCTGAGTTCTTCATGAAAGTTGTTCCTTACTTGTAGATCTAAGTTTTGTTCTTCTACCACTTCTCCAAATTCTGCTTATTTTGTGTGTTAGAATTAATTTTTCAACGTTCTGATTTTTGCTCTGTTACTGTTCATCCGAACCAATAGGTCATAGTTTTTCAAGTTTTTCATTGTCTCCTTTCATTTTCTGTTTCTGTGTTCTTCATAAAAGTTCTTCATCTTTTTATTCTCTACAACTTTCATTTAGTTCACTTTGTCTAATTCCTTCTAGATTTCAAATTATTCTTTGCCTTCCAAACCTCTATTTCAATAGATTTCTGTTGTAATTGTCACTTGTGTTTCCACTTGTGTTTTGTTTCAATTTCAATCCAAACCTTTTCTTCACGGTTTCATCACACATACCCAAAGCGGTAAGTCTTCTTCAAATCATCACATGGCGTCGACTTCCAAGGCGGAGCGATCTTCATCAAAGGCTCAGCGTGGAAACGACGGCATTCTTCAATCAATTGGCTAAATTTCATTTAGCTAAATTTCCTTTACTTATCTCTTATCATTTAAAGTTGCAACTTCAATTTCTTTAGTGATAATCACACTCCACAAACAAAATTTGATTTTCCAAACATAAGGGTATTTCCAACTTGAACTAAAATCAAACTTCTCTCCCCGTGGGATCGACCCGTATTCACCACTGTACTCGTATTTTTAAAAATCATTCGAGTGAGTGAGTGCGGTTATAAAATTTGAAATTTGTGTGGCACGGCATTTTTAAACGACAACTGTCGAGCGCATCATTTAACAATATTGTCAACTGGGCCGACCCCTAATAAAATCTTAATTAGGCTGAATTAAGGAGTTTTTAGCCAAAATCGTTGCTTTTCATAGACCAACCTTAATCCACCAAATTAGAGCCCATTTCTTAACCAATCAAGCCCAAACCAGGCCCATTTGATAGGTTAACCCTAGTATATCGATTCACCCTTCGAAACCCTAACCCTAGACCCATAGATTGGCGACGGCGGCAGCATATTAGGCTTCATCCCAGATTTTTCGCCAGTTTTTCTTTCTTGGACTCTCGAGTCCAATTCGACCTCTAGAAACCTCCTTGGACGTCATAAATGGAGGGCTTTCGCAGCCCTAGACCTCCTTTTTGTTTTCCAACAGGTGGCGCAAGCAATCGTGGTCGATCCAGGGCGAATTAGGGCGAGAACGGTGACGTGTTCGCGATTAGGGTTTAGCGCGTCTTCCCTTTCTTCTTCCAAATCAGCAGGTGTCTCTCAGGCTAAACAAAAATCTAATATATCGGCTTGTTCATCTTCCAGAGCCCATTCTTTTGATACCTAATTGCCTAAAATTCATACACTATGCTGCCCTAATTTCATGTTTTACACCGAGGTATACCCGAAAGAATAGACTTCCATATTAACTTGTTTATGTTTAATTTAGACATCTTAAAACTAAATCAAAGCATGCGATCTTATGCAGTTTTGAGTACTCTTTCAGATGACATCTTTTTCCCCAATTTCTATTCACCTTATCGCATGAAATCGAAGTTTTATCATGACGTGTCGAGGCTCGCCGTCGGTGAGATCTCGAGCTTATTGACGATCCTTCCAGTGACCGCTAGAACTCTGGCGGTCTTACGATAAATCGTTACCAGGGTCTGGCGGCCCCACGATAAACCGCCACAGGCCCTGTGTTTCTAAAAATTATAAAATTTATGTATACTTATTTTCTGATATGAAATGGCACTACAATAGAGCGTTTTATGATTCTGTTGGCTATTATATGGACCGTTTTTGTCCTCTAGCAGGGTGTTTTAAACTCTATTTCATGTCTTTTAACTAAGAACTTACTATGTTTTAGTATGACATCTTGACCTGTAACAACGCAGAACGTGATGATAATCTAGTATCATTGTTATAGACATTAAATTTTCATTTACCTGAAAGTTGCTTCGACAATCCTAAGTTAAATGATCATATGAAATTTGATAAAAGCTTAGTTAATAATCGTATAATTTCTGAACCATGCTATTATAATTGTTATGTTATGATCTTAGTATCATTATTTGACAGACATACCACTCCGGTGGGACTGACTGACCGCATCGTCTCGTTTTCCGTGTTTTATTTAGTCTCAATCTTGTAATAGTTGGGACTCTCCACCGGATATTCCTTCTGTCGGACTAGGACCACTATTATGAGTCCTCCATAAGCCCCCGTGTGCCTGAGATTCCCACCAGGACGCCGGGCGAGTTGTACCCCAAGACCTGAACCCTTGGACGAGTTTTGATTCGTGTTTGGACCAGTCCAAATCTGGACTGCTCGGCGACCGTAGCGGCCCAACATGAGACCGCTAAGCGACCTTGGCGACCCAAGTTTAGATCGCTATCATTTTCTTGGCCTGGTTAAGTAATTGGCTTGGGTTTAGTCTGATTCTTTTGAGCCCAGTCAATTCTAACCAAGCCCAATCCGTTCTATTTGACTTTAGCTTCGTGGGCTGAACTCTTGTTTGGACCCATTCTGATTTGGGCTAAATTGAGGACCTTTTTGGGTTCGCTTTAAGAGCCTGTTATACTTAGCCGTACGCGGTCTAAGGTTAGACCGTCAATATCACCTTAGCGGCCCAGTTATTGACCGCTAAAATCGAGATTTAATATGATTCTCCGTGTTTTGTTATTGTGATAGCAGTCATATCAAGGTTGGCCTTGAACTGTGAAATCCTGCTTGATCCTTGTTCTTCCACTTGATATCCATTCCAATTCTATTAGAATATCATTTGATCTTAGTTGGTAAGTTACATAGCTTAAACCTTGGAACTCTTGGCCATTAAACATTGTGGATGTCTAGATTTCGTGGGATCTATGATCCAAACAAATCAATGCCAAAGCAAACATATTAAAGGGCCCAGTCTGGTCCTGGGAGGCGCACCCGAAAAGTATTTGATCCCCGGGGAGGTGAATGACTAGGTGTGGCATTTGGCACCGGTACTATCTAGCGTGTTGGGTCTACGACATTCCACACTCTTGTGATACTTGCTATACTTGCTTGAAAGCAGGAAGTGCTTGCTTGCATGACTCGACTTGACTTGACTTGATAAATGGCCATTCACTTATTATCGTGCATGATGTATTGACTTGACTTGACTTGGCATGTGGCCACTCACATGAAATTCTGATTATTTATTTTGCTACCTCGATTTGAAATGTTCCTTTCCATCTAGCTATCAATTATCTTCTAGTCTTGTTGGTTACCAGCTTGTTTTATTGAATTTCTCGCATTATTTATACATTCATGAAAATGGCTAATTACTTAAACTTCGCCTGATGATTGAGTATAATTCCTACTGAGCTTTTCACTCACCCCCCTTTATCTCCATCCTTTTCAGGTAACGTGGTAGATGGAACGCTTGAAATTGGGATCGGGACAGCGTGATCGAGTGTACCTAGAGCCTTGAGACTTGAGTCTTCTTGTTTTCTTGAGTCTAGTTGTATAGTGGTCTTGCTATTTTCTCTTCTTTATTTATTTTATCAAGTCAAATTGTATTTAAATTTCCAAATATTAATAAAATTATATTTTTCTCAAATTAATGGCCTCCATGTTTTGAATATCAATTTTTGTGTTCATTTATTTTCTGCTCGAATTATCATGACTGTTTCGCTGCCACGTTCCGAGCATCGCTTCCTATTGCTATCAGTTTGGGGTGTGGCATCCCTGGAATTATGGATCTGTGTCTGGGCTTGTCCTTGACCCTTCAAGGCTTATAAAAATATCTCATTGGGCCAAGAAAACCTTAATCACTCAAGGGAGATCAAGGAGGCTATCAAGGAGAGAAAGAAGGTTGTTACTGTAGCTCCATGAACAGTGCTTCGTCCATGAATTCTTCATCCATCTCCAAGTTTTTTCAAGATCAATCTTAAGCCTATCAATCCCAAATCAAGTGGAGATTCAAGCTTCATCAAAATCTGCATCACCTACTGAGGGGGAGCTTAAATCAGAGCTTTTATTTTGTGTTTCTTCTTCCATATTCTCTGAGCATCAAGAGTGTGTTTCTTTGTAATCTCCAAACATTTGTGTGTGTGGATCTCTTCAGATCCGTGTGTGTGTGTTTGATTTCTGTCAGTTCTGTGTGTGTTTCGGTGTGTTTACACCTTCGTGGGAGTTCCTATCTCCCTACGTGTGTGTGTTTGTGTTCAGATCTTGTAAGCCCTTACAAGATGGTGTGTGAATCCTCACAGTTTGTGAGGGGTGGACGTAGGTTGCCATTGTTGCATCCAAACCACCTAAAAATTGTTGTCTTTTGTGTGGTTTGATCCATTTCTCCTATCTTCATTCTGTGCAAGTACACACGTAGATTAGATTTGTTGTATCTCTTGAGTTAGATCTAGCACAACTTATCATCTTCACATCTGATCTCTGGTATATTAAAAGGTGGGTTCGGATAGACCAGGCAAATCTTGTCAAAAAGATAACAATTTGTGTGAGTAGAATCTTTGGAGTCACATCTCTACCACAGTACCAAGGATCCGTTGTGTGTGATAGATTTTGTTAGATCTAATAGTTTCTATATAGATCTGAACTTCTTCGTTGTTGGTTTTCACACTTGCTTAAATCGACTTAAGTTTTCTTAAAATTTATAATCACCCAATTCACCCCCCCCCCTCTTGGATGTCTTTGATCGCGGGACTTTAGTTCATTCGGCTGATATTGCCTGTGAGCCGCAGCTCGTGCAGTCTACCAGCAGAGTCAACTGGCCACGTGAGAACTTAAGTAGTCACGTGACTACTTGCTATAAGTCAACGTCCTTGACTCTGGGATGCGTACCTTGGCCTCTAGAAGGTCTTTGGACAGTATTTTCAATTGTTTCTTATGGTCCAATCAGAAGAAAGGTCTGAAAAGGTCTAAGGACAAGAAACCTTTTTTTACCATGGGCCAATTAGATTACAGTCTATAAAATGGACCAGATAGAAAAGTAGATCTGGAAAAAGATTTTGTCCATGCTCTCATATAAACATGGACCAATCAGAAAACTGCCATGGAAAAAGGTCCTTGGTTAGAATATCTTTTTTATTCTAAACCAATCAGAATGCAGATCTGGAAAATGGAAATCTTTCATTCTTCCTTCTATAAATACGGACCTCTTGTCTAAAGAAGAGTCGTTGCTGCCCTGGAGAAGAAAAGAGCGGGAAAGAGGAGAGACTGCATGAGCCTTTAGAAAAAGATCTGTGAGGGAGAAAAGAAAAGAGTGGAGCAGCCCATCAGCTAGTCTAGGCCAGTCCATCACTGAGAAGAAGAAGAACAAGATGCCGTGAGTATCTGAGAAGAAGAAGAGAGACCAGATCTGACCAGCCTTCAAATATGAGTCTAGATTTGTAGCCATAAGCTTCTAGATCTTGATCTGAAGCTACATTGGAGTTTATCAGTTTCATTTCTTGTTTTTCCTTTGAAACTCGCATCATTTTTCAGTGTGTAGTGATGCAGTGGCAGTAGTTTTTCCAGTACCCTGTTTTAGGGACCGAAAGGTGTTTTGACTGTTGAGCTGTCGTGTCCAGTCGTGGAGCCTATTCCTCGAGGTGAAGATGTTTGTCAGCATTTGTGTTTTGTTGTGGGGGTTTGTCCCCGTGTTTTGCTGCATCTTTGCAGCGTGTTTTTATTTTTCTTTTAGGGCTTGTCCCCGTGTGGTGCTGCAGCTCTGCAGTTTGTTTGGGGCTCGTCCCCATGTGTAGCTACGTGTAGCAGCGTGTGTGTGTGTGGGGTTCATCCCCATGTGTTGCTGTGTGTAGCAGTGTGAGGACTGTGTCCTCGTGAGGACTGTGTCCTCATGTTAAGCTGTGTATCAGCGTGTATTAGAGACTTGAACCATAACACCTAAAAAGGAAAGGGGTAAGCCTCATCTCATTGGCTCAGTAGGGGTCCCGCGGATCCCCACCATGAAACAACGGAATTAAACAATGCCGCTAACAATAACAACAACAGTGATAGGAGTAGCAACAGCAACAATAACAACAGAAGTAACAACCGTAGCACGAGTAGTCAAAATGGCAACCGGTGGAACCACAACTCTCTAAGCTACTCCTAATGGCAATGAAAAGTAAACCTTAATCTCACTGTCAGGGACCTCCGAACCAACGGGAAACCCTAGCTACACAACCAAGAAGGAAAATCCATGACATCTCTGTCATGAAAGCCCGTCCTCGCAAACAGAGGCCCAACTAAGACCATGCGGTCCAAGGATACAGTCACGACCTCGTCGTCATGAACCCTACACTGTCTATGGGTGAAAACTCGGTAACCCTATCAGGAACCCGAGACCTCTATGTCAGGAAATGTTGTGCCTCTGTTGTTTTGATGATTGCTTTTGATGTGAGTCATACACTGTAAGTCACCATGCATTGATGTTATGTTTTGATGATTGATTTGGTTTTGATGATTGGTTGTTGATGTGAGTTAATCAAATGTTTAGTCATCTTGCTGCTCAGTTTAGTTTAATATATTTTGATGTTCAGTCATGTTAACTGATGCATAAAGCATTCATTGCTACACTCTGTCTGCACAGTTGTCACTGCAGTGCGTCAACTCAATGTGCCGATGCGTCGACCCCTTGGTCATTTTTGTATCTGTCCATACAGTAGTGCGTCAACTCCTTGAGCTGATGCGTCGACGCTTCAGTTCAGTTTCTTCATTTGATGAAGTCTATACATCATCAGTTGATCATCAAGAATATACGTTGCAGCGTCAACTCATTGGGCTGCAGCGTCAACTCAGCAAGTATGCACATCAGTCTTCACATGCTAAGTCTATACAGCCTACGTCTCATGCAGCGTCAACGCTGTGAGCATTCTCAAGACATTAGCGTCAACGCTATAAGTGTGTACATCACTTTCACGTCACCAAGTCCATACATTTGTCCTCCTTCAAAGTCTGTACAGCCGCTGGTCTAGCTTCATGAAGTCTGTACATCAGACTGTTACAGGAAGTCTGTACATTGTCCGTCTTCCTTAGCGTCTTGAAAGTTGATGTCTACACATTGGCCTTCATGCTCCTAAGTCTATGCATTACTGTTCATGCATCAGTCTTCATAAGTCTGTACATTGGACTGTCTCTCTCAGCGTCTCATGGCATGAGGTATGTACACTCGAATTGCCCTTGATCTGGTCAAGTGTATACACTCTCTCACTGTAGCTTTCAGCTATTCAAGTCTATACACTGGACTGTTAGGTCATGTCTATACACTGGGTCTCAATGTACACACTTATTCATTGTGCTGCTTCACGCATAAAGTCTATACATTGGGCCTAACATTCCAACTCTACACTGAACCTTCGTTCATCAAAGCCTCAAGTCTGTACAGCGTGAAGTCTACACTTTGGCTTCACGTTTTCAATGTCTGTACAGTGGCTTCGCATAGGCAAGTCTGTACATCGGGCTCCTTCTAACTAAGTCTATACACTCCCTCACACTGTACACACTTAGTCTATACAGCATGATCGTCTTTACAAGTCTACACAGAGTTCTTCACTTAAACTGATGACTTATCCGATACTCTGTCTGACAGGTGTTCTGATCGTGAAGCTTATGGAGGGCACGTGATTCGAGGCTAGAAGGGCAGACAGGATTGTGACACGTGTGCTGAAGCTGGCTGAGAGGCTGACACGTGGACACAGCAAATCAAGAAAGAAGCTCCTGGATTATTCTGGTGCGTCAACGCATTGAGCAAGTAGCGTCGACGCAGCAGTTACAAAAAGAGAACCAATGGGTTACTGGGTTACTCAGATGCGTCAACACCACCCACTGGCAATGTGGACGCAGCAGTTCAAGTAACTCCTTGCAACCTCTGGAGTACCTTGGCAGCGTCGACGCTGCAGCTCGTTGGGTCGACGCAGCAGGTTGATGGAACGGCACCTTTTAGCTGCTAGTACACACCGATGCGTCAACGCAGCAGTGGAGCGGCGTCGACGCAGCACGCCCATCTGCTAAAGACTTGATCACTGGATCATCGATGCGTCAACGCCATGGGCTGATAGAGTCAACGCAGCAGTCTTGAGTTTTACTGAATGAATGTCCTTGAATTGTAGGGCACGTCAACTGAGGTGCCTTGCTCGTGAACCAGGAAGCTGCCACGTGGTCCGAATTTCTAGGGCTGGAAACGTGGAAGCCACACGCGCCAGTGTGTTGCTGCTGCTACTATATATACTAGTCTTCTTCCACTAAAGAAGACTGATCGAAGCAGAAGCCTGAAGAGCAGAAAGCCCTTCGATCCAGAAAAAGAGAAAAAGAAGGAAAAGAGAGGAAGAAGAGATAGAAGAGAGAAGCCGAGAAATAGAAGAGCAGAGAGTGCCTCCACGATACAGAGAATAGAGTAGAAGAAGAAAAAGAAGAGTGGCAGAGTGAGAGAAGCAGCAGAAGTAAAAAGAGAAAGAGAGAGAGCTCGCGAGTGAGAGAAGGAAGCAGAGAAGAAAAGGAAGAGAAAGAAGAAGAGAGAACGAGAGATAGGAAGCTTCATCTGAAGATCTATCTT
Source organism: Amorphophallus konjac (assembly GCA_022559845.1). Taxonomy (NCBI): domain Eukaryota; kingdom Viridiplantae; phylum Streptophyta; class Magnoliopsida; order Alismatales; family Araceae; genus Amorphophallus; species Amorphophallus konjac. The sequence continues at coordinate 138,962,453 of CM040126.1, forward strand.
CACTAGACCGTGGATCAGATCCAGGCCAGTCAGCTCTGTTGAGAGCCATATTGTGCATTTCGTCTTTCAGCTTTCTGTTTGCTGAAGTTATTTTCATTTCGTGTTTTTGTTTCTCCGTTTTCATTTGGTTATCTTGTTCTTCCGATTGCCCTGCTGGGGATCGGGTTCCTCCTGTGGATTCAGGAGAAGGGAGACTTGTCTCCGGTTCTGGGCTTGTGGGTTGCAAGTCCAGGGGTCCCTCCGGTTGGGAGGAAGAGAGGTCTTCGACCTCTGGTTTGCTGGTGACTGGAAGTCACTGGTTGGTTCCCTCCTGGTCTGGAGGAAGAGAGACTTCGGTCTCTAGTTTCCAAGTGGCTGGGAGTCACTTGGGGTGTCCCTCCGGCTTGGAGGAAGAGGGGAGGCTGTTCCCCTGGTCAAGCTGTGTGGCAGCAACTGTTTGCAGACTGAGTCTGCTTGGTTCTAGCATTTGCTAGTGAAGCCTCACTCCGGTTGGGAGTGAGGGGTGGATGTAGGTCTGGAGGACCGAACCACCTTAAAATCTTTGAGCAGTGGTTTGCTTGTAGTGTGTTCTTCCATATCTCCTACCATCCTTCACAGATTGTCTTGAGATTTCTTATTCTCATTTGTGCTGCTTCCGCTAGTTGGTTATTTGGGGGCCAGTTACATATTTGCTCTTTTGTTTAAAAGGATTTTCAACTGGTTCATCAGATTGCTTGATTTGCTTCCGCTAGATGCTTGGATAGGCTCGCTCCACCTGCTTGTTATTTTGTCTAATCGAATTAGCTTAACTCCGGAACTTGCTTAGCATCTGATTTTTTAAATTGGACATTATTCGTAGCAGGATACATTCACCCCCCCCCCTTGTATTCGGGCCTAGCACCCTAACAGTTGGTATCAGAGCGGTGTCTGCATACAAGGTCCAGCGACCTGCAGATTCGATCTTACAGTCTTAGGTGCTAATTTATTTTTAGTGCATCAATATTCCTGTTGCATTAATCTGTTGTGTTCTCATGGCTCATCCACCGATTTTCAGTGGTACGCATTTTAATGCATGGTTCACTAGTCTGAAGAATTATGTCAAATCGGTGAATCCAGACCTGTGGAAAGTAATTTCACATGGTCCTCATGAACTGCCAAAGAAAAGGTCCAAATGGACTGACAGTCACGAATCAATGTATGAGGAGAATCAGACAGCTATAAATCTGATGAAAGCAGCCACTGACAAAGCTTTTCACTCATGTTTCCTTGATTGCAGATCTGCAAGGGATATGTTGGAGATGATGAAGAGAGCCGGGAAAGGAAATCAAACAAGCTGTATGATGGCCAACAGAAGCGATCAAGGCAGCAATCAAACTGAAGAAGATGATGATGATGAGGTAAATCTCTTCGAGAATTTCTCTCTAGAAGATTGGGAGAATGCATATGCTGAATTATTTGAATCTCATGAACTATTAAGAAAACAGTATAAAAAATTGAAGAAGGGTACTGGTTTAGATAGTTCAAGCTCTCCTTGTAGAAATTGTGTTGAATTGAAAAATATTCATGATGCTTGTATGTCTAACTTTCAAATACTGAAGAAACAAGTTTCATTATTGAAAACTGAAAATCAAGATCATATAAATGTGATATCTGAACTCAAAGAAAAATTGAACTCAGATAATGATAATCAGACTATTGTTAACTATCATGACCAGTATGAAAAATTGCTGAAAAACTTTGAAAGTGTAAACTCAGATTTAAACAAGCTGAAATTTGAAAATGATTCTCTGAGAATATCTACTAATAAAAATGATAAAAAAATCTGAGAAACTTGAGCAGGAGAAGAACTTGTTTGCTGAAAAACTTGAAGCCATCAAATCTGTGAATGTGGAATTACAGAAAAACATTAAAAGAAGGAAAAAGATTTAAAGGAATTCAAGGCTGGAAGAAAACTTGAAACTAACTCAGATGATCAGATCTTGATAAATGAGTTAATTCAAAATGACAAGCTTAAGGAAGAAAATGAGAAATTAAAAATGCTGAACTCCACTATGTCAGAGAGACTTCTAGTTTTGGAAAGAGGAAAAATGTTTGTATTGAAGATTCTGATAAACTGAGCAATCTGAAAAATGAAATTGAGAAGTATAAAACTGCTAACAAAGTTTTGAATGAAGCTATGAACTGCAGTGAGCAAGAGATTGCCAGTTATGAGTTACACATTTCCTCACTAGAAAATGAAATTCAAGACTTAAAAAACTCTTTGTCTAAATTTGTTTGTGGGCAAGATAATCTGAACAAATTGCTAGGAACAAAAGTAAATGTCAAAAAGGAAGGGTTAGGCTACAACAATGTCAATAAAAAGGCTTTTGAAAACAAGCTGACGACATCCTTTATCAAAGCATCTGATATAGCCACAACCTCAGAAAATAAACAACCAAATGTTCAGAAGAATCAGAAACAAACTGAAAAGTTGAAAAAGGTTGATGGATCCAAGCTGAAAAATGTTTTCATTAAATCTTCTGAACAGGAAAAGCCTTCCACTTCATCTCCAAGTCAGTACAAGGCTAAGAAAACAGGAAAAGAGGATAAAAATCAGAAAAGGACTGTAAATCAGAAAATAAATGAAAAGGGTTCATCAGTGTTTGCTGATCACAGTCCTCACACACACTCACATGCATCTAAAAGGAAGATTATCTGTCATTACTGTCATAAAGTTGGACATCTGATGCATGAGTGTAAGTTGATGGAGAAGGATGATAAGAATGCTAGGAGGTCTCATGATAAAAATCCCTCACCTCAGAAAAGGAGTGTCACATGTTCTAATTGTGGCAAATTAGGACACTCAATTGCTCATTGCTGGTTTGCTAGTGGTAAGAAAACCTTTTATTCATATCATGCTAAATTCCCTGCAAACCAACATGTTTTTAATAAAAATAAATCTGTTTCAATGAACCAGCATATCATCTGTTTTAATTGCAACAAAAGGGGTCACAGGGCCTCTGAATGCTGGTCAGGCTTTTTTGAAAGAAATTCTATTTCATGCTTTGAATGTGGAAAGGATGGCCACAGGGCCATTGATTGTTGGCATGCCCAAGGAGGCTATGGCAATAATGAACTCAATTTTAAAAAGAATGCCTCTTATTGCTCTCACTGTAGAAAGCATGGCCATACAGTCAAGGACTGTTGGCATATTCAGGGTAGAAATGTGAATCTCAAACATGCTAAATTCCCTGTAAGACAATTTGCAAAACTTTCATGTTATAACTATGGGAAGCCAGGTCACAGGGCTGCAACCTGTTGGCTGGCAGGATATCAAAACCAAACTGGTTTTGGTAAACAGAATTCTTATTCTGTTAACAGAAAATCTCATGCATGTACACATGGATTTCATGCTAACAAGAATGTGCATAGATTAAATCCGAAATCTGGTGCATCTTACTATCATTATAGTAAACAGAACTCTCTCTCTGCAAATGAACTTCATGACAACAGAAATGTGCATAAGAGGAATTTAAATCTGCTAATTCATGCCATTGTTGTGGACAAATTGGTCACTCAATGTATAATTGCAATTTGATGAAATCTGATGACCTTCATGCACGAAAATTGTTGAGAAAACCTGCTAGGAGTAATACTGTCATGTCAGGACCCAAGACTTCTTGGGCACCTGTTTGTGCAAAATAACATTGCTATGCAGGTGTGCCTTGGGACTGAAATAAAAAGGGGTAATGATCCAAGGCACTCAAGAAGAAAACCCCATACTGAACTTTTCAGGTAAACTTCCTACTCTTCTTGTTTTTAGTTTTAATGCATAGCAAGTTAAATCTGTTTTTGCATTTTCATTCATCATTTGCCATGTGCATTATTTTCTGATCATGCATTTGCAGAGAGTTCTGTGCAAATATCAGATTAAGAAGGGTTGTCTGTATCTGATGCATACATAGGCTAATTTCAATTGCTTGATAATTGTGTTATGCATAGACTCTGAAAATAAATTGCATTTCGAATTTTCTGAAAAATCTGAACTGCATATGAGTGTGACTTGAAACTTGTGTGTTGCAATAGCTCACTGAAATTCTGAATTGCATATAGGACTGCATGTTGAATAATTATGCATGACCTCAATGGTATATAAATGGTAAGGTACCAAAAGGCAGGGAAGTCTGTCTGGAGGTTCTTACTATGTGTGAGGTGGTCTTTTAGACCAAGTGCTCCGCCTAGTACCATGGGTCACTTTGCTGATAGGACAGTCTGATTGTGCACAAGTCACAATATCATTTGAATCATATGTTCAGTTTTCAGTGCAAACATTGCATGTTTTCAGGGGGAGTTAGATGCATATCCTTGCATATCATTCAATGTTGAGTCTTTGCATGTCCCTGCATACATATAGTGCATTGCATTTCCTTATATTGAAAATGCCAAAGAGAGAGTTTGAATGCATATTGTGAGGGGGAGTCAATGCATTGCATATAGGTTGTCAAATGCATACATGTGTCAGAACTCATTGCATATCCTTTCTTATTGATTTTGTTGACAAACCTTAATCATATTTTGAAAACTTTGAGCTTCACAATCTCTCTTAACAATTGGTATTTCTCCTATCAATTGGTATCATTTGGCTTCAGAATTCTATCAGTCTGTCATGAAGATTTCAATGGGACTATCTCGATCATAAATCTGAAAATTCTTGAACTAGAAATCTTCTATTATACATTTTTATGAATCACTGAAATAACTCATGTGGTTTAAGTTTAATGTACTCAATGAGTTTGGCTTTAAAATCTCTTTAAAATATCTGAAGCATGTTTAATAAACCTTAACCATCTGTTTCATGTTGTGTCTTGTGAAAACTTCTGAAATCTGCACTTTTGAATACATGACTTCAACTGATTAAGTACATGAAACTATTATTGATTTGAAGCAAATGAATTTTTCTGAAATGTCTAAAGGGTAATATCTGTCAGAGCAATGACATTGGTCACTGAGAAACACATGTCCAAAGGACTGTGTCATGAGGTGCCTTAGTTAACTCTGCATAAAATTTATTGAAAATCAGGCAGAGCAATGGCATGCACACTGAGAAATACAACTCACTCATTAAAAAATGAGTTGTAGTGTGTCATGATGTGTAAATGCTAACTCTGTTCACATAAAGCATGACAGTTAGTCACACTAAGGGCTTAGGGATATTGGCCTCTGATCAAGGTATATCCTCTAGTTACAATGTGTGCACTGAACTAGAGTGCTCGTAAAATTTGTAGCATGGAAAATTGTTGAACAAATTGAAATATCTGAATATTGATGCTAAAATCAAATTGCTACAACCCTAGACAAAATAATATGACTTCATAATTGCTTAATCTCAATACTAGTGCATGTAATTCTGAAAGAAGGCAATAAATTTGATTGTGTAAGACAAAGGGAGGACAATCAAGATAAATATGAGGGCTTGGTTCATTTTTATTAAAACATGGTTTTAGATATCAATACAGAATTTTATTGATAAACTCTGCATACATCATGTTTAAACCATGCTGTTCAAAAGGCTCATTCATAAGTCCCTATAATGGAAGACTTTGAAAAATTATGTTTTGGATTTATGAGATTGATATCTCCTTGAAAATCTTGCTGAATTATTTCTGTTTGGAGCTTATTTGTAAATCTGCTTATTTGAACCTTTTCTGCTTATTGTCCTTGGTTCATTGACCTGAACTTCTCCTTGTTTGCCCCTGTGGTCTCCTTCTCATCCATCTCATAAGATTCCACTTATTGAGGGGGAGCTTCCATGTCTTATGCATCACGCTGCATAGAAACTCTTAAAGGGGGAGAATTATGTTCTTGCATTCTCGTATCTGCATCTGCATTCACCCCTTCCATGGTTTATTTTGATTATACCAAAGGGGGAGATTGTTTGCCAAAGAGGGAGTATATCATTCAATAAGTGCATGCAGGTTCATTTTGAGTATCTCTAACTCATGCTTTTGCTGAAACTCCTAAAGGGGGAGAAATTGTCTGAATTTTTATACATGCTATAATTTCTCAAACTATTTTCTTTTTGATGAAGTCAAAGGGGGAGAATAGTTTGAGTCATCAGCATCAGATTGACTCACCATCAGATTGACTCACTGTGTAGAGTTGTCATCATCAAAAAGGGGGAGATTGTTGTGCCTCTGTGGTTTTGATGATTGGTTTTGATGTGAGTCATACACTGTGAGTCACCATGCATTGATGTTCTGTTTTGATGATTGATTTGGTTTTGATGATTGGTTGTTGATGTGAGTTAATCAAATGTTCAGTCATCTTGCTGCTCAGTTTAGTTTAATATATTTTGATGTTCAGTCATGTTAACTGATGCATAAAGCATTCATTGCTACACTCTGTCTGCACAGTTGTCACTGCAGTGCGTCAACTCAGTGTGCCGATGCGTCGACCCCTTGGTCATTTTTGTATCTGTCCATACAGTAGTGCGTCAACTCCTTGAGCTGATGCGTCGACGCTTCAGTTCAGTTTATTCATTTGATGAAGTCTATACATCATCAGTTGATCATCAAGAATATACGTTGCAGCGTCAACTCATTGGGCTGCAGCGTCAACTCAGCAAGTATGCACATCAGTCTTCACATGCTAAGTCTGTACAGCCTACGTCTCATGCAGCGTCAACGCTGTGAGCATTCTCAAGACATTAGCGTCAACGCTATAAGTGTGTACATCGCTTTCACGTCACCAAGTCCATACATTTGTCCTCCTTCAAAGTCTGTACAGCCGCTGGTCTAGCTTCATGAAGTCTGTACATCAGACTGTTACAGGAAGTCTGTACATTGTCCGTCTTCCTTAGCGTCTTGATAGTTGATGTCTACACATTGGCCTTCATGCTCCTAAGTCTATGCATTACTGTTCATGCATCAGTCTTCATAAGTCTGTACATTGGACTGTCTCTCTCAGCGTCTCATGGCATGAGGTCTGTACACTCGAATTGCCCTTGATCTGGTCAAGTGTATACACTCTCTCACTGTAGCTTTCAGCTATTCAAGTCTATACACTGGACTGTTAGGTCATGTCTATACACTGGGTCTCAATGTACACACTTATTCATTGTGCTGCTTCACGCATAAAGTCTATACATTGGGCCTAACATTCCAACTCTACACTGAACCTTCGTTCATCAAAGCCTCAAGTCTGTACAGCGTGAAGTCTACACTTTGGCTTCACGTTTTCAATGTCTGTACAGTGGCTTCGCATAGGCAAGTCTGTACATCGGGCTCCTTCTAACTAAGTCTATACACTCCCTCACACTGTACACACTTAGTCTATACAGCATGATCGTCTTTACAAGTCTACACAGAGTTCTTCACTTAAACTGATGACTTATCCGATACTCTGTCTGACAGGTGTTCTGATCGTGAAGCTTATGGAGGGCACGTGATTCGAGGCTGGAAGGGCAGACAGGATTGTGACACGTGTGCTGAAGCTGGCTGAGAGGCTGACACGTGGACACAGCAAATCAAGAAAGAAGCTCCTGGATTATTCTGGTGCGTCAACGCATTGAGCAAGTAGCGTCGACGCAGCAGTTACAAAAAGAGAACCAATGGGTTACTGGGTTACTCAGATGCGTCAACACCACCCACTGGCAGTGTGGACGCAGCAGTTCAAGTAACTCCTTGCAACCTCTGGAGTACCTTGGCAGCGTCGACGCTGCAGCTCGTTGGGTCGACGCAGCAGGTTGATGGAACGACACCTTTTAGCTGCTAGTACACACCGATGCGTCAACGCAGCAGTGGAGCGGCGTCGACGCAGCACGCCCATCTGCTAAAGACTTGATCACTGGATCATCGATGCGTCAACGCCATGGGCTGATAGAGTCAACGTAGCAGTCTTGAGTTTTACTGAACGAATGTCCTTGAATTGTAGGGCACGTGATCCGAGGTGCCTGGCTCGTGAACCAGGAAGCTGCCACGTGGTCCGAATTTCTAGGGCTGGAAACGTGGAAGCCACACGCGCCAGTGTGTTGCTGCTGCTACTATATATACTAGTCTTCTTCCACTAAAGAAGACTGATCGAAGCAGAAGCCTGAAGAGCAGAAAGCCCTTCGATCCAGAAAAAGAGAAAAAGAAGGAAAAGAGAGGAAGAAGAGATAGAAGAGAGAAGCCGAGAAATAGAAGAGCAGAGAGTGCCTCCACGATACAGAGAATAGAGTAGAAGAAGAAAAAGAAGAGTGGCAGAGTGAGAGAAGCAGCAGAAGTAAAAAGAGAAAGAGAGAGAGCTCGCGAGTGAGAGAAGGAAGCAGAGAAGAAAAGGAAGAGAAAGAAGAAGAGAGAACGAGAGATAGGAAGCTTCATCTGAAGATCTATCTTCACTGGACCGTGGATCAGATCCAGGCCAGTCAGCTCTGTTGAGAGCCATATTGTGCATTTCATCTTTCAGCTTTCTGTTTGCTGAAGTTATTTTCATTTCGTGTTTTTGTTTCTCCGTTTTCATTTGGTTATCTTGTTCTTCCGATTGCCCTGCTGGGGATCGGGTTCCTCCTGTGGATTCAGGAGAAGGGAGACTTGTCTCCGGTTCTGGGCTTGTGGGTTGCAAGTCCAGGGGTCCCTCCGGTTGGGAGGAAGAGAGGTCTTCGACCTCTGGTTTGCTGGTGACTGGAAGTCACTGGTTGGTTCCCTCCTGGTCTGGAGGAAGAGAGACTTCGGTCTCTGGTTTCCAAGTGGCTGGGAGTCACTTGGGGTGTCCCTCCGGCTTGGAGGAAGAGGGGAGGCTGTTCCCCTGGTCAAGCTGTGTGGCAGCAACTGTTTGCAGACTGAGTCTGCTTGGTTCTAGCATTTGCTAGTGAAGCCTCACTCCGGTTGGGAGTGAGGGGTGGATGTAGGTCTGGAGGACCGAACCACCTTAAAATCTTTGAGCAGTGGTTTGCTTGTAGTGTGTTCTTCCATATCTCCTACCATCCTTCACAGATTGTCTTGAGATTTCTTATTCTCATTTGTGCTGCTTCCGCTAGTTGGTTATTTGGGGGCCAGTTACATATTTGCTCTTTTGTTTAAAAGGATTTTCAACTGGTTCATCAGATTGCTTGATTTGCTTCCGCTAGATGCTTGGATAGGCTCGCTCCACCTGCTTGTTATTTTGTCTAATCGAATTAGCTTAACTCCGGAACTTGCTTAGCATCTGATTTTTTAAATTGGGCATTATTCGTAGCAGGATACATTCACCCCCCCCCCTCTGTATCCGGGCCTAGCACCCTAACAGTTGGTATCAGAGCAGGTGTCTGCATACAAGGTCCAGCGACCTGCAGATTCGATCTTACAGTCTTATGTGCTAATTTGTTTTTAGTGCATCAATATTCCTGTTGCATTAATCTGTTGTGTTCTCATGGCTCATCCACCGATTTTCAGTGGTACGCATTTTAATGCATGGTTCACTAGTCTGAAGAATTATGTCAAATCGGTGAATCCAGACTTGTGGAAAGTAATTTCACATGGTCCTCATGAACTGCCAAAGAAAAGGTCCAAATGGACTGACAGTCACGAATCAATGTATGAGGAGAATCAGACAGCTATAAATCTGATGAAAGCAGCCACTGACAAAGCTTTTCACTCATGTTTCCTTGATTGCAGATCTGCAAGGGATATGTTGGAGATGATGAAGAGAGCCGGGAAAGGAAATCAAACAAGCTGCATGATGGCCAACAGAAGTGATCAAGGCAGTAATCAAACTGAAGAAGATGATGATGATGAGGTAAATCTCTTCGAGAATTTCTCTCTAGAAGATTGGGAGAATGCATATGCTGAATTATTTGAATCTCATGAACTGTTAAGAAAACAGTATAAAAAATTGAAGAAGGGTACTAGTTTAATTAGTTCAAGCTCTCCTTGTAGAAATTATGTTGAATTGAAAAATATTCATGATGCTTGTATGTCTGACTTTCAAATACTGAAGAAACAAGTTTCATTATTGAAAACTGAAAATCAAGATCATATAAATGTGATATCTGAACTCAAAGAAAAATTGAACTCAGATAATGATAATCAGACTATTGTTAACTATCATGACCAGTATGAAAAATTGTTGAAAAACTTTGAAAGTGTAAACTCAGATTTAAACAAGCTGAAATCTGAAAATGATTCTCTGAGAATATCTACTAATAAAAATGATAAAAAAATCTGAGAAACTTGAGCAGGAGAAGAACTTGTTTGCTGAAAACTTGAAGCCATCAAATCTGTGAATGTGGAATTACAGAAAAATATTGAAAAGAAGGAAAAAGATTTGAAGGAATTCAAGGCTGGAAGAAAACTTGAAACTAACTCAGATGATCAGATCTTGATAAATGAGTTAATTCAAAATGACAAGCTTAAGGAAGAAAATGAGAAATTAAAAATGCTGAACTCCACTATGTCAGAGAGGCTTCTAGTTTTGGAAAAAGGAAAAACTGTTTGTATTGAAGATTCTGATAAACTGAGCAATCTGGAAAATGAAATTGAGAAGTATAAATTTGCTAACAAAGTTTTGAATGAAGCTATGAACTGCAGTGAGCAAGAGATTGCCAGTTATGAGTTACACATTTCCTCACTAGAAAATGAAATTCAAGACTTAAAAAAACTCTTTGTCTAAATTTGTTTGTGGGCAAGATAATCTGAACAAATTGCTAGGAACAAAAGTAAATGTCAAAAAGGAAGGGTTAGGCTACAACAATGTCAATAAAAAGGCTTTTGAAAACAAGCTGACGACATCCTTTATCAAAGCATCTGATATAGCCACAACCTCAGAAAATAAACAACCAAATGTTCAGAAGAATCAGAAACAAACTGAAAAGTTGAAAAAGGTTGATGGATCCAAGCTGAAAAATGTTTTCATTAAATCTTCTGAACAGGAAAAGCCTTCCACTTCATCTCCAAGTCAGTACAAGGCTAAGAAAACAGGAAAAGAGGATAAAAATCAGAAAAGGACTGTAAATCAGAAAATAAATGAAAAGGGTTCATCAGTGTTTGCTGATCACAGTCCTCACACACACTCACATGCATCTAAAAGGAAGATTATCTGTCATTACTGTCATAAAGTTGGACATCTGATGCATGAGTGTAAGTTGATGGAGAAGGATGATAAGAATGCTAGGAGGTCTCATGATAAAAATCCCTCACCTCAGAAAAGGAGTGTCACATGTTCTAATTGTGGCAAATTAGGACACTCAATTGCTCATTGCTGGTTTGCTAGTGGTAAGAAAACCTTTTATTCATATCATGCTAAATTCCCTGCAAACCAACATGTTTTTAATAAAAATAAATCTGTTTCAATGAACCAGCATATCATATGTTTTAATTGCAACAAAAGGGGTCACAGGGCCTCTGAATGCTGGTCAGGCTTTTTTGAAAGAAATTCTATTTCATGCTTTGAATGTGGAAAGGATGGCCACAGGGCCATTGATTGTTGGCATGCCCAAGGAGGCTATGGCAATAATGAACTCAATTTTAAAAAGAATGCCTCTTATTGCTCTCACTGTAGAAAGCATGGCCATACAGTCAAGGACTGTTGGCATATTCAGGGTAGAAATGTGAATCTCAAACATGCTAAATTCCCTGTAAGACAATTTGCAAAACTTTCATGTTATAACTATGGGAAGCTAGGTCACAGGGCTGCAACCTGTTGGCTGGCAGGATATCAAAACCAAACTGGCTTTGGTAAACAGAATTCTTATTCTGTTAACAGAAAATCTCATGCATGTACACATGGATTTCATGCTAACAAGAATGTGCATAGATTAAATCCGAAATCTGGTGCATCTTACTATCATTATAGTAAACAGAACTCTCTCTCTGCAAATGAACTTCATGACAACAGAAATGTGTATAAGAGGAATTTGAAATCTGCTAATTCATGCCATTGTTGTGGACAAATTGGTCACTCAATGTATAATTGCAATTTGATGAAATCTGATGACCTTCATGCACGAAAATTGTTGAGAAAACCTGCTAGGAGTAATACTGTCATGTCAGGACCCAAGACTTCTTGGGCACCTGTTTGTGCAAAATAACATTGCTATGCAGGTGTGCCTTGGGACTGAAATAAAAAGGGGTAATGATCCAAGGTACTCAAGAAGAAAACCCCATACTGAACTTTTCAGGTAAACTTCCTACTCTTCTTGTTTTTAGTTTTAATGCATAGCAAGTTAAATCTGTTTTTGCATTTTCATTCATCATTTGCCATGTGCATTATTTTCTGATCATGCATTTGCAGAGAGTTCTGTGCAAATATCAGATTAAGAAGGGTTGTCTGTATCTGATGCATACATAGGCTAATTTCAATTGCTTGATAATTGTGTTATGCATAGACTCTGAAAATAAATTGCATTTCGAATTTTTGAAAAATATGAACTGCATATGAGTGTGACTTGAAACTTGTGTGTTGCAATAGCTCACTGAAATTCTGAATTGCATATAGGACTGCATGTTGAATAATTATGCATGACCTCAATGGTATATAAATGGTAAGGTACCAAAAGGCAGGGAAGTCTGTCTAGAGGTTCTTACTATGTGTGAGGTGATCTTTTAGACCAAGTGCTCGGCCTAGTACCATGGGTCACTTTGCTGATAGGACAGTCTGATTGTGCACAAGTCACAATATCATTTGGAATCATATGTTCAGTTTTCAGTGCAAACATTGCATGTTTTCAGGGGGAGTTAGATGCATATCCTTGCATATCATTCAATGTTGAGTCTTTGCATGTCCCTGCATACATATAGTGCATTGCATTTCCTTATATTGAAAATGCCAAACAGAGAGTTTGAATGTATATTTTGAGGGGGAGTCAATGCATTGCATATAGGTTGTCAAATGCATACATGTGTCAGAACTCATTGCATATCCTTTCTTATTGATTTTGTTGACAAACCTTAATCATATTTTGAAAACTTTGAGCTTCACAATCTCTCTTAACAATTGGTATTTCTCCTATCAATTGGTATCATTTGGCTTCAGAATTCTATCAGTCTGTCATGAAGATTTCAATGGGACTATCTCGATCATAAATCTGAAAATTCTTGAACTAGAAATCTTCTATTATACATTTTTATGAATGACTGAAATAACTCATGTGGTTTAAGTTTAATGTACTCAATGAGTTTGGCTTTAAAATCTCTTTAAAATATCTGAAGCATGTTTAATAAACCTTAACCATCTGTTTCATGTTGTGTCTTGTGAAAACTTCTGAAATCTGCACTTTTGAATACATGACTTCAACTGATTAAGTACATGAAACTATTATTGATTTGAAGCAAATGAATTTTTCTGAAATGTCTAAAGGGTAATATCTGTCAGAGCAATGACATTGGTCACTGAGAAACACATGTCCAAAGGACTGTGTCATGAGGTGCCTTAGTTAACTCTGCATAAAATTTATTGAAAATCAGGCAGAGCAATGGCATGCACACTGAGAAATACAACTCACTCATTAAAAAATGAGTTGTAGTGTGTCATGATGTGTAAATGCTAACTCTGTTCACATAAAGCATGACAGTTAGTCACACTAAGGGCTTAGGGATATTGGCCTCTGATCAAGGTATATCCTCTAGTTACAATGTGTGCACTGAACTAGAGTGCTCGTAAAATTTGTAGCATGGAAAATTGTTGAACAAATTGAAATATCTGAATATTGATGCTAAAATCAAATTACTACAACCCTAGACAAAATAATATGACTTCATAATTGCTTAATCTCAATACTAGTGCATGTAATTCTGAAAGAAGGTAATAAATTTGATTGTGTAAGACAAAGGGAGGACAATCAAGATAAATATGAGGGCTTGGTTCATTTTTATTAAAACATGATTTTAGATATCAATACAGAATTTTATTGATAAACTCTACATACATCATGTTTAAACCATGCTGTTCAAAAGGCTCATTCATAAGTCCCTATAATGGAAGACTTTGAAAAATTATGTTTTGGATTTATGAGATTGATATCTCCTTGAAAATCTTGCTGAATTATTTCTGTTTGGAGCTTATTTGTAAATCTACTTATTTGAACCTTTTCTGCTTATTGTCCTTGGTTCATTGACCTGAACTTCTCCTTGTTTGCCCCTGTGGTCTCCTTCTCATCCATCTCATAAGATTCCACTTATTGAGGGGGAGCTTCCATGTCTTATGCATCATGCTGCATAGAAACTCTTAAAGGGGGAGAATTATGTTCTTGCATTCTGGTATCTGCATCTGCATTCACCCCTTCCCATGGTTTATTTTGATTATACCAAAGGGGGAGATTGTTTGCCAAAGAGGGAGTATATCATTCAATAAGTGCATGCAGGTTCATTTTGAGTATCTCTAACTCATGCTTTTGCTGAAACTCCTAAAGGGGGAGAAATTGTCTGAATTTTTATACATGCTATAATTTCTCAAACTATTTTCTTTTTGATGAAGTCAAAGGGGGAGAATAGTTTGAGTCATCAGCATCAGATTGACTCACCATCAGATTGACTCACTGTGTAGAGTTGCCATCATCAAAAAGGGGGAGATTGTTGTGCCTCTGTGGTTTTGATGATTGGTTTTGATGTGAGTCATACACTGTGAGTCACCATGCATTGATGTTCTGTTTTGATGATTGATTTGGTTTTGATGATTGGTTGTTGATGTGAGTTAATCAAATGTTCAGTCATCTTGCTGCTCAGTTTAGTTTAATATATTTTGATGTTCAGTCATGTTAACTGATGCATAAAGCATTCATTGCTACACTCTGTCTGCACAGTTGTCACTGCAGTGCGTCAACTCAGTGTGCCGATGCGTCGACCCCTTGGTCATTTTTGTATCTGTCCATACAGTAGTGCGTCAACTCCTTGAGCTGATGCGTCGACGCTTCAGTTCAGTTTCTTCATTTGATGAAGTCTATACATCATCAGTTGATCATCAAGAATATACGTTGCAGCGTCAACTCATTGGGCTGCAGCGTCAACTCAGCAAGTATGCACATCAGTCTTCACATGCTAAGTCTGTACAGCCTACGTCTCATGCAGCGTCAACGCTGTGAGCATTCTCAAGACATTAGCGTCAACGCTATAAGTGTGTACATCGCTTTCACGTCACCAAGTCCATACATTTGTCCTCCTTCAAAGTCTGTACAGCCGCTGGTCTAGCTTCATGAAGTCTGTACATCAGACTGTTACAGGAAGTCTGTACATTGTCTGTCTTCCTTAGCGTCTTGATAGTTGATGTCTACACATTGGCCTTCATGCTCCTAAGTCTATGCATTACTGTTCATGCATCAGTCTTCATAAGTCTGTACATTGGACTGTCTCTCTCAGCGTCTCATGGCATGAGGTCTGTACACTCGAATTGCCCTTGATCTGGTCAAGTGTATACACTCTCTCACTGTAGCTTTCAGCTATTCAAGTCTATACACTGGATTGTTAGGTCATGTCTATACACCGGGTCTCAATGTACACACTTATTCATTGTGCTGCTTCACGCATAAAGTCTATACATTGGGCCTAACATTCCAACTCTACACTGAACCTTCGTTCATCAAAGCCTCAAGTCTGTACAGCGTGAAGTCTACACTTTGGCTTCACGTTTTCAATGTCTGTACAGTGGCTTCGCATAGGCAAGTCTGTACATCAGGCTCCTTCTAACTAAGTCTATACACTCCCTCACACTGTACACACTTAGTCTATACAGCATGATCATCTTTACAAGTCTACACAGAGTTCTTCACTTAAACTGATGACTTATCCGATACTCTGTCTGACAGGTGTTCTGATCGTGAAGCTTATGGAGGGCACGTGATTCGAGGCTAGAAGGGCAGACAGGATTGTGACACGTGTGCTGAAGCTGGCTGAGAGGCTGACACGTGGACACAGTAAATCAAGAAAGAAGCTCCTGGATTATTCTGGTGCGTCAACGCATTGAGCAAGTAGCGTCGACGCAGCAGTTACAAAAAGAGAACCAATGGGTTACTGGGTTACTCAGATGCGTCAACACCACCCACTGGCAGTGTGGACGCAGCAGTTCAAGTAACTCCTTGCAACCTCTGGAGTACCTTGGCAGCGTCGACGCTACAGCTCGTTGGGTCGACGCAGCAGGTTGATGGAACGGCACCTTTTAGCTGCTAGTACACACCGATGCGTCAACACAGCAGTGGAGCGGCGTCGACGCAGCACGCCCATCTGCTAATGACTTGATCACTGGATCATCGATGCGTCAACGCCATGGGCTGATAGAGTCAACGCAGCAGTCTTGAGTTTTACTGAACGAATGTCCTTGAATTGTAGGGCACGTGAACCGAGGTGCCTGGCTCGTGAACCAGGAAGCTGCCACGTGGTCCGAATTTCTAGGGCTGGAAACGTGGAAGCTACACGCGCCAGTGTGTTGCTGCTGCTACTATATATACTAGTCTTCTTCCACTAAAGAAGACTGATCGAAGCAGAAGCCTGAAGAGCAGAAAGCCCTTCGATCCAGAAAAAGAGAAAAAGAAGGAAAAGAGAGGAAGAAGAGATAGAAGAGAGAAGCCGAGAAATAGAAGAGCAGAGAGTGTCTCCACGATACAGAGAATAGAGTAGAAGAAGAAAAAGAAGAGTGGCAGAGTGAGAGAAGCAGCAGAAGTAAAAAGAGAAAGAGAGAGAGCTCGCGAGTGAGAGAAGGAAGCAGAGAAGAAAAGGAAGAGAAAGAAGAAGAGAGAACGAGAGATAGGAAGCTTCATCTGAAGATCTATCTTCACTGGACCGTGGATCAGATCCAGGCCAGTCAGCTCTGTTGAGAGCCATATTGTGCATTTCGTCTTTCAGCTTTCTGTTTGCTGAAGTTATTTTCATTTCGTGTTTTTGTTTCTCCGTTTTCATTTGGTTATCTTGTTCTTCCGATTGCCCTGCTGGGGATCGGGTTCCTCCTGTGGATTCAGGAGAAGGGAGACTTGTCTCCGGTTCTGGGCTTGTGGGTTGCAAGTCCAGGGGTCCCTCCGGTTGGGAGGAAGAGAGGTCTTCGACCTCTGGTTTGCTGGTGACTGGAAGTCACTGGTTGGTTCCCTCCTGGTCTGGAGGAAGAGAGACTTCGGTCTCTGGTTTCCAAGTGGCTGGGAGTCACTTGGGGTGTCCCTCCGGCTTGGAGGAAGAGGGGAGGCTGTTCCCCTGGTCAAGCTGTGTGGCAGCAACTGTTTGCAGACTGAGTCTGCTTGGTTCTAGCATTTGCTAGTGAAGCCTCACTCCGGTTGGGAGTGAGGGGTGGATGTAGGTCTGGAGGACCGAACCACCTTAAAATCTTTGAGCAGTGGTTTGCTTGTAGTGTGTTCTTCCATATCTCCTACCATCCTTCACAGATTGTCTTGAGATTTCTTTTTCTCATTTGTGCTGCTTCCGCTAGTTGGTTATTTGGGGGCCAGTTACATATTTGCTCTTTTGTTTAAAAGGATTTTCAACTGGTTCATCAGATTGCTTGATTTGCTTCCGCTAGATGCTTGGATAGGCTCGCTCCACCTGCTTGTTATTTTGTCTAATCGAATTAGCTTAACTCCGGAACTTGCTTAGCATCTGATTTTTTAAATTGGGCATTATTCGTAGCAGGATACATTCACCCCCCCCCCCTTTGTATCCGGGCCTAGCACCCTAACAGAAAATCACGTAGAAGCTACCTGAAGAACCACGTCTCATAGACGGGAAACCAGATCTCAAGTCAAGCAAGTCACGTGTCACGTGACGGGAGAACCTGCCCACTAGAATCAAAGCCAGATGTGTCCACTAACGACTTAGTCCGCGCCCCAGGTGTCTCCCTACTTGCCCCAGGCGAAAGCTGAGACACCTTACAAGTGACCGAAGAACATGGGTCTAGTCAGGGTCGTGCTCATCAGCACATGTCCGAAGTCCCCGACCACGTGTGCACACACTGACTAACTATGCTGCGTCAGGCCCTCTAGCTGATTTTCCTCCTGGCCCGGACTCAAGCCGCCACAGTGGGAGGCCCTACGGCAACTAGCCCCAAACCGTCTCTCCCAGGAAATCCACTCTACCACTCCCGGGTAGGTCAGCACAAGCGTGCCGTAAGAAGGCTATGACTAGTGGGGGTCACTAAACGTGGACACTCTTCATAGAGAGGGAACTCCGAAGTACCAAGGACTACACACGCATCCATCGCAAGTATCAGGAAGTACCAAGTGGCTCGGTGCCAGCAGAATCTGGACGGTTCCCTAGACCTGCTAATCCAATGATCCTTGAGTCACGCTTAGGCCAAGACCGTTGTATAATATGGCACCATGCTGTCAAATAACCCTAGTCCAAGAGTCAGAAATCACGGTCAAAAGGATTCATGAGGCGGCTCACGATCGCCAGGTTCATTCCCTTTCCAAGGGACACTAGAAAGCTCCCAGCCCTTGGTTGGGTCACGGGACTCAAGGTTGATGGCCATACTCATGGCCACACGGAAACCGAATTCTGAAGAAACAAATGTCATGCGGGGGCTGCCCTGCTCACCTACACAGGTACACGGTGACTCGACCTAGCACAACTAAGAAGCCCGGAACACATGTGGTCACCCGAACCCTCTAAACCACACGAACATGCTAATCAAGATACAATGATTCCTCCGGACACCCAAAAACACAAATCCGGTCCCCACGGGTGTCCGGGACATTCACAAGGCCAATGGTCGACCAAAGGGTCACAACCGAGTCGACCGAAGGCCAAAACGGGTGAGAGAACTAAATTTTGATCTACCAGCCCACTGGGGTCGGTCAACCTACAGGGGTCAATCGACTAGACCCACAGGGTCGGTCGACCTAGCCTATAGCCCAGCTGTAGACTGTCCTAGTCAATCGACCAAACCAGGGCAGTTCACCCTCCCATGGCGAACGCCCAACCGATCGACCGAACCCACTGCGCTAGTCGACCGATTCCGGCGATGCTCCGACAAAAACCCTATCTGAAGGCCCTATTTCATGCCCCAACCACTCCGGGTGATGGGAAAAACATGGGGGAAACCATTCTCCACCCTCAAAACTTCTGGAAGGGCCCAATCAAACCACAAAAATGCAGTCGAATTGACAAATCCATTGCTCACCCCAAAATCATGCATTTTAACCCCGACATGAACAAAACCCACACTCGACCTCGCCTCGGCCTACGAATCACGAGAAAATAGAAAGCACGAGCTAGGGATCCGTCTCCCTACCTCTCCAAACGATTACCCATGCTGAGGACGCCAAAACACGCCTCGAACTCATGCCGGCTTCACAAACTCCCGAACAAGCCTTGCCGCGCCACCGCCTCGTTCCTCTCTCCATCCTCGCCGCTCGTCGCCCCCACATCGCCTCTGTGTCGCCCGCCTCTAGCTCCGTCGGCCACCTGGAGAAGAGAGGGAGAGAAATAGAGAAATGATAGGAGAGAGGGAGAGAATGAGGAAGAGAGAGGGGGTGGAAGGGTTTATATTGAAAAAGTTATGTGATTTAAAAATCTGAAAAATAAGAAAAATGAGGAAAAAATTATTGTGTGTATTATGTTTTGATGATGTCTAACCATTAGTCATTAGCAAGTATATTTGAGAACACATGAAACAAATCCTTTTATGATTGACAAAATGCGAAAAGATTGACTAAGTATTCATTTCAGGTCGACTCATAAGCAAAAACAAGTCGACTGATATTGAAGTAGTCAGGAGAGGATGAGTCGACACAGTGTACACACTGAGTCGACGTAGCTGAAGAGAAATCCCTGACTTCAGTGGAACGGTCATCGAAGCAGAATGAAGGATGAGTGGACGCAGAGTCTCAGAGCGTCGATGCAGCAGAAGAAGAGGAGAAGATCCAGAGGATCTATCCTCCAGGTCATATTGAGGATTAGTCGACGCATGGTTCAAAAGAGTCGACGCAACAGAAGAAGAAGAGAAAATCCAGAGGAGCTGCCCTCCGAGCCATAAGAAGGTTGAGTCGACGCAACAAGCTTATGGCGTCGACGCAATAGAAGTAGCCAGCAACATCAATAGCAGTAAGGCTATATGAAAGTTGGGTCGACGCAATGGAGCTATTGTGTCGACACATCAAAGCTTTCCTGCCAGTTCTCAAGTAACAAGCAGATTTGGTTGATGCAATGAATCCATGGAGTCAACACAACCGTGCAATCCAGCCAGTACTCGCCCAGCAACAAGAACAATGAGTCGACGCAGTGAGGATCAGAGAGTCGACACACCTTATATGATGAGACTCTGAGTAAGAGGCGGGTCCCACCTCTGGCACATGAACCGAGGCCCAATCATTGGGATGTTGGTGTACGAGGAATCCACGTTCCAGAAGGTACTTTTTGGAGGGAAATTATTTCCCACTGCAACCAACCCGATCTGGTGGGCTCCCAAGGGAATATCCTCTGCCTCAAGAGAATTATAAGTAGATCAGGATCCAAGTGAGAGAACAACGAAGAAGGAGGAATGATCTGGCCTGTGAAAGAAAAATAGAGAGAAAGAGAGAGCCAAAGAAGAAGATATCTGAATAATTCAGAGAGGAGAAGAGTGCCCTTCGGACTAAGAAGTGCAGAGTATCAGAGTGTTGTGCCTCTGTGGTTTTGATGATGTCAACTATTATGTCATTATATTTAACCTTGATGATAAAACCTTGATGCATGAATTAATGATCTCATCACATATATAGAAGCGGTGCGGACACCAGAGCAATCGAGAAGCACGAACCGGCGAGCCGTCGGTACCATACGCGGAGCACCACTCGAGCTACATCGGCTTCCATCTGGCTCGGAGATAGTCTGGAGACTCCCCCTTGAGTCTTAGTATTTATCATATTTACTGGGATTTTATTTGTGTGTAATGTGTGTTTATTTGGCTTTATTCGAATTGTGATTCGGATTGTAAAAGGGGTTTATTTGTAATTTGTGACCACTTGGGTTCGCGGGCCCCCCATCCCTTCTCCCATTGATCCACCTCAGCTCTTGGGCCCATGTGGGGTCATTCAACACTCCAAGGTGGGCTTCTAGAAGGGTTGGACCAAGGGGGGACAAAGGGTAACAAAATTCAAAATTTGGAACACATAAGTCAAGGGGGTGCCCCATGTATAATATAGTTTATTAGGATTGAAATCTTATTTTATTTGTTCCAAACCACATGGGAGAAATAAATTGTGGACTCCCTCTTTTACCCCCCACCAATCCTAGATCTAGGGATAGAACTAGTCTTTTTGTATTTTCTATAAGAACCTTGTATTTTCATTTTGAGTAGAATTAATGCAAAGAAATTCAGATATTTTGTTCCAAAGGCAAGGGTCGCTCCCTATCTCTCTCCTCTCTCCCCCTTCTGCAACTGGGAAGGTTGTGTTTCTGAGGTGAGACGCCTCCTATATCGATTCGTGAGATCGCCATCGCCACCGCCATCGTGCCGCCATCGTACCACCGCCAACGTCGTTGGAGTTCTATCCACTCAGGATAGCCCACTGTTCCTGGAATTTTTTCTCACAACCTCGTGATCTTTTGAGTTCCAAACATTCAGGGTGAGTTCTAGAGGTTCAACCCATGTCCAGAAAAATTGGTGGGGCTTCTAGTTTTTATTTTCCATTTTCATTCTTCTTTTCCTTCCAGATCTGCCAGCTCTCTGTCCTGAGTCACAACAGCCATGTATTTACCCACTTCGACCCACTTCTTCTTATTTGTTTGAATCCCCAAATTTATTGGAGGTTCTGTCCACCACCCCCACCATCCACAAATTTTCTTGTGAATTTAGAATCTCGTTCATATTTTCTAAAAATTCACTTCAGATCCCAGCTCAGTTCTGCCTGCCACTGTCCAGATCCGACCACCCAACAGTATAAAATACCTTTCCCCATCCAAACCTCCACCAAACCTTTCATAAAAATTATCCATGTTTTCCTCTCTCTCCCCTCTACAACTTTCAAGAAGAGCTCATGATCTTAATCGGAGGTCTACATCGCGGTCAATGCCAACTCTCAGGAAAGTTCATTTCTGCCCGTCCAGATCTAAAACAGAGATCAGTCCAGTTCTAAAATCCCCCATCAGAAGTACGGTCCCAACGAATTTTCTGGAGTCCCAAAGGGTCTAAGGATTTCGAGATAGCTTTCCAACGGTACCTCTTGTGCATCGATCCGACGTCGGTGCTGGTCGCAGCAGCTTCTGTCGTTGGAGCGCGTAGATCTAAAACTGAGTTTCAGATCCGTGGGCAGCAACTCCGACAAGTACAGATCGGAGCCACCCGGCCTCCGACTGGTCTTCCAACCCGACCGCCGTCCAGGGGAGCGCGCCACCAGGGATCACCACCCCAGTGGGACCCACCCCGTCAGATCCGGAGGATTGAGTAGCACGTGGGCCCCACGTACCCACAGATCGCGACGTCCGGATAGCACCAAACACGTGTTTAGGCACCGACGGAGCGACATCAAGATGCTGCCCGTCAACCCAATTCCGGAGACTCCCGGGCCCCACTTGTGACCTGTTACCTCCCTACGTGGAGTGGGTCAAAACTTTGTACTGCAGTAAAACTTGTTTAACCGGGAGTTCAGATTTGGCCGGGGTTATCTTCCCCACGCCGAGAGCGTGGAGGTAACAGTCTTACTTCTTGGCGTTCATTTGCTAGTTTAGTATATGGTCATATGCCACTGTGAGTGTGATAGGAATCTAGCCCGTGAATTCATGTCACCGTTGTTAGCGAGAGAGTGACTCATCCCGTGGCTCGATCCGAGCACGGAAGTGAGTCGACCACCCTTGACTCTGCCGGTTTCTCAACCGCGCGGATCCACGCTATCCCTCGCTTGGGACGACGAGTGAGCTTGCATTTCTGTTAGCGACGTATAGCCCATAGGAACTCTTAGTGTCGGGCCGAAGTGTCTCTCCTATTCGTATGTTGCTAGTCGCGTCTGCACATAGAGTCTAAGGTCCGCATTACTTAGAGTCGGTCCCCTTGTCCGTCCCGCATCAAGAAGTATGAAATATGTTAGAACAGGTTCTGAAGATGACTCAAAAAGTCATGAAAAGAAAGTCAATGCAGGTCAACGCCACTGTTCAAGAACTAACAACAGGTCAATTGATCAAATTGTGAGTCAGCTCTTTGACAGGTAAGGTCAATGCACATCCAAGTCTGAAGCATAAAGGTTGGTGCATATACTCTCTCTGTGCCAGCTAAGGTCGATGCATGTTTACGCTTGTAGTTTGAAGGTTGATGCATGTTTAGACCATTGCATATAGAAGGCCGGTGCACATTCATGTTTCTTCATAGAAGGTCGGTGCACATTCATGTTTCTTCATAGAAGGTCGGTGCACATTCACATTAGAAGGTCAGTGCATATTCATGTTTCTTTATAGAAGGTCGGTGCACATGCAGGTCGGTGCACATTCATGTTCCTTCATGCAGGTCGGTGCACATTCATGTTCCTTCATAGAAGGTCGGTGCACATTCATGTCTTATGCATATAGGTCGGTGCACATTAATGCTTTATTCATATAGGTCGGTGCACATTCATGTCTAAGTCATAGAAGGTCAGTGCACATTCATGTTTTATTCATATAGGTCGGTGCACGTTCATGTCTTAGTCATCAGTAAGGTCGGTGCATATTCATAATGTTGCACACAAAGGTCTGTGCACATTTGTATTATAGCACAGAGAAAGGTCGGTGCACCTTTCGCTAGCACAAAGCAAGGTCGGTGCACGTTTCCTTTCAACGCCACAAATGTCGGTGCACATGTGTTAGCAATAGACATAAGGTCGGTGCACATGTGTTAGCAATAGGCATAAGGTCGATACACATGTGTTAGCAATAGGCATAAGGTCGGTGCACATGTGTTAGCAATAGGCATAAGGTCGGTGCACATGTGAAAGCCAAGGTAGGTGCACATTGTGTTAGGTCTGTGCACATGTTACAACATACTGAATGAAGTCTGTGCACATGTAGAAGTCATGCTCTAAAGGTCTGTGCATGTTTGCCTTCAATGCATCTAGGTCTGTGCATGTTTGCCTTCAACATAAGAAAGGTATGTGCACATTTGCATTTAACATAACCAAGTCTGTGCACATTCATATGAAGGACGATGCTAGTATGCCTGCACTTGTATTACAAGGTCTGTGCGCATCTCCACCCTAGTCTAGAAGGTCAGTGCATGAGTATAAGACTTGCACTATCAGGTCGGTGCACCTCTTGCATCTGTCTGAAGCCAAGTCTGTGTAGCTGAAGGCATTGTCTATTCTCACACTACAGCATTCATCATTAAGGTTAGTGCATCTACACCATATTATACATCTCTGATATGAATGTTTAACTAATATGATGTTGGCTATGTCTGCATAAAGTGTTTGATGAAATGCCTTAACTCTTTGACAGGAACTCTATCAAACACTTGAAGGGCAGAACTAAAGTAATCACGTGATCCCAATACCAATGATTGGCACGTGATCCAAGGTGAATACCGTTCTAATATTCTACCACGTGGATCATCGTACCATCTGCACCTAACGCGTGGCATCTATGAAAAGGCGGGAACGAGCCCTCCACATGCCCAAAGCGTGAGATCATGGGACCCAAGTCTGAGGCTCTACAAAAATCTCTCCTGCGATCGAATTCAACAACACAGACAAGAGAAGAAAAGGGAAGATCAGAAGAAAAGGAAAGGAGCAGGAGAGTACAGGAGCCAGAGAGTTCGTGAAGAAGAATTGGAGTTAGAGAGAGAAAGAGATCGCTCATCACACAGAAGAGGCAACCAAGAGTAGTAGAAAGTGAAGCAGATAGATCATGAGAAAAGAGAGAGAGCTCGAGAGAAGAGTAAGAGTTACAGTGCTGAGGGAGATAGAGTTCGTTGAAGGAAGAAGAAGGAGAAGAAGAAAAATAGAGTATCGAAATTTCAGAGGGAGACTGAGTAAAAAGAGAGAGAGAGAGTAGAGAAAGGGAAAGAGAGTGAGCAAGTGAGAATAGAGAGAGATTGAGCTCGAGAATCCGTGTCATCTTCATCAGTTCTTGGATCAGATCCAGAACTGCTTTGCTCATGCGTGAGCTATATCTTTTCATGCTTTTCTTGTTGTTTCATTTCTTGTTTTTCCTTACCATTTCAAGCAAGCTGTGTTGCTTAGCGGGCGAGGTGTGATCCTCGATAGCTAAACTGTAAGGCTCAGCGGATAGCAAGCTGTGATGCTCAGCTATTCAAGCTATTAGTCAGCGGATAGCAAGCTGTGTTGCTCAGCGGTGTAAGCAAGTTGTGATGCTCAGTGGTTCAAGCTGTTTGTCAGCGGTAAGCCTCACTCAGGTTTGAATGGGGGATGGACGTAGGTCTGTGGTAGCAGACCGAACCATCTAAAATCTCTGCGTAGTGTGATTTTTGTGTTTGACCGTTCCATTTCCTCTTTCCCCCTTCACAGGATGTCTGAGCATAGTTATTACTTTCTTGAGTTTATCTGTGTGGATCTAACACTATAGTGAAGTGTTGTCCGTATGCTGAGTACATCAATTTTGCTTTAGCAATCTAGTCTTATTTTCGTACGACTTTATAGCAATAATTTTTTAATCCGTAATATTTTTAACGGGGATCCATTCAACCCCTCTGGATCCATCCATTGCACCCCAATAATTGATATCAAAGTGGGTCTCTGATTCTTCAGATCCAACGATCTGCAGAGGATCTTGCTATCTTATTTTTGGTGCATTTCTATCTTCAGCATATTGATTCGAAATTGTTTTGTTGATTGTCTCAATGGCTCATCGTTCTATTTTCGATGGTTCAAATTTCAATGAATGGCTAGGCAGCCTATGTTCTTATATGAATTCCATTGATCCTAAACTATGGAATCTTGTCTCTAATGGCCCACATAAACTGTCTCATGATCAGACCAAGTGGTCTAATGAGGACAGATTGAAGGATCGCAAAAATGCTATGGTTCTCAATATCTTAATGGCTGCAGTCGATACTGACATATTCTCATTTGTTTCCAGATGCACGTCTGGAAAAGAAATTCTGATAAAATGGTTGCAGTCCATGAGAAAAAGGAAGAACAAGAATAACAATGTCTAATGGTTAACCGGAGTGATCACAGTAGTGATCAAGTGAATGAGGATTCACTGTCTTAGGTAAGCTCTACATCTAAAGAACTTTCTTTTGATGAAATAGTGAAAATGTGTAGCACCCCGTGTATTATTAAATAAAATAAAGGAAAAAAAATTACCGTGTTTAAAGAGGATCACAGAAATCTACTTGCTAAGAAAATTAAAGTGGAAGAAAGGGAAGAGAAGCTAATTGAAAAACTGGAGCTGATGTTTGGAAGAGAAAGATGTGATGGTAATGAAATTCAGGCTAAAAATTTTAAGGAAGAAAACACTGAACTGAAAGCTGAAGTTGAAAATTTGAAATGGTTAAACACTGGTATGTCCGAGCAACTTCTCATGTTAAAGAAAGGAAAAATTATCTGTGATGAAGAATCAAAAATCTTGAGCGATCTGGAACAGGAAGTTGAGAAGTATAAAACTGCAAATAAAGTCTTAAGTGAATGTGTTAATTGTAGTGAACAGGAGATAGCCAGTTATGAACTCCACATTACTTTTTTGGAAGATAAAATTCATGATCTGGAAGACTCAGCATCCAAGTCTGCTAAGAATGAAGGAAAAATGAAAGCTGTCATGAAAGATAAAAATGACAATTCAAGAGAGAGGATAAGTTACAGTTCTGATGTTAAGAAAATCACTAAAAACCAACTATACACCACTTTTGTGCAAAGCTCTGATGCAGCTGGTACCTCAAATCAATCCCCAAAACAAAATAAAAATCAGAAATCACCTTGAACATCTGTTTTTCAGTTCAAAGCCCAGAAGAATGAAAAGCAAACAAAAATTGTTGAGAATAATCAGAAATTGAAAAGGAAGGGTCAAACAAAGAAGGTAAAGAATATTTCTGGTTACACCCTAAGATCTGTCAACTCAGTTGAAATTGATGGGTCAATGCACAATGCTCATGCCTCATGTACTCATTCACATGCATCTAGTCAGTCTGTTAGTAATCATGTTGTCAGGAAATCACAAGTGTCATGTCACTATTGTGGCAAGATAGGGCATGTAATGGATGATTGCAGACTGTTGCTTGAAGATGAGCATGCTAGTGAAGAAATGCATTCTAGGAATCCAATTGATAGAAACCATGCCACTAAGAAATCTGATGCATCCTGTTATTACTGTGGTAGGCGTGGTCATCAAATGAATGCATGTTTTATAATGAAAGAAGACAACAATGTGAATTCTAGATTTTTTACACATGCTCATGGCCCATATAGATACAGATCTATTTCAAGCCAGCATACTATTTGTTTCACCTGCAACAAGCCGGGGCACAAGGCAAATGAGTGCTGGACTGAAAACTATTGGGGTAACAATAACTCAAAAGGCAAGCACCTTAGGTGTTTTGAATGTGGTAAGCATGGGCATGCAGTCAAGGACTGCTGGTATGCTCAGGGAAATCACTTTAATTCCAAATTTGTCAAATTCCCTACAAATAGAAATTTTTTGGGAAGAAATAAAACTATTTTTAAAGAAAAGACACTTGTATGTTCTGAATGTGAAAAACCTGGCCACCGAGCTTCTGAATGCTGGTGGGCAGGTAATGGTAAATCAAAATTTCATGCAAGTAACAGAAATCTTCATGCTAACTCACATAGATTCCATGATTATAACAATGTTCACAAAAAGAATTCAAGGGCTGTTACATCATGTAGATATTGTGGAAAATTTGGTCATTCCATGGATAGTTGTTACCTAATGGATCATGATGATAACATGGCTAAAAGATTGTTCAGAACACCTGTCAGAGTTAACGCAGGACCCAAAACTGTTTGGGTTCCTGCAGGATCAAATTGATTAACATGTTATAGGTGTGCCTTGGAATGAAAAAGAGGGGTAAATAAACCAAGGTACTCAACAGGAAGACCCCAAGATTCTGCTTTTCAGGTTTGTTCTGAATACTCATCTTAAATTCCATCATATGAAATTGTGAACTTGAAATGGTTGCATATCATGTTGATTTGTTAAATTGAAAATTTTTGAAATGGAACTGCCCAATCATGTTCATGGTAACTCACTTATGTCTGAAGTGCATGGATTATAATTGAATGTCAAACTTGAAATCATGTGATGTGCTTTTATCATACATCATGCACCTAGTCAGGGGGAGTTAAATCATTCTTGATTAATCATACTGTTGCTCATACTTTGTTGCATACATGATGCATCTAGACAGGGGGAGCTTTTCTGTCTCATCTCTTCATTTCTTGAACTCTCTCTATCTAGGTATCTGATCCATTCGCTACACTTGAGTGGTTCACCTAAAATTCCTTGCAGTCATTACTGAAATGGCGGATCAGTTCGCATTCCAGACTCAGCTACTGGATTCAATCTGAGGAACAACCTTGATGCTATTCTCTTGCTATTTGTTGCACTACCAGCTGACACTCATCTTTCACATACTTCTTAGCTGGTGTGACTGACTTAATTCTATTGTTGACTAGTTCGTCAGTTATTTTTTTTTTACTTGATCTGAGGAACACAAGTTGCATGTCATACAATCTAGTCTGAATCATGTAGAAATTCCTATCATATAGGTTTAAGAATAACCACTGAATCAGACTGATATAAGAACTATGTATTCTCAGATTTGCATTTAGATATCTTGAAAATATCTGAATGATAAGATTTAATGAACTTTAACCACATGTGTCATGAGAACCTTAGACTCTCTCATCTGATATCTGAAAATTTGAAATCAAGGCTACTTTGGTAGAGATACATAGAGTGAGTACCGTGGTTAAACATTAACTTTGAGAAATGTTGACTAAATGAAAAATTGTGAATTCAGAGCAATGACTTGGTCACTGAGAAACTGGGTTCTTCATCAATGAAATAAAGTAACTTATGTCATGAAGTGCCATAGTTATCTCTGGTGAAAATTTATTGAAAAACCTGACAGAGCAATGGCATATTTGTGTCAAGTAACTGGGGAGTCTGGCCTCTAATCAAGGTGTCTCCTCACGTAAAAAGACATTTTCATTGCTAACTCTGGTCTCAATGTTGAGAGGCAATGACAGTTATCACACTGAGTAACTGGGTCACTTCACCTGAGACGTGTTGTGTCTCATGTAAAAAGGTATTGATCAACCTAAATTGCTCAGTTAATGTATAATATGCTTCAAATGAAAATATTTTGCAAACTCTGTCAACTCATGCTCCTGTAAAAAGTGTTTAATCTCAATACTAATCTATGTAACTCTCAAAGCAATCATTGAGATCTTGTGTGTAAGATGAAGATGATTAGTCATGAGTATTATTTGGTTATTTGGTTCACCTTTATTAAAACGTGATTTCAGATATGAGTACTGAATTTAATTGATAAATCTGGTATACATCATAATTAAATCAGGTTGGTCAAGTTGCTAATTCATAACCCTCTATGATAAGAGAGTCTTTTCATGTTAAGACTTATTGTAGTTGTGCATGCCCTACAATCCCTCATGATCTGTTTCATCTCTGACAACTTGTTCAACAGAAACTGTATTGACAAATCCTCTCTTATCAGTTTTCTGACCATACAAATGTGAGATGCTACTTCCATTATTATCTTGTTCACTTGTAGTCTTCTGAACTTCAGAATCCTTATGGTGGTGGACTTCAGATTGATTCATTGGCTAACCAGAGTTCATTCCTGCTCTTCATGGGAAATTCTGGGTCATCTGTAGTTAAGGGGAGAGTTGTCAAACATTCATGTTGATAGGGGGAGTTTCAGATGACAGTAACTCAGTATTGCATAATAGCTCCTATATCATCTCCTTCAACAGTCAATGATCACTCCATTCTTTTTGATGTTGTCAAAGGGGGAGAAACTTTTGTGAGTCATCATTTGCATACATGGTGCATTACATGCTTGTCATCATTTGCATACATGGTGCATTACATGCTTAATTCTGAAAGAGCTATTCTACTGTGAATGTTCATGAACTGTCATATGGTATTTTCAGAATCATCATGATGAATCTATTGCACTGACTCATAATATTGCCATCATCAAAAAGGGGGAGATTGTTGTGTCTCCTGTGGTTCTGGGGTTTTGATGATGACAAATATTATGGCTCATTATGTTTACATGTACATCCTTGATGAAATAATCATGATGTACTATGAGAAACTATCAGAACAGGTTTAAGGATGACTCACATGTCATGAAGTCAACCCAAGTCAAAGTCAAATCTCAGACAGGTACGGTCAATTCACAGTCAGATCAGGTAATGTTCTGCCTAATCTCAGATCTGTGCAAATGTTAATTTTTATACAGAAATGTTGGTGCATGTGTTAAGTCCATGCACATGGAAGGTCAATGCTAGTCTTCATATGTGCATCATTTCACAAGTCCATACATCCGCATGCTATCAAGTCCACACTGTCTATACATTGCATGAAGAGTCTGCATCATTCCTTTGGCAAGTCTATACAATGCATCGTCTCATGCATCGTCTCTTGCATCGTCTCTTGCATCATCTTTCAACTCTATGCATTGTAAGACCAAGTCTATACATTACATCGTCTCGTGCATCGTCTCATGCATCATCTTTCAAGTCTATGCATTGTAAGACCAAGTCTATACATTGCATCGTCTCGTGCATCGTCTCGTGCAGCGTCTCTTTGTGTAAGTCTATACATTGTCAGGGTGCATAACACAAGTCTATACATCGCTACTTGGCTCGTGGCTTAGTCAGTGCATCCATGCATACATAAGTCTGTACACTGGTGTCGTCGTCTGCATGATCAAGTCTATACAGACTTAGCGAAAGCTTAGCAAGTCTGTACACTGGTGTCGTCTGCTGCAGGCACAGCAAGTCTGTACATTGTCCACTTGCAGCATGCTCGCACACACAAGTCTACACATTGCATTTTAGCATGCTAGCACACACAAAGTCTGCACATTGCTATAGCATGCATGTAGAGTCTAGACAGTCATGAGCAAGTCTATACATCGTGTTGCATGCACGCATTCAAGTCTATACATTCTTTAGCTTAGTTCGCAGCTGAGTCTGAAGTCTGTACATCGATGCTTGCATTACTTAAAGTCTGAACAGCATGTGTCTGCAAGGTCAAGTCTGTACATTAGATCAAGTTTGTACAGCCTATACATTGTTCAGAACACAAGTCTACACAGCGTGTGCTGACAAGTCTGTACATCGCATCGTTTGTTCGTGCATTATCTCTAAAGTCTATACACTGCTTAGTGAATTGCATGTCCACTCAGAGTCTATACATTGACTGTGCATTCATTTGTCTGGCTACAGAACACTAAGTCTATACATTGCACTATAGCATGCACGAACTCTAAGTCTGTACATTCATTGCGTCTTGTGCATGCATCATTCAAAGTCTGTACAGCCTGTGTTCACAACACAAAGTCTGTACATCGTTCTGCTTGCACAAACGCCAAGTCTATACATTGGCTTTGCTTGCACGAGCTGAAGTCTATACATTGTCCACTTGCAGCATTAGCACAAGTCTGTACAACCTGTGTGCTTCATTCACAAAGTCTGTACATTGCTTCATGCATTGCACGAAGTCTGCACATTCCTCGCTAGCAAGTATGTCTAAGTCTATACATTGCTTCTTCATGCATTGCACGAAGTCTGCACATTGTGTGTTGCATGCTTACCAAGTCCATACACTGGCTAGTCTGCACAAGTCTACAAGTATATACATTGCCTGCCGCATGCTCATCGAGTCTGCACATTCGATAGTGGCAAGTATGTACATCGCCCAGTGTCATGCATTCAAAGTCCACACATGCACACACTTAGTTTGTGCATTATGCTTTCATGCTTTAACACTAGGCATTGCAATGTCTATACACTGTTGTCGAATGTACATCAAGTCCACACATCTGTTGATGGCACGTCTATGCATTCATCTTCAATGTACAGACTTTGCTTGATGCATTCTGCATTACACACTACAAAGTCTATACATTGCAAAGTCTACACACTGCATTATACACTTCAAAGTATGTACATTGTTCAGAACGTAAAGTCCATACAGCCATTGTGCATTCATTCTTGATGTACATACTTTGCTTACTTAAACTGATAATTCTCTCTATCTGTCAGGTACTTTTCGTGAAGTTTCAGAACAGCACATGATCCGAGAAGGAAGTGCTGACAAGATGCTGCCACGTGGAGGAATTCTCTGGGCGGGAAATATGGAAGCCACACGCCCTCTTGCTTGCTGCTGCTATAAAAGGAAGTCTTCTTCCTCAGGAGAAGACTGGTCAAAGAAGAAGCAGAGGAGAGCCTGCACGATCCAGTGTGAAGAGAAGAAGAAGAAAAAGAGAAAGAGAGATTGAGAGATTAGCAGAAGAAGATAGAGAGCTTGTGAAGACGAGGAAGATGAGATTACCTGAAGATCATTCCTACTGGATGTTGGATCAGATCCACTCCAGTCAGCTCCTTTGAGAGCCACATTGTGCTTTATTATTTACAGCTTTCAGTCGCTGTTACTACCTGTTTTTGTTTTCTTTTCAAACTGTTCTTCAAGCTGTCCGTCAGCAGTGCAAGCTGTGATGCACAGCGGTGAGGTGGATACCTCGGACGGCTAAGCTGTATTGCCCAGCGGAGCAAGCTGTGATGCTCAGCGTTGCAGAGGTGGACTCCTCTGGACAGCAAGCTGTGATGCTCAGCGGGATGGCAAGCTGTGAGGTCCAGCGGTTGTAGGCAAGCTGTGAGGCCCAGCGGTTCAAGCTGTGAGTCAGCAGAATCCACACTCTGGTTTGAGTGTGGGGTGGACGTAGGTCTGCAGGACCGAACCACCTAAAAAGCCTCTTGTCCACTGTGGTTTGAATTTCATATCTGACTGGCGCTAGATGCATTCATCGGCACGAGGATTGTAATCATCTCATTGCTGTGCACATTAGATGTTTGCTTAGGATCGCTCTACATATCTGTAATAGTTTTTAATTCTGCATCTCTGATTGCATTAAATTTAATTTGAGCGAAGTTTTTAAAGGGGAGATTCATTCACCCCCCTCTGAATCCATAGCACCGAACCCAACACTCAAGGGGAGTATATTTTTGTAGCAAGGGAGAGTGCAAACATTTCTTTCACTTCAATATCTCTTCTCTTTTCAAAGGGGGAGAATATGTGAGTCATATTTCTATCAGATGATGCATGCACTGTTATAGTTCATACTTGTCTGCATTTTACATTCATGATGGGAGAATATAGTCTGTATGTTCAGCTTACTATTCCTTCCTTTTTGATATTGTCAAAGAGGGAGAATATGTGAGTCATGTGTCATGAGAGTATATGTGAGTCATTAATTCTATCAGATATTGTGTTGCATGCCCTGTTGAGTCACATTGATCATCATGACGAATTTATTGCAATGACTCATAATATTGTTATCATCAAAAAGGGAGAGATTGTTGTGTCTCTGTGGTTTTGATGATGTCAACTATTATGTCATTATATTTAACCTTGATGATAAAACCTTGATGCATGAATTAATGATCTCATCACATATATAGAAGTCTGAAATATGTCAGAACAAGTTCTAAAGATGACTCAAAAAGTCATGAAAAGAAAGTCAACACAGGTCAACGCCACTGTTCAAGAACTGAAAACATGGCAACAGATCAAATTGTGAGTCAACTCTTTGACAGGTAAGGTCAATGCACATCCAAGTCTGAAGCATAAAGGTTGGTGCATATACTCTTTCTGCGCCAGCTAAGGTCGATGCATGTTTACGCTTGTAGTCTGAAGGTCGATGCATGTTTAGACCACCGCATATAAAAGGCCGGTGCACATTCATGTTTCTTCATAGAAGGTCGGTGCACATTCACATTAGAAGGTCTGTGCACATTCATGTTTCTTCATAGAAGGACAGTGCATATTTACATTAGAAGGTCGGTGCATATGCAGGTCAGTGCACATTCTGTTGTGCCCTTGTGCCCCTGTGATTTTAATGATAGCAAACACTATAAGTCACACTGTGTTTGTATGAAAGACTGAATGAGCATATCATTTTTGCATGTTATATTACGTACAACTTCATCAGGGTGTATGGCATTTCATGCGTACAACGTCATCAGGGTGCATGGCATTTCATCGAACAGTTCAAGATCAATGCTAGTATAGACAGCATGCATTCAAGGTCCGTGCACTTCATGATAGCCAGCCTAGACAAGGTCTGTGCATACATGTTCAAGTCTGCGTCACCTGGATATAGGTCTATGCATATGGTGAGAATAGGGTCAAGGTCAGTGCATATGTGAGCATTTTGCACACAAGTCAATGCACATTCGAGTCTGTGCATATAGCTATATGCATGGTTGAGGTCCGAGCATATCACTGTTCACCTGCATATAAGGTATAGGCCATCTTGCACATACACGGTCGTTACAAGTCTTGTCTTAGGCAATAAAAGGTCGGTGCACTTCTTGCTACTGCACGCTTGCACATAGTCGGTGCAAGTTCTTTCATTCGACCTCGGTGCATGTTGATGTTAGTTCATATCTAGGTCAGTGCAGGGTTGTAGTCGGTGCAACTTTTGTTGATGCAAGCGCAGGAGGTCTGTGCATGTGCATAGCTAAGTCGGTGCAACTTTCATCTCTGGCTCGATTAGGCCTGTGCAATGTTTGT
Organism: Amorphophallus konjac; assembly: GCA_022559845.1. Taxonomy (NCBI): domain Eukaryota; kingdom Viridiplantae; phylum Streptophyta; class Magnoliopsida; order Alismatales; family Araceae; genus Amorphophallus; species Amorphophallus konjac. The sequence continues at coordinate 138,997,027 of CM040126.1, forward strand.
ACTCTGCGTATTCATAGTCAGTGCATCTGTTGGCCATGTACTGGAATCAAGTCTGTGCATATGCTTGCATGTAAACACTAAGTTCGTGCATGCGTGTGTGTGCAGTTTGTGCATTTTTTTAACTCTGCATTCAGGTTATGTCTGTGCATACTCTCTTGAATAACACCTATTGAGCTCGTGCACACTAGCTTGTACACCCTATTAAGTCTATGCATTTGAGTGCTGTGTGAACAGATTTTCATATGGATGAGCTTCAAAGTCGAAGCATCCTTTCTCTGCATGAGCAAGTCAATGCAACGTCTTTGCCAGCACAACTACTCTAGTAAGTCGGTGCAATGCCTTCGCCAGCACGACCAGGAACAACCAACTAAGTCGGTGCATGCATTTATATGGAACTTAAGTACGCAAGTGATCAATTGAGGAAAACCATGTTTCGAGCATCTTATGTGCACCTGAGTACCTTACTTACAAGGATCAGAAGAACAGGAGCACGCGATATAAGCAGAACAATCAAATGGCACTTGATCCAAGGCTGATCATTATTCTAAGAAGCTGCCACGTGGATAGCTAAACGATGGAGATTCTGACACGTGGCTGAAAGATTCCTGAAGCTTCCTGGCAGGAACGTTCTCACCACACGCCTAGGGTGTGAGCTAGTGGGCCCTAGACCGAAGCCTTATATAAGAAAGGCAGTAATTTTCAAGTTAAGTAGGGAATGAGGAATAAACTTTATACAACTTTTGTGCATAGCTCAGACATAGCTAGCACTTCCACCTCATCCCCTAAACAAGCTGCTGCTCAAGAAAATAAGAAAATAAAATAGAAAAAGATAATATTGAAAAAGAATGATAACAATCAACATGCTAAGAAAATTTAGGCCAACAAATCTATTGTCAAGAATATTGAATGCTTTTATTGTGGAAAGTTTGGCCATGAGATGGTTGATTGTTTTATCATGAAGAATGATGAATTGCAATCTGATAGAATTCATGCTAGGAATTCTAATATGAAGAAACCCTCTTCTGTTAAAACCAAAAGGCCTCAATGCTTTTATTATCATAAAATAGGTCATCCCATGCGTGAATGTAGGTTAATGGAAATACATGACATGTCTGCTGTTGGAGTGCATGATAAATTGTTCCATGCTAAAAATCATGCAACTTATAAAAAGAAACTTCAATATTTTCATTACGGCAAATCGGGCCACATTACTGCTGAATGTTGGCATAATCAGGGAAAGAAATTTCGTTCTGGATTTGTTAATTTCCCTGTTAACAAAAATATTTTTGAAAGAAATAATTTTGGATCTAAGGAAAGCACCTTAAGTGCTTTGAATGTGGAAAGCATGGCCATATAGTCAAGAACGGCTGGCATGCTCAGGGAAATAGATTGAATTCTAAATCTGTAAAATTCCCTGCTTTTTATTCTTCTGCTAGGAATAACCTAATTGATAAAAAGAAAAACTCTTCATGCTTTGAATGTGGGAAGCCAGGCCATAGAGCTGCTGATTGTTGGATGGCTGGTTTTAGTAAACAGAATTTTCTCTCTACTAATAAATTTCATGACAACAGTAATTTACATAAAAAGAATTTGAAATCTTCTGCATTATGCCATTACTGTGGTCAAATATGTCATTCAATGAATAATTGCTACTTGATGAGATTTGATGACCTTCATGCACAAAAATTGTTTAGAACACCTGCTAGAGGTGCCACTGTTATTTCAGGACCCAAGATGCCTTGGGTACCTGCTGGTGCAAAATGAGGAATTGCTTTACAGGTGTGCCTTGGGGCTGAGAAATAAAGAGGGGTAAATAAAGCAAGGCACCCTAGTATGAAAACCCCATTTCTGAAATTGTTAGGTAACATTCTTGCATTCTTCAGGATTGCTCATTTGAATCATGCAGAAATCTCATTTGATACATTGCATGCTTAAGTTGTTAAATAAAATTCTCATGCATACATACTTTTATTTGCTTTAACAAGTGCATTGAGCAACATGAGTCTATACATTCATATTTTGAGCTGTATGTGTACATATTCATTGAAGATATGTTGAATTCATTTCTCATCTGCATGCATTAATGTTTTGACATCCGTTTGTACACATAGAGAAGGTTAGAAACTCGTGAACTCGGTTTGCATATTTGTGCATATATGTGAATTACATATACATGTATTTGACATACAATCATTGAAAATTTGATGCACTTAGGACTGTTTGTATTGCATTGTCATGCATGACCACTATGGTATATCAAATGGTAAGCTACTAAAAGGCAGGTGAAATCTGTCTGGAGGTTCTTACTATGTGTGAGATGGTCCTTTGGACCAAGTTCTCCGCCTAGTACCATGTGTCATATTACTTAATAGGGCAGTCTGAATGAGCATGAGTCACAAAATCATATGTTCAGCCGTCTTTACAAACATTGCATAAAGTCAGGGGGAGTCTGTCTAGCTCTTGCTTGTCTTCATGCCACTTGTGTTCTGCATAGTCACTAAAAATCTGATAGGACTACATATGCCCCCGATGCATCCATAAGCATAGTTCATGACTTCTCGTACATAAAGTCTCATGCATTATCTTCATGACATATATGATGATTCAATGCATTTAGTTAGGGGGAGTCAATGCATTGCATACATGTTGTCAAATGCATACACTTATGTCAGAATTTATTGCACATCACTCATATTGAAAATAACAAGATTGTGTTCTACTGGCTATTCATCCAGGTTCTTGTTATTTTATTCAGTCAACTAAAGCTCCCATCCTTATTTTGAGATCATCCATTTCACGTATCTAAACTTGACTCTGATCTGATTTTGAATCTTCTGAGCTGGTCTTTCTTGAATAAATCTGTCGGATGGACCTCTGGATATCTATAATTCTCTATGATATATTCTTTGCTGCACCTATTAATTGTCCTGATTGGAAGTGTCAACACAGTGAGTCGACATCATCTTGGAATTACTTTATCAAATGTCGACACCTTCATTGTTGTGCTCATCTTTGTTACATGTTTGAAACTCTTGTGCAGTTCACAACTTGAATGCTGCTGAATCTCATTGAAAATTCAGAAAATTGAGAAGAGTTCAATTCGTATACCTTGATCATAAATCTGAAAATCAATTCATTAAAGAATCTTCTATTATAAAGATTTATGAATGGCTAAAAGATCAGATTGATTTAAGTCTAATGTATTCATTGAGCTTGGATATGAACATCTTGAAAATATCTGAGTCAATTTTAATAAATTTTAACCAACTATTTCATGTTGAATCTTGTAAAATCTTCTAAAATCTGAAAATGTTAATATCGTAGCTTTATTTGGTTGAATTATATGAAATCAGTATTATTTTTAAACATCTGATGATTCTGAAATGTTCCTAAGGGTAAATTCTGACAGAGCAATAATTTTGGTCACTGAGAAACCATGTCCATTGACCATGAAGTCTAGAGGACTGGGTCATGAAGTGCCATAATTAACTTTGCTAAATAAAATTCATTGAAAATCCAGGCAGAGTAATGGCTTGAATACTGAGAAATATACTTCACTTATCAATGAAATAAGGTGAAGTATGTCGTGAGGTGTCAATACTATCTCTGAAGCATGACAGTTAGTCATACTAAGTGCTTAGGGATACTGGCGTCCAAACAACGTGTATCCTCTAGCCACAAGGTGTTTACTAAACTTAATTGCACCTGGTAAACTTGCTATGAAATCGTGTACCGTGCATAAAGAAAAATCTGAAATTATTTGAAGAAGTATGGCTGATCCTCAGGAACCAAATTTGAATTCCTTCATGTTGTTTAACTTGAATACTAATGATTGTAATTTCTAAAGAAGTCATTGAAATTGACTGAGTAAGATGAAGGGATGTTAATCAAGATATAAATATGAGGGCTTCGTTCACTTTTATTAAACATTGATGTTTAGATATGAGTACAGAATTTTATTGACAAACTGTGTATACATCATATTTAAACCATGATGTTCAAATAAAAATTCATAAGCCCCTATAATGGAAGAGTCTGAACCATCCGTTTATTCAGATTTATGAAATAAGTATCTTATTGAAAATCTTCTATTCTTTGAAAGATCATGTATTCTGCATGCTGCCATGTCATCCTTCCTGAATGTCTTCTTGACATATCCCTCACCTTACACTCTTGAAAGCCTTGCTTCATTCAGATCAGGGAGCATTGGATTGTTTTTAAAGAAGAGGTTAGGTCTTGTCTAGACTGCACTTATTGCTTTTTAAAGGGGGAGGTTTGTTTGTGATCTTGTCAAAGGGGGAGGATAGATTGATTGGTTCTTGTCTCGTCTGCATCATGTAAGTATCAGGTTCTCCATGAATTGCATTCATTCTTCATAAGGAGAGAATACATCTGCAACATAGACTTGATTGGGGCTTAATTGTTTAACTGCCTCTGTGTTTTCTATGCCTTAATGATTTTGCCAGAGGAGAAGATTTTAATTCAATCATATCATGTATGTCTGTAACTCTCGTCTCAAACTATTTCCTTTTTGATGAGGTCAAAGGGGGAGAATCGTTTGACTTGAGCCAGTGTGACTCATAGTGGTGTTGCCATCATCAAAAAGGGGGAGATTATTGTGCCCCTGTGGTTTTGATGATAGCAAACACTATAAGTCACATTGTGTTTGTATGAAAGACTGAATGAGCATGATTGAATGAGTATATGGTTTTTACATGTTATATTGCGTACAACTTCATCAGGGTGCATGGCATTTCATGCGTACAACTTCATCAGGGTGCATGGCATTTCATCGAACAGTTCAAGATCAATGCTAGTATAGACAACATGCATTCAAGGTCCGTGCACTTCATGATAGCCATCCTAGACAAGGTCTGTGCGTACATGTTCAAGTCTGCGTCACCTGGATATAGGTCTGTGCATATGGTGAGAATAGGGTCAAGGTCGGTGCATATGTGAGCATTTTGCACACAAGTTAGTGCACATTCGAGTCTGTGCATATAGCTATGTGCATGGTTGAGGTCCGAGCATATCACTGTTCACCTGCATATAAGGTATAGGCCATCCTGCACATACACAGTCGGTGCAAGTCTTGTCTTAGGTAGGGTTGTCAATGGGCCGGGCCGGCCTGACAGGCCCTCGAGCCTAGCCCGATTTCGGGCCGGGCCGCAAGGTCTTTTTTGGCCTGCGGACTTTTAGTCGGGCCTAAAAGCCCGGCCCGACTAGACCCGCGGGCCGGGCTCGGGCTTTGAGTTCGGCCCGCGGGCCGGCCCGGCCCGATCCCTTTTTTAATTCTCACTTCAAATTTTAAAAACTATTTAGTTAAGATTATGTTATTTTACTTAATTTAAAATTTAAAACTCTCTTTTCACATAAATTATGTAATTAATATCAAAACTTTAAGTAATTTAATGACATTATAAGTTTTATATTATTAAATATATTAATTTTTATTATTTATTTAAGTTGTCGGGCCGGGCCGGGCTTTAGTCGGGCTTTGTATTTTTTAAATAATGTCGGGCCCGGCCCGACCCGGCCCGACATAAGTCGGGCCTGGGCCGGGCTCGGGCCTTAATCTTGCTAAGTCGGGCCCGGGCCGGGCCGACCTAAGCCCGACCCGAGCCCGGCCCATTGACAGCCCTAGTCTTAGGCAATAAAAGGTCAGTGCACTTCTTGCTGTTGCACGCTTGCATATAGTCGGTGCAAGTTCTGTCATTCGCCCTCGGTGCATGTTGATGTCAGTTCATATCTAGGTCAGTGTAGGGTTGTAGTCGGTGCAACTTTTGTTGATGCAAGCACATGAGGTCTGTGCATGTGCATAGCTAAGTCGATGCAACTTTCATCTCTGGCTCGATTAGGTCTGTGCAATGTTTGTAATCTGCATATTCATAGTCAGTGCATCTATTGGCCATGTACTGGAATCAAGTCTGTGCATATGCTTGCATGTAAACACTGAGTCCGTGCATGCGTGTGTGTGTAGTTTGTGCATTTTTTTAACTCTGCATTCAGGTTATGTCTGTGCATACTCTCTTGAATAACACCTATTGAGCTCGTGCACACTAGCTTGTACGCCCTATTAAGTCTATGCATTTGACTACTGTGTGAACAGATTTTCATATGGATGAGCTTCAAAGTCGAAGCATCCCTTCTCTGCACGAGCAAGTCAATGCAACATCTTTGCCAGCACGACTACTCTAGTAAGTCGGTGCAATGCCTTCACCAACACGACCAGGAACAACCAACTAAGTCGATGCATGCATTTATATGGAACTTAAGCACGCAAATGATCAATTGAAGAAAACCATGTTTCGAGCATCTTATGTGCACCTGAGTGCCTTACTTACGAGGATCAGAAGAACAGGAGCACGCGATATAAGCAGAACAATCAAATGGCACTTGATCCAAGGCTGATCATTATTCTAAGAAGTTGCCACGTGGATAGCTAAATGATGGAGATTCTGACACGTGGCTGAAAGATTCCTGAAGCTTCCTGGCGGGAATGTTCTCTCCACACGCCTAGGGTGTGAGCTAGTGGGCCCCAGACTGAAGCCTTATATAAGACCTTTCTTCTGCCCAAAGGGAGTAACGCTGAACAGAAGACATCTGAGCGCAGCCAAAGAGAAGAGTAAGAGAGCCAGCAGAAGAAGAAAGGGAGAGTAGAAGAGAAAGAAGAGAGTTCGAGAGTTCGAGAGAGGAAAGAGAGGCAGCAGAAGAGAAAGAAGGATAGAGAGAGAGATAGAGAGTTTGAGGAGAAGAAGAGAAGCTTCATCAGAAGATCTATCCCTACTGGAATCTGGATCAAATCTAATCCAGTCAACTCCATGGGAGCCACATTTGTGTTGATATCGTTTACAGCTTTCAGTTGCTGTGTTTTCTTGTCTTTTGTTTTCTTTTGAATCTTTCTTCAAGCTACTAGTCAGCAGAGCAAGCTGTGTCGCTCAGTGGTAGCAGAGGATTGGTTCCTCTGGACGGCCAAGTTGTATTGCCTAGCGGACGGCGAAGCTGTAATGCCCAGCGATCAAGCTGTTAGTCAGCGGTCGGCTAAGCTGTAAGGCCCAGCGCTAGCTGTTAGTTAGCGGTTTGTAGGCAAGCTGTGTCGCCCAGCGGTTTTCAAGCTGTTTGGCAGCGGAATCCACACTCTGGTTTGAGTATGGGGTGGATGTAGGTCTGGAGGACCGAACCACCTAAAAATCTTTGTGCAGTGGCTGGCTTGTTCTTTTGATTCCGCTAGATGCATGCTTAGGATCGTGATCTAATTGCATATCTGTTGAGTGGATCATGATCAGTTTGCAATTCAACTGCATGTGTGCTATTTGAACAATTGTTATCGTGCATCTTCTTAGGACAACAATTTGTCATTCCGTGGGTCGTTCTGTCAACCGAGTCTATTAGTTTTATTTCCACAATAGTTATCTAATCTGAGTTTTATCTACTCAATTTTTGGAGAAAATTTTTAAGAGGGATTCATTCCCCCCCCCCTTCTGAATCTGTCTGCACCTATCATACAGACCTATCAATTGGTATCAGAGCATACCATCTATTCTATCACATTCATGTTCCTTCATGCAGGTCGGTGCACATTCATGTTCCTTCATAGAAGGTCAGTGCACATTCATGTCTTATGCATATAGGTCTGTGCACATTAACGCTTTATTCATATAGGTTGGTGCACGTTCATGTCTAAGTCGTAGAAGGTCAATGCACATTCATGTTTTATTCATATAGGTCGGTGCACGTTCATGTCTTAGTCATCAGTAAGGTCGGTGCATATTCATAATGTTGCACACAAAGGTCGGTGCACATTTGCATTATAGCACAGAGAAAGGTCAGTGCACCCTTCGCTAGCACAAAGCAAGGTCGGTGCACGTTTGCTTTCAACGCCACAAAGGTCGGTGCACATATGTTAGCAATAGGCATAAGGTCGGTGCACATGTGAAAGCCAAGGTCGATGCACATTGTGTTAGGTCTGTGCACATGTTGCAACATGCTGAATGAAGTCTGTGCACATGTACAAGTCATGCTCTAAAGGTCTGTGCATGTTTGCCTTCAACGCATCTAGGTCTGTGCATGTTTGCCTTCAACACATTAAGGTCTGTGCATGTTTGCCTTCAACATAAGAAAGGTCTTTGCACATTTGCATTTAACATAACCAAGTCTGTGCACATTCATATGAAGGACGATGCTAGTATGCATACACTTGTATTACAAGGTCTATGCACATCTCCACCCTAGTCTAGAAGGTCAGTGCATGAGTATAAGACTTGCACTATCAGGTCGGTGCACCTCTTGCATCTGCCTGAAGCCAAGTCTGTGCAGCTGAAGTCATTGTCTATTCTCACACTATAGCATTCATCATTAAGGTCAGTGCATCTACACCATATTATACATCTCTGATATGAATGTTTAACTAATATGATGTTGGCTATGTCTGCATAAAGTGTTTGATGAAATGCCTTAACTCTTTGACAAGAACTCTATCAAACACTTGAAGGGCAGAACTAAAGTAATCATGTGATCCCAATACCAATGATTGGCACGTGATCCAAGGTGAATATCGTTCTAATATTCTATCATGTGGATCATCGTACCATCTGCACCTGACGCGTGGCATCTATAAAAAGGCAGGAACGAGCCCTCCACATGCCCAAAGCGTGAGCTCATGGGACCCAAGCCTGAGGCTCTACAAAGGCCTCTCCTGCGATCGAATTCAACAACACAGACGAGAGAAGAAAAGGGAAGATCAGAAGAAGAGGAAAGGAGCAAGAGAGTACAGGAGCCAGGGAGTTCATGAAGAAGAATTGGAGTTAGAGTGAGAGAAAGAGATCGTTCATCACACAGAAGAGGCAACCAAGAGTAGCAGAAAGTGAAGCAGATAGATCAGAAGAAAAGAGAGAGAGCTCGAGAGAAGAGTAAGAGTTACAGTGCTGAGGGAGATAGAGTTCGTTGAAGGAAGAAGAAGGAGAAGAAGAAAAATAGAGTATCAGAATTTTAGAGGGAGTCTGAGTAAAAAGAGAGAGAGAGCAGAGAAAGGGAAAGAGAGTGAGAAAGTTGGAATAGAGAGAAAGATTGAGCTCGAGAATCTGTGTCATCTTCATCAGTTCTTGAATCAAATCCAGAACTACTTTGCTCCTGCGTGAGCTATATCTTTTCATGCTTTTCTTGTTGTTTCATTTCTTGTTTTTCCTTACCATTTCAAGCAAGTTGTGTTGCTCAGCAGGCGAGGTGTGATCCTCGGATAGCTAAGCTATAAGGCTCAGTGGATAGCAAGCTGTGATGCTCAGCTGTTCAAGTTGTTAGTCAGCAAATAGCAAGCTGTGTTGCTCAGAGGTGTAAGCAAGCTGTGATGCTCAGCGGTTCAAGCTATTTGTCAGCGGTAAGCCTCACTCAGGTTTGAGTAGGGGATGGACGTACGTCTGTGGTAGCAGACCGAACCATCTAAAATCTTTGTGCAGTGTGATTTGTGTGTTTGTCCGTTCCATTTCCTCTTCCCCCCTTCACAGGATGTCTGAGCATAGTTATTACTTTCTTGAATTTATCTGTGTGGATCTAACACTATAGTGAAGTGTTGTCTGTGTGCTTAGTTGAGTCTTAGGCACCCGTATGTTGAGTACATTAGTTTTGCTTTAGCAATCTAGTCTTATTTTCGCATGACTTTATAGCACTAATTTTTTAATTTTGTAATATTTTTAACGGGGATCCATTCACCCCCCTCTGGATCCATCCATTGCACCCCAACACAGAGGATCATCCAGATTGCTTCTTCTGAAGCTACATTATTGCTTCGTGTTTCTTTTTTTTTTGTTTTTCCTTTCTCTTGTGTTTTACGTTATCAATCAAATTTAGTAAGAGTGTGTGTGAAGCTATGAATCAGCATGTGAAGTTATGAATCAGCATGTGTGAAGTTGTGAATCAGCGTGTGTGAAGCTGTGAATCAGCGGAGTGTGTTGGGGTGTATCCCTGAGTTGTTGTTGTCATTGCAACTAGTGGTCCTCAATCAATTGAGTGAGGGGTGGATGTAGGTGAGCACACAAGTGCTACCGAACCACCTAAAAATCCGGTGTTTCTGATTGTGTGATTGTCCCTTTTCTTCTAACCAGGTTCATAGCTAGTTGATTAAGTGTTCACGCTCGGGCACTAATCACTGTCTCACGTGCACTTCACCTACTCGATTTGTGTCCGGTCCTTCTAAATATCATTATCATTTTTATTGCATCATTTTTTAAGGGGGCAGATCTATTCACCTCCCCCCCCCTCTACATCTGCCTATTTGATTCTACATTTGGTATCAGAGCGGGTTTCTCTATAATGTGGTCCAACGCCTCGGAGAGTTCAGATGGGACGACTGCCCAAGGCTTTTTAGCCGAAGGCTATTCTATCAATAGGCCTTCGTTCTTCAATGGATCAAATTATTCTTACTGTAAAAGTTGAATGCAGGTTTTTCTCAGGGCACAGAGCCACGAGATTTGGATGGTGGTTATCAAAGGGCCTTTCGAGCTACCTGAAGATGAGGAAACCTGGACGAGGGGAGCAAATTCAAAAATCAACTGTGAATTGGAGCGTGATGAATATCATGCGATGTTCGATTACTCCCACTGAATTCTCATGAGTTTCAACGTGCAACTCTGCCAAGGAGATGTGGGACAAACTCAAACTGATATATGAAGGTACACTCCAAGTAAGAGAGACTAAAGCTAATATGCTTATCTCTGGTTATGAAATGTTTAAAATGAAAGCTGATGAGACTATTTCAGACATGTATTCCAGATTATCTCAATTAACCAATAGTCTCAAGTCACTAGGTAAGGAATACACGAATTGTGAAATAGTCAGGAAAATTCTGAGGTCTCTTCCTCAGGCCTGGCACACCAAAGCGACTATCATAAAGGATTCTAAGAATCTCTCTACAATGACAGTAGATGAGTTGGTAGGATCTCTGATGACATACGAATTGAACCTGAAAAGAAATGAGGAAGATATGAAGAAGAAGAAGAAGCCCATAGCTCTCAAGGCATCACCTAGTGGCAAGGGTTCAAGTGATGAAAGTGAGACATCTGACAGTGATGAAGATCTCAGTGAGTACGCTCTGCTCATTAGAAAGTTTAGAAAATTCCTTAGAAAAGAAGGTAAGAGTCAAAGAAAGATAAGGGGTCAGGTGAGCAAGTCTTCCAAACTTAAATCTGACTTCAACAAGAAATCGGATAATGTGATTTGCTATCATTACAGAAAGACAGGGCACATGCGAGGAGAGTGCCTGGAATTATTGAAAAGAATGAGCAAAGGAAAAGCTAAGAAACCACAAGCAATGCTCTGTACATAGAGTGACGAAGAAGAAGATGAAGAAAGCTCAGATAAGGAAAATAATGAGAAGATTTATGTTGGGTTCATTGCGCTCCCTCTTTGTCTTTGATAATAATTTTGATGATAACAAAATATTGTGTGCGTTGCGTGTGTATAGAGTGACATACATGTGTTCAAGTGTTGTGGCAAATGAGCTAATATGTTGCATCTTCTTTTGCAGGTTGTTGCATTTCACATGGCTGCATGGTATGCAGTTATTTATTTTTGAATGAGAAATATGTTTCAAAAGCATCATGCTTATATTGGTTCCTATATTTCTATTCAAAGCATTGTTTGAATGGAGGCTTTTAAGAAGCTAGTCTGATTTGAATAAGAATGTGCATCGACCTGTTATAGGTTGTTTCATAATGTGCATCGACCCATAGGTATGTGCATCGACCTGTGCAAGGTTGATTAATCATGTGCATCGACCTATGTTGTGAATTCACTGTGGATTTAATTGATTTCTTGTTGGAACTAAATGAATGCATAGAAGTTTTTACTTCATATTTTTGGTTGAGGAAAATCTGAGTTTCAAGAGGTTTCAAAGCTCCCTTTTAGACCTCTGCTGATTTGGTTTGTTAAGCCTTAATTGTGTGCATGTCCATTTTCCTTGTAGAACCATAGTTTGATTGGTTATATGAATGGCTATCAATGAACTGAATTTGAATTTACTGAACTGAACTTGAATGTCTTGGACTAAATCTGAATTTGTTGAACTGAACTTGAATGCCTTGGACTGGATTTGAATTTGCTGAACTGAACTTAAATTCTTGGACTATACACGCAACTCATGTATGCTTTGCTTGAAATGTATCGATGTGTGATCTTATGAAAAATGTGGGTTGTTTGAGTTGAAAACAAATTTGAGGTTGTTCTTCAACTACTCAACTTGCAGCTCAAAGGAGGTTATCTTGTGGAAGAATTGCTTTGAAGTTAGTTTCTTCAAATACATTGATTTAATATTGACATGCTTCTAAATTTCCAGAAAGTGCAGGTTCATATTGCCCACAATGCATTGGATCCAAGGTAAGAGTTTATGTTTGAATGTATTTTGGTGTGGCTAGATTGGGCTTAATCTATTTCTCATGTATGTGGGTTGATTCAGATTCATGTATAGGTAATACATGTCAATTTTAGAGTACCTCATTGCAAGAGGTCTTGGTGGTTTTAAATGTGCTTTATTGGATATGTAGCTTGGACTTGGAGTGTTCATGCCTTTAAAGGATTCCATGCCTTGAATATATTAGCTTTGCTTTGGGCTTGGATGCGTCTAACCCATTTAAATATCTGTGTGTTGAACTTGTTTACAATGTGCCAACATTTTATCTCAATGCTTAATCATTTGGTTTTAATGGTTGATTGAGGTTATTTGAATTTAATGTTTAATGAGGAGGAGTGGTTTTTCATTGAGCTTGAAATGATGAAAATTGGGTCTAGATTGTGCTTTCTTGCAATATCTTCATGATAGTTGATATTCATGCAAACCATTTGAATTAACTCGTTTTTCATTGTAGAAATTCATGTATGGATGTTTGAATTGGGTTGCATGTTTAGCTCATTAGATCATCATTAGAAATCTTTTTTTAATGACCCAAGGTGATTGGGTCGACCCCCCCAAAGTCTGGGTCGACCCTTGGGCATGAAAAGGCCTAGACAGAAATGCTGTTTGAAGATGGGTCGACCTCCTCTATAGATGGGTCGAACCCTGTAACATAAACTGGCCAGACAGAAGCTGATTTTCTAGATGGCTCGACCCCCTCTATAGATGGGTCGACCCCCTCCAGTTCGCAGCTCCGCGCGAGTAAACCGTGGGCCACCGAAGCCCAACCAAATGGAATCCAAATGGGCTGAAGTTTTACCCTAATGCCCTTGGGTTATTAATGAACATATTAGAGTGGTTTTGCTAGGGTTTAGAAGGGCATTCATGTCTTTTTAATTTGGCTTTCTTTGGGTATATATATCTTGCAAATTTCAGATTTGGAAAAAGAGTAGGGCTTATTGTTCTATCTTTTCTTGCAGGTAAAGAAGAACGTGGAGGAGAGTGGGCGACGCACCTTAAGGGAGGAGGAAGAAGAAGACCAAGGGAACGCCATCCTCGTGCTATTCCTGTCGATTTGAGTCCGAGCTGCGAGCTAGATGTCTGATCATTCTACCTAGGGCGTCTCCAAGGAGATTGGTCGACTTCCACTCCAAGCAACGATCTCCAGCGCACCCTACTACTCTAGAGGATGGGTTTTACTGTGGATTGAGGGGGATTTCTTCTTCTCTCATTTCCACTCTTTTATTTGAGCATAGATTGTCATTTGGGGCGGATATTGTATATCTTTCTCTTTCATAGAACTCAGAATATTGTCGTGTGTGGGCGGAGTTGCATCTCTGCACGTGTGGTTTCATTGCGGGGCAAGTTTCCCCGAGTCCGTGTGTGAAGATGGAGCTATGACTCCATCTGGTTTAGTGTCCGGGGTGTGTTCCCCGACTGTGTGTGTGTGAGTGCTGCGGTGGTAGCATTTTGGGGCAGGGCCCTGTGTGTGCATTGCTGCGGAAGCAGCGTGTGTGGTGTTGGGGTTCGTCCCCGTGTTGCTACGTTAGTAGCGTGTAGTGAAGCCTCACCGGGTTTCGGTGAGGGGTGGACGTAGGGAGCCCGTCGTGGTCCCGAACCACCTAAAAATCTCTGTGTCCATTGTGAATGCCTGTGTGATTGTCCATTTCTTCTATCTCCGTTCACAGGTCAATTTTATATGTTTTTATTCACTACACCATCGCACATAGCTTCATCTGCTATCCGAGTTAGGCTTAAATTCAATTGTTATTTGCATTGTCAATCCGTGTGAGATCGAAAAGATCGAGAGAACATTTTAATCTCACTCAAGGTTAGATAATTAACACATTTTATTTTAATTCCGCTGTAATTAGTTTAGATTATTTTTAAAATCTGACATCTCGGCTGGAGGATAATTCAGCCCCCCTTCTTGTCCGCCATCTAGTCTGGGCCAACAATTGGTATCAGAGCACAGTCTCTAATTTTTATTCAGCGGACCTCACGGTCTAGGAGAAAAGATTTTTGATGGCTAGTCTAAGTTCAGTTCCTGTCTTTGATAGTTTTGATTATACATCTTGGATTGGAAAACTCTGTATTTAGATCTCTGGTATTAATCCGAAGCTTATGAACTTAATTACTCATGGTCCTTACAGTCTTCCTAAAAACGAGTCATGCTGGACCGATGAAGACAAGAAAAAGAATTCAGATAATCTGTTTGTTTTGAATGCTCTTAAGGCTGCAGTGAACACTGATGTATTTCCTTTTGCTTCTTCTTGTAGGTCAGCCAAATAAATCTGGGATGGGCTAAGTGAAGCCCAAGAAGAAAGCTGGAATGATGGGTGCCTCGTGGCAAACAACGAGAATAATCGTCAAAGCGAGGAAAGTTCCAAGGTAAACTCCGATTCCGAGGAAGAAGATGAACTTAGTTATGATGAGTTGATGAATGCATATGATGAACTGTTTGACAGATACAAAGCATTAAAATCTGAAAATAGGAAACTAAAAAAGAAACTTGATGATTCATCGCATGTTAGGTCACCATGTGCTAAGTGCTTTGAAATTGAAAATGCTTGTGTTGTTAACTCTTCATGTGAAAAATGTTCTGAGCTTAAGAACTTGAATGAAAGTTTGTTGCATGATGTTGATGCGCATAAAGAAACTATTTAAATTATGAAAGCTGAGAATGAATCTTTATTGGGAAAGCTTTCAGAACTTCAACATACGGGAGAAGATAATGAGAATCTGAAAGAACTGAATAATGCTATGTCAGAAAGATTGCTTGTCCTTGAAAAGGAAAAATGCGTGTCTGTTGATAAATCTGAATGGTTAAGGGAGCTAAGACATAAAATAGAAAGCTTTAAGAACGTGAATGATAAATTTTAATGCAATAAAACCATGAATAAAATGGTTAATGATAATGTGAGTTTTCAAATGAAAGAATCTGAACACACTTCCATGAATAAAAATTCATTTGATAAACTCTAAAATGAAAACAGTGCATTGTTGATTCAAATTTCATTGCTTGAAAGTAAACTGAAAAGTCTTGAAAAGGTTAAATTTGAGTTTGGACGAAAATGTTTACATTTAAACAATTACATTCCTGTCTCATTGATTTTGGCATCTTCTGAAATGTTGAGAATTTCTGAGTTCCATGATTAGATGACTTGAACACTTCTCTTTGCACATCTTGTGAATAATCCAGTTTTTGAATGCCTTACACTACACATAAAGTCTTTCATACTCTCACTCATTTTCTACAAATAACGATTCAATTTTTGAATGCTTTGGTCTATGAATAGACTTTCTCACACTTTCACTCACAGTTTGCAAATAAAGTTCATTTTGCATACATATCATATACATCCTTGCATGTTTGTAAATAAGGATAATCTTCGATCATCTGTCCATTTACATGCACATATCATTGCATACTTGTGAATAGAAATAATTTCACACCAATTTTGCATTCACGTGCATATGCTTGTGCATACCCTCTATCTTTGCGTGCATGAATGTCATGATTATCTGGTATATCAAATGGTGGTTCGAGAAGGTTGGATTATGTCCAACTAGATACTTCCACTATGCGCGATGGTGGACTTCGGACCTACGTTCTCCGCCACATACTGGAAATCACCTTGTTTGAAAATTTTGAAAGGTCCTTGCTTGATTACATGTATATACTTTATACAACCACTTCTTGATATCCTTCTATGACCTTTTACCATACTAAATGAAAATGCATTGCTTTAGACATGTTTGTTACATGGCATATATTAAGGGGGAGGTTCATTTTATAACTGTGCATACACTTAGGGGGAGACATAACTGTGTTGTGACTAATTCATCTTTTACATTCAGTACAACCACCCATACACCTTTAACTTATAATTTAATTTAATAAGGATTTCAGTTTTTCCTCTCAACACTTTAGAGGACTCTTGAATCTCTACATGGAAATCACATATCTCGTGAGGAAAAAGCTGGTTGCCCCACCAAAAAGTTGTATAAGTGGAACGTGGATCCGAGTAGCCGGGAATCTTCTCTAAAATAAAGGAGGAAACTCGTGTCGAAAGGAGGAACAAATCCACATCTACAATAAGTGTGATTCGCCACCGAGTAGCCGGGAAGTGTCCCTGAGACAAAGGATACAACTCGCGTCGAAAAGTGACAAAATCCACAGTTAATATAATTGATAAAACTAAGTAACCAGGAAGTGTCCCTGAGACAAAGGATACAACTCGTGTCAAAAGGTTAGTCACACCATTTATAGTAATTAAAAAAATAGGATCATACGTAGCTACCAATACTCGAGCATTGTGTATGAAAGTGTATGGATGATAAGTTCTTTTTTAGTGTTCTTTAGAAAATCTGATTATCCATATTGCTTTGGAATTCATTGCTCAATCTTTCACATATATACCTTGGGTTTGATTGTGTCAATGTTCTTTATGAATCAGTCATCTTTCATAGTTAATGCAGTATCTTCTTTATGTAAGCACGACCTTCTTAGTATTGCGCATGTTCATCATGTTCAACAATCAATTGTATAATTCTTACACCTGTCCCGAAGGGACTTGCTTGAGTATATATTTAATTATGCATGTTTGAGTGCTTGATTGCTTGATCCTTTTTGTTCATACCATACATCATTTCATATTGATGCATCTTTAGATCATACATGTACATATCAGTTTAAATAACCCCGTTGTCAGTCAGTTTTTGTTAATGACACAGGGGGAGAATAATGTGCTTTTTAGCATTACATTTGCATACAGTTCAGTCTCGCTATACTCCGTATGCATAGTTTGGTCATATGTTTTGCATACAGTTCAGAAATTGAGCATCTGCATATTTTTCAGTCATCTTGCATATTGCATTTATTTCACATACCTTCTCTTCGTGGTAGGAAAATTGCTGGGTTCTTGCGCCACTCCTTTTTAATTCCATCTTACTCATGAGAAAATTACTAAGGAAGCTTCATATCAGTTCCCCTCATCCCCCACTTTTTGATAATGCCAAAGGGGGAGAGAGTTTTAGGGTGGCCATAATATTTTGTCATCATCAAAAAGGGAGAGATTGTTGGGTTCGTTGCGCTCCCTCTTTATCTTTGATAATGGTTTTGATGATAACAAAATATTGTGTGCGTTGCGTGTGTATAGAGTGACATACGTGTGTTCAAGTGTTGTGGCAAATAAGCTAATATGTTGCATCTTCTTTAGAAAGGTTGGATGAGCTTAAATTGAAAATTCATGAATTTGAAACACAAAATAAGTTAATTCAAGAGAAGTATGAAGCTATTCAATCTGCAAATGTTGCTCTTCAACAGAATCTTGAACAGACTAAGAAAGAACTTGCCGATAAAGAAGTTACTCTTGAAAATTTTGTCAAAAGCAAGGAAAATTTGGATGCCATGTTAGGTGTGAGGGTGAACTTTAATAAAGAGGGTCTTGGCTACAACCCTACCAAGAAGAAGGAATTTCAAGAAAGACTATTTCATTCATTCCTGAAAAAGAACATTAAAAACTTCTGTCAAAAATCCACTTCAGCAACAATCAAGTTCATCAACACAAATCCTAAAAACTGACTGGAAGTTCACAAAGAGTCAGAATGTTCAGAAAAAAAATAATCAAAGATCTGGTTCTGTCAAAAAGACCGTCTAATCTGGTCAACAGGGTTACTATCAGCCTTTTTATAGAAATTTGAATAGAGGGAAGTTCAACAGATCATTCTATCAAAGTCGACAGGAATACACAAAACCAGTTAACAGAAACTTAAATAAACCTCACAAAACACACTGGAACAAGTGGGGTAGTTGAACAAACAATTATTATCCTATCAACAAGATTCAAAACAGAAGCAAAAAATTTCAAAACATAAATCAAACCCCATGGGCTGGTCGACAAAATAAGAATCTCAAAGGCTCACAAATCAAGAAAAATTCAATCCACTTACATACAACACAAGTATGTGCTATCTGTGGAAAAGTGGGACATGAAAAATTTGGATGTTGGTTTAATAAAAAATCCAATTATGTCAAACAAGTATGGATACCAAAGCTCCTGTTGCATGGTTTAAATGAGCAGACTGGACCCAAATTCATTTGGGTTCTAAAACTTGCAGTGTAAATTATTTTGCAGGATTGCCTAGCAGCCATGCATAATCGTTGGTACCTTGATAGCGGCTGCTCGAGGCACATGTTCAGCCAGCTGGAGCTGAAAAAAGGAGGTTTGGTCAAATTTGGAGGGAAGAATAGAGGTAAAATCATTGGTTCAGGCACCGTTGGTAAGGACCCCTCCAATGTCATTGAAAAGGTTCTTCTAGTTGATGGTTTAGAACACAATTGGCTTAGTATAAGTCATCTTTGTGACAAGGGTCACAAGGTCATGTTTGACAACAATGCATGCAAAATACTTGAAGTTGATTCTGATTCAATAAAATTCATAGGTCATAGAATCAATAATGTCTACATAGTAGACCTAGATGATAATCTCTTAAGGAATATGTGCCTATCTGCGAATGTAGGTGATAATGCATTCATTTGGCATCGTAGATTAGGTCATGTTAGTTACAATGTTCTGAATAAACTTGGCAAGTATAATCTGTTAAAGGTTTACCTGAAATATCTTTTAAACCAGACTCTAAGGTCTGTGATGTGTTGAGTCTTGTTGAATCTTTACATGTTTTGATGATGACAACACTATAAGTCTTAGTGGTCTTCAAAAATTATGTCTATGTGAAAATTTAACAAAAATATTTTTCTGTGAAAATGAACAAAGAACATGTTTGTTGAAGAATGAACCTTCATTTCACTTCAGGTACTTTTCAGGGACTGTATTCGTGTTGATTGGCACTTCGTCATGTTTGTATATAACACCTCGTGTTGAACTGTTTGTCTTCGTGTCGCTTTAGTTTAAGTAATGTTTGTATTTCCAACACGCCGTGTCGTCTTCTCTTACCACGTGTTGTTTCCATTACAGTTCGTGTCGTTTTCCTCTGAAGTGTTTGATTTGATTCAGTGACATTTTCGTGTCATTTGATCTTTACTTCGTGTTGTTTTCATCGTCTTCGTATCATTCTCCGTGTAGTGTGTGGTTCTGTCAAAGTTCACTTCATGTCACTTACTGTTGTTCTTCGAGTCGTCTTTATCTTGGTCTCACTGTTTCAACTTCGTGTCGTTGTCAGTACGCGTCTGTCTTAAGTTGAAACCACACTTCGTGTTGGTTTCTGTTTTGATGAACTTCGAGTAGTTTCCCAGTGAACCCCGTGTTATTTTGTCCTCCTGCGTCATCCTTGTTTTCACTCCGTGTCTATTTTCTGTTCTCATCATACTTAGTGTTGTTTTTCATTTCATGTCAACTTCACTTCGTGTTGTTTCCAACCCGTGTCGATTACCGTTTTGACTTCGTGTTGTTTTCAACTCGTGTCGATTACTGTTTCGACTTCATGTTGTTTTCAGTATGTGTCAATTTTGTCTTCGTGTCGTTTTTATCTCGTGTCGTGTTACCCCGTGTCAATTACTGTTTCGACTTCGTGTCGTTATCAGTCCGTGTCTCTCTTATGTTGAAATCACACCTCGTGCTGATCACTGTTCTGTCTTCGTGTTGTTTCTTTGTATTCTGTCTTCTTGTTGATCTTTCGTTATTTAGACTTCGTGTCTTTATCACATTGACCACACTCCATGTCGCTTCTCCTCTCATAACTTCGTGTCGTGTTTTCTACACCTCGTGTCGTTGTCTCCTTGTGTCTTCACCTCGTGTTGTTTTCGTCTCTTCATGTCGGGTTTGTTCTAGTGCGTACAGGACATCGCAGCACTTCATGTTGCTTCCTGTTTCACTTTTGTGTCATTTGTCTTGTTGTATCTTCGTGTCGTTTTTATTCTTCCTAGTCCTCGTGTCTTTCTTGTATTGAAACCATACTTAGTGTTGGTTTCTGTTCTTGTCTTCGTGTCTTTGCGTTGTTTTTCTGTCTACCTCGTAAAGTTCTCTTAGTAATGTTCATTGTGTCACCACCTTATCTCGTGTCGTTCTCTGTTTAGTACCTCTTGTCGTATCCACTAACCTCATGCAGTTCTAGTTCTTATGACACTCAATATTAATGGCTCTTATCTCGTTGCAGGTCCGAGGAAGAACATTCACCAGTGTCTGGGTGCACATGATCCGATGCTGAAGGAACAAATACAAAGAGGGCACGTGGCAAGAAGGTTCTAGGATCGAGCGTGGGAGGCACACGCGTTCAGTGCCCTATCCATCTGCTGCGGCTATAAAGAAAAACCTTCGCCCACCGATGAAGGCTGATCAGAGCTAAGAAAGAAAAGGCAGTGTTACAGAGAGCTCGATCCAGCAGAAGAAGAAAAAGAAAAGAGTGAGAGATAGTGATCATGTGAAAGAGGAAGAGAGTTTAAGAGAAAGAAAGTTAGAGAGAGAGTGAATGAGAGAGTTCGTGGAGAAGAAGAAAGAAGCTTACCTGAAGATCTGTCTTCACTGGATCGTGGATCAAATCCAGGCCAGTCAGCTCCGTTGAGAGCCAAATTGTGCATCTCGTGTTTCAGCTTCTGTTTGCTGAAGCTATTTTTCGTTTATTATCTTTACTTTATTTTCTGGTTTGCTGTGCTTTTCGATCCTCTGGTCTGAGGTCGGGTTCCCTCCGGTTAGGAGGAAGGGAGATCTGATCTCCAGTTGCAAGTAGCTGGGAGCTACTTGTGGGTTCCCTCCGGTTTGGAGGAAGGGAGACTTGTCTCCGGTTCTGGGCTTGTGGATTTAAGTCCAGAGGTTCCCTCCAGTTTGGAGGAAGAGGGGAGGTTGTTCCCCTGGTCAAGCTGTGTGGCAGCAATTATTTGCAGACTGAGTCTGCTTAGTTCTAGCGTGTGCTAGTGAAGCCTCACTCCGGTTGGGAGTGAGGGGTGGATGTAGGTCTGAAGGACCGTACCACCTAAAAAATCTTTTGAGCAGTGGCTTGATTGTTTGGTTTGCTTCCGCTAGATGCTTGAATAGGTGCGCTCAATGGGTTTGTATTTGAGTAGAATAGAATTGGTTCTATTCTGTTTCCTTATCTAGCATCCGTTTTTTAAATTTGGCCATTATTCGTAGAAGGATTCATTCACCCCCCCTCTGTATCCGGGCCAAGCACCCTAACAGTTGGTATCAGAGCGGGTGTCTGCTTACAAGGTCCAGCGACCTGCAGATCGATCTTGCAATCTTATGTGCTTATTTCCTTTTAGTGCATCAATATTCTTGTGCGTTAATCTGTGTGTTCTCATGGCCCATCCACCAATCTTCAGTGGTACGTATTTTGATGCATGGTTCGCTGTTTTGAAGAATTATGTTAAATCTGTGAATCCAGACCTGTGGAAAGTAATTTCACATGGTCCTCATAAACTACCTAGAAAAAAAGTCCAAATGGACTGACAGTCACAAATCCATGCATGAAGAAAATCAGATAGCAATAAATTTAATGAAGGCAGCTACTGATAGAGCTTTTCATTCATGTTTCTCTGAATCCAGTTCTGCTAAAGATATTTTGGATGCACTGAAGCGAACTCAGGAGATAGATGTGGACAGATGCATGATGGCCAACAGAAGAAATCAAAGTGCCAGCGATCAAGGCAGCAATCAAACTAATGAAGATGATGATGATGAGGTAAATATCTTCGAGAATTTCTCTCTAGAAGATTGGGAGAATGCATATGCTAAATTATTTGAATCTCATGAACTGTTAAGAAAACAGTATAAAAAGTTGAAAAAGAATATTCGGGTAGATAGTTCTAGCTCTCCATGTAAAAATTGTTCAAATACGAAGAAATCTCATGATGCATGTCTGTCTGATAATCATATGTATAAAAACCAGAATGCAGAACTGAAGAAGGAACTTGAATGTGTTCACTCTGAGCTAAACAATTTAAAATCTGAAGATGACTTCCTCATAAAGCTCTCTAAAGAAAATGATGAACAACTAAAGAAACTTAAACGAGAGAATGAGTTGCTGATTGAAAAATTTAACGCCATAAAATCTGTAAACATAGAATTACAGAAAGATTTTGAAAAACAACAAAAGGAATTGAGGGAGTTTGAAGCTAGGAGAGAAAGCATGGTTAACTCAGAAGATCAGCTTCTAATAAATGAGCTAGTTCAAAATGATAAGCTTAAAGAAGAAGTTGAAAAATTAAAACTGTTAAACAGTGCCATGTCTGAAAGACTTCTCACATTGGAAAAAGGAAAAGCTATCTGTACAAACGAGACTGAAGAGGTAGATGAGCTAAGAAAGGAAATTGAAGAATACAAAACAGCTAACAAGGTTTTGAATGAAGCTGTAAATTGTAGTGAACAAGAGATCACTAGTTATGAAATACACATTGCATCTCTTGAAAATGAAATTCAGGATATGAAAGCCTCTTTGTCTAAATTTGTTGATGGGCAGAAAAACCTAGACAAGCTGTTAGGTAAAAGTCAATGTCAAAAAGGAAGGGTTGGGCTACAATAATCTAACTACGAAGGCTTTGCAGAACAAAGTAATGACATCCTTTGTAAATACTTCAAATATAGCCACTACATCAAAAGACAAACAGCCCATTGTTCAGAAAATACGGAGAACAAAGATTAACTTTAACAAGGAAGGACTGGGTTACAGTCCAGTCATGAGGAAGGTTGATGGAGTCAACCTGAAAACTGTCTTTGTCAAATCTTCTGAACAGGAAAAACCTTCTGTCTCATCTCCACCTCAGTATAAGGCTAAGAAAATAGAAAAACAAAATAAAAATCATAAAACATCAGAAACTCAAAGGAACAATCTGCATGCTAAAAACTCATCAGATAAATGCCACGTTTTAAAGAAATCAAATGGCTCATGTCATTACTGTGGTAAGTATGGACATCTTATGAGTAACTGCTTTGTGATGGAAAAAGATGACAATAAGCATGTTAGAAAATCTGTGTCTGGTCAGAAAAAGAATGTCATATGTTCTAATTGTGATAAAGTAGGACACACTACTGCTCATTGTTGGTTTGCAAGTAGTAAGGAAAAATCATGTTCATATCATACAAAACACTTTGCAAATCAGCATGCCTTTAACAAGTACCAGCACATTATATGTTTTAATTGCAACAAAATTGGTCACAAGGCCTCTGAATGCTGGTCAGGTTCTTTTAGAAGAAATTCTCTAGTTTGCTCTCACTGTAGAAAGCATGGCCACACAGTCAAGGACTGTTGGCATATTCAGGATAGAAATATGAATTTCAAACATGCCAAATTCCCTGTAAAAGAATCAGCAAAACCTTCATGTCATCACTATGGGAAGCCAGGTCACAGGGCTGCAACCTGTTGGCTGGCAGGATATCAAGACCAAACCAGTTTTGGTAAACAGAAATTTTACCCTGTTAACAGAAAATCTCATGTGTATGCACATAGAATTCATGCTAATAAGAATGTGCATAAATCAGATCTTAAAACTACTCCTGGAAATGTGCTGAGAAAACTTGCTAAACATAATAATGTCATGTCAGGACCCAAGACCTCTTGGGTACCTGTTTGTGCAAAATAAACCTTGTTTTGCAGGTGTGCCTTGGGACTGAAATAAAAGGGGTAATGATCCAAGGCACTCAAGAATGAAAACCCCATTCTCACAATTTTCAGGTAATCTCTCTACATGTCCCATTTTGAAACTTACTGCATATCTGGTTTGATGCATTCTTGCATATCTTGCTATTAGTTTCATCTAGTGCATGCATATTGAATCTGGTCTTGCATATTCATTCATCATCTGCAAGTTGCATTATTTTCTAAAACATGCACTCTGAAATTTCTGAAATCTTTAACTGAAAGCGAATGCTGGTTGAAAACTGTATGTTGCATAATTCTTTCGTGGCATACACTGCATTCATTAAATAATTAACACCTCCAAGAGTCGTGTGTGAGATGTCCTTGAGTGGGCTGAAGAGGAGCTTGTCAGGCTATTTGGTTTCTGAAGATTTTTGTCAGCCGATGCAGTTAATGTGGTTTTAAGATCAGTCATCTCAAGAGGTTGCAGTCTGTTGCCCAAGAGTTTCTCTGGATGTGAGACAGAACTACTTCAAAATACTATATTTGGATATGTCCTTAGTGCCTAATGTCATGAGTGATCTCTCACTTGTTGGCTTGCTGATAGGAGTGCTGCTCATCTCATTTCATCTTTCTCTATTCAATCAGCCACCTCATTATCTCTCACCTCTCACTATTGGTTCAGATTCTCTCTCGAAGAAATTGTGGTTTCAGTCTTCTTGCTCTTATCAGATAAGATCTGTATACCTTAAACCACCCTATATCAAGTGTAACAATCTACACCTGTTAATAAAGAATTTCAATGTTTGGGGGTTATATTTGGTCCTTGATCCTTCTAAGTTATCTTCTCAAGTGTTGGTCAACATATTATAAAACTTCCTGTTAAATGAGAAAAACTTATTGAGGATCTCGACTTAACTGAAACCTATGTAAAGAGAGCTCTGAGATAAAATTGTGTTAAGTAAGATTTCTTTTTGTCTAAAATCATGAGAAGTGCTTCCAGGGAATACGCCATTATTTGTGGCAGAGCAATGGCTTTTGTGGAGAAATAGACACTCTAGATCAATGAAGTCCAGAGTCTCTGTCATGATACAATTAGCTATCTCTGTGTAGAAATGTTAAAATAAAAAAAAATCCTCAAAAGAAAAATATCATTGGCATTAAGGTAGTTCGTCCTGAGTAACCAGGATTTCTGGTGTCTGATAAACATGTCTCCTTGTGTAAAAAGGGACTATTATACCTTGTGTTCAACAAATTGGTTGACCCTGTATGGCTTCTCGTCCATTAAATGAAGAAATGAAATCTACTTGACTTTGTTGTGTTATTTCGTTGCTTGACAAACATAAGGTGCAATTTAATCGTGTCTCTCTCTAGGTTAAGCAACTTTAACAGCTAATTTTGTGATTATGCTGATTTAATATCTTGAGTTAACTGACCTTGGTTTTTGGAAGAATATAACCCGTCCACATATTGAAGGGCTAACTTTAATATGGTGTAGCTGCGTTACATCAGAACTAAGGGTATTTTGGGTATTTACAGAAAAAGTGTGATAAGAGTAAAAAGCTACTCGACAACACCTTTTTTGTTTCTCTCGTCTTCAACCTCAAACCCTTTATTTCCCCTTGCCGCTTCCTATTCATCCTCGTGCCGCTCCACCTTGAGCGTCTTCTTCAAACCCATCTCCATCTCTTCCCGCTCACCTTCTTCCCCGCACAGAGGTCTATTCCTCTCTTCAGTCTAGCATCGCGTCCAATAGCAGCCTGCAAGAGAGAGTTGATACTCTGGAAGTTCCGACAGATGGATCAGCAAAGGTCAGCAGCTCCGGGTGACAGGAAGAGGAAGGGAAAAGAAATTGTTGAAGAGCCCTCATCTAAGCAACAGAGATGTCTTGTGCCAGAACCTGCTGCGGAAGTATCTTCCGAACAAGGTACCAGGATGTCTCAGTCTACCGTGTTTGTAGAAAGTGGAAAAATCATTCCTCCTAGATTAATAGATTTCGGAGATGAAACTTTGGTCTCGAAGTTCCCAGAACTGTTAAGAATCTTTGAGTTTCAGGAGTGGAGAGATTTCTTAGAAAATCACCGTGTCTATTACCCTAGGCCGGTAATGGAATTTTATAATAACTTGTCTTTGAGCCGAGACAAGTCTGCCTTATTATCATCTGTTAAAGGGGTCGAGTTAACTGTTACATGTGAGTCCCTCCACAAAGCCCTCGGTGTTCCAGATAAAGGGAGGTAGAGGGAAGCTTTCGATACAGTCTCCAGGAAGCTTTCTCAGTCATTACTGGTAAACCCAGTAATATTCATGATAAGGGGCAGTTAAAGCTAAAAGCTTATCAGACATCGTCATTTCCTCCTCTTCACAAGCTCCTTCAGAATGTCATCGCTTCCATTATCACTCCACAGACTGGGGCTAGAGAAGAATTACAGACACACAGAGATTTCTACTGTTTTGTCTGATTCAAAATGTAAAGATTTGTCTGCCAGAGATTATTTTTTCGGTCATGAAGGGATGCATTGGATCCAAGAGACATCTTCCCTATGCCGCCCATCTGACTGAGATATTCAAGCACTCTGAGATTTGCTTGGATGGAGAGGCCGCATCAGAAGTGAAGGCCAGAAACATTTTTAATATGAACTTTGTTTCAGTATTCTTGGGGTTAGAGGACTCCTCTATGGTGGGACAAGCTAAGGTCCAAAAGGCCAGGGAATCACAATCTCAGGGGGAGCATTTAGAAGAATTTCAAGTCTTAGCCCAAGCTGGTGAGCAATTGGTTTCTGAGATTGCTCAACAGGAAACACCAGCTGAACCACCAGTGTCTACCTTGCCAGCTGCACCCATCGAAGTACCCTTCTCATTTCAGAGGCTAGTTGAGGCTGCATCTGAGGACATCAGATTGTCTGACGAAAGCATTCAAACAGATCTAGATGCAACCATTGCTGGGCTATTTGATTCGTTTGGGAAGACATCTGAAGAGGCAATACTGCCTGAAGAACAGCCAGCTAAAGAGCAAGACAGTACTGATCAAGATCTTGCTGTTCTTGTTAATGAAATTTTAAGGGAAACTGTTGAGCGAAGCTTGGAAGAGGCTACCTACTTGGTCGTATCTGAAAGTCTTGAGCATGCCTTTGTTGACAGACCTACTGATCAGGAACTCATGGAAGATAGAGAAAAGGTTCCTGTCATAGAACTAGATACAGAATCTTCAAGTGAAGAAGAGGAACCTGAAGATGTATTCCCTCAGAAAGAAACTCAAGCTGAAGATGAAGTTCAGGTCCCAGCTGAGAGCAGTCAAATGCCAGTACAAGAGGAAGCAGCTGAGAGAACTGCACCTGGCAGTGAATTTTTTGGTACACCTCTAGGTCCACCTAGACTCTTATCTGCAGAGGCACCCAACATTGAATCTACTCGGGCGCCCAACATTGAAGAGCTTCTCATAAACCTGACTCAGCAAATGCAAAAACAAGACAAGAAATTAGATGATCTGCTTACATTTGTCACTCTCAACATCAATCAGGTTCATACCAGATTACTGAAGCTTGAGATATCTCTCCTCACTGAATGGAGACGATTCCTTCTAAACAAAAGGGCTTCAGATGATGCAATCAAATCCTTGATGGAAGGATTACAGGAGATTTGTTCAAAAATTGCAAAAGCTCTGAGAGAGTCACATGATGTTAATATTTCCTCCTTCAAAATGTCTTCTACCATAATAGATCATTGCTATGAGATCAGAACAGCTTTAGAATTGTTGAAGAAGTCTTCAAGTGCCCTAGGTCCAGGCATTCAGAAAATCTATGATAAGTTGGTCGCCTTCATATCAGAAATGACAACTTTGACTGACAGATATGAAACTGTCAGTGTTCACCAAGACGACATTATTTCTGAAGTGGCAAATGTCAGAAGCACTGTGGCGTATTGGCTTGCTGAGCTATCAAATGATTTAAAGGAATTTCAGTCTATCTTGGGTTCAACACCTGGTCACGCCTCTTCCAGCAGAACTCCACCTCAAGAACATTCTTCTGCTTCTCCAAGGGGGAGACCACCTCAAGGCAGGACGCGTGGCCCCTCTAGCAGACAAGCCAGATACTTTTCTTGAAAAGTCGATGCTCTGTATTTTGTTGCCCTTTTGAGGCCTTCTCCCTCAGACTCTTGGACAAATTAACTTAACTCATATCATTTGCGTTGTTGCATTCTTCTTGTTTTCATCTTTTTGATGATGTCAAAGGGGGAGAAATCAGGAAAAATGTTTGTGATATTTGTGATATTCATTGCGAATGGCTATTTAGTGTTTTTTCCTTCTCTGCAAAGACTCAAGACTCATAGTGTTGCCATCTATCAAAAAGGGGGAGATTGTTGAGTCTTGTTGAATCTTTACATGTTTTGATGATGACAACACTATAAGTCTTAGTGGTCTTCAAAAATTATGTCTATGTGAAAATTTAACAAAAATATTTTTCTGTGAAAATGAACAAAGAACATGTTTGTTGAAGAATGAACCTTCATTTCACTTCAGGTACTTTTCAGGGACTGTATTCGTGTTGATTGGCACTTCGTCATATTTGTATATAACACCTCGTGTTGAACTGTTTGTCTTCGTGTCGCTTTAGTTTAAGTACTGTTTGTATTTCCAACACGCCGTGTCGTCTTCTCTTACCACGTGTTGTTTCCATTACAGTTCGTGTCGTTTTCCTCTGAAGTGTTTGATTTGATTCAGTGACATTTTCGTGTCATTTGATCTTTACTTCGTGTTGTTTTCATCGTCTTCGTATCATTCTCCGTGTAGTGTGTGGTTCTGTCAAAGTTCACTTCGTGTCACTTACTGTTGTTCTTCGAGTCGTCTTTATCTTGATCTCACTGTTTCGACTTCGTGTCGTTGTCAGTACGCGTCTGTCTTAAGTTGAAACCACACTTCGTGTTGGTTTCTGTTTTGATGAACTTCGAGTCGTTTCCCAGTGAACCCCGTGTTGTTTTGTCCTCCTGCGTCATCCTTGTTTTCACTCCGTGTCTATTTTCTGTTCTCATCATACTTAGTGTTGTTTTTCATTTCATGTCAACTTCACTTCGTGTTGTTTCCAACCCGTGTCGATTACCGTTTTGACTTCGTGTTGTTTTCAACTCGTGTCGATTACTGTTTCGACTTCATGTTGTTTTCAGTATGTGTCAATTTTGTCTTCGTGTCGTTTTTATCTCGTGTCGTGTTACCCCGTGTCAATTACTGTTTCGACTTCGTGTCGTTATCAGTCCGTGTCTCTCTTATGTTGAAATCACACCTCGTGCTGATCACTGTTCTGTCTTCGTGTTGTTTCTTTGTATTCTGTCTTCTTGTTGATCTTTCGTTATTTAGACTTCGTGTCTTTATCACATTGACCACACTCCGTGTCGCTTCTCCTCTCATAACTTCGTGTCGTGTTTTCTACACCTCGTGTCGTTGTCTCCTTGTGTCTTCACCTCGTGTTGTTTTCGTCTCTTCGTGTCGGGTTTGTTCTAGTGCGTACAGGACATCGCAGCACTTCATGTTGCTTCCTGTTTCACTTTCGTGTCATTTGTCTTGTTGTATCTTCGTGTCGTTTTTATTCTTCCTAGTCCTCGTGTCTTTCTTGTATTGAAACCATACTTAGTGTTGGTTTCTGTTCTTGTCTTCGTGTCTTTGCGTTGTTTTTCTGTCTACCTCGTAAAGTTCTCTTAGTAATGTTCATTGTGTCACCACCTTATCTCGTGTCGTTCTCTGTTTAGTACCTCTTGTCGTATCCACTAACCTCATGCAGTTCTAGTTCTTATGACACTCAATATTAATGGCTCTTATCTCGTTGCAGGTCCGAGGAAGAACATTCACCAGTGTCTGGGTGCACATGATCCGATGCTGAAGGAACAAATACAAAGAGGGCACGTGGCAGGAAGGTTCTAGGATCGAGCGTGGGAGGCACACGCGTTCAGTGCCCTATCCATCTGCTGCGGCTATAAAGAAAAACCTTCGCCCACCGATGAAGGCTGATCAGAGCTAAGAAAGAAAAGGCAGTGTTACAGAGAGCTCGATCCAGCAGAAGAAGAAAAAGAAAAGAGTGAGAGATAGTGATCGTGTGAAAGAGGAAGAGAGTTTAAGAGAAAGAAAGTTAGAGAGAGAGAGTGAATGAGAGAGTTCGTGGAGAAGAAGAAAGAAGCTTACCTGAAGATCTGTCTTCACTGGACCGTGGATCAAATCCAGGCCAGTCAGCTCCGTTGAGAGCCAAATTGTGCATCTCGTGTTTCAGCTTCTGTTTGCTGAAGCTATTTTTCATTTATTATCTTTACTTTGTTTTCTGGTTTGCTGTGCTTTTCGATCCTCTGGTCTGAGGTCGGGTTCCCTCCGGTTAGGAGGAAGGGAGATCTGATCTCCAGTTGCAAGTAGCTGGGAGCTACTTGTGGGTTCCCTCCGGTTTGGAGGAAGGGAGACTTGTCTCCGGTTCTGGGCTTGTGGATTTAAGTCCAGAGGTTCCCTCCAGTTTGGAGGAAGAGGGGAGGTTGTTCCCCTGGTCAAGCTGTGTGGCAGCAATTGTTTACAGACTGAGTCTACTTGGTTCTAGCGTGTGCTAGTGAAGCCTCACTCCGGTTGGGAGTGAGGGGTGGATGTAGGTCTGAAGGACCGAATCACCTAAAAAATCTTTTGAGCAGTGGCTTGATTGTTTGGTTTACTTCCGCTAGATGCTTGAATAGGTGCGCTCAATGGGTTTGTATTTGAGTAGAATAGAATTGGTTCTATTCTGTTTCCTTATCTAGCATCCGTTTTTTAAATTTGGCCATTATTCGTAGAAGGATTCATTCACCCCCCCTCTGTATCCGGGCCAAGCACCCTAACATGATGCATGTGCCTTGGGAAAATAGACCAGAAAATCTTTTAAATCAAGGCATGAGCCTTTGTCCACTATGCCATTGGAATTCCTTCACATGGATCTGTTCGGTCCTACAAGAACTCATAGTCTTAGTGGCAAAAAGTTTGGATACGTGATTGTGGATGATTTCACCAGATTTGCTTGGATCTTCTTTTTAGCACATAAGAGTGATGCCTTCATAGAATTCCAAAATTTCTTCAGAAGAATAAAACAAGAAGGTAAGCATAAAATTTGTACAATCTTATCTGATCATGGGGGAGAATTTGAAAATTTCTTATTTATTGATTTTTGTGAAAAAGAAGGATTAACTTATAAATTTTCTTCACCCATGGACTCTAGAAAATAACGGGATCATGGAAAGAAGAAACAAGACCATTGTGGAAATGCCCAGGACAATGTTGGTTGAAAGTCAACTTCCACGAAAATTTTAGGCAGAGGTAGTCAACCTGCTTGTTATATTATAAATAGAGCCATGGTAAGACCCGTTCACAAGAAAACCCCCTATGAGATGTTGAAGGGTAAGAAGCCCAACTTGGCCTATTTTCAATTTTTTGATTCAAAATGTTTCATTCATAATAATGATAAAAAGGACTTAGAT
Organism: Amorphophallus konjac; assembly: GCA_022559845.1. NCBI lineage: Eukaryota > Viridiplantae > Streptophyta > Magnoliopsida > Alismatales > Araceae > Amorphophallus > Amorphophallus konjac. Next base: position 139,028,405 of record CM040126.1, read on the forward strand.
AAATTTGAGGCCAAAAGTAGTCTAGGCATATTTTAAGGTTATTCTGAATAGTCTAGAGCCTATAGGGTTTTTAACATCAATGATCAAACTGTAGAGGAGTCTCCTCATAAAATTTTTGATGAGTTCAATGATCATACTGATAAATCTGATGATGATAGGACAAAGAATGACAATAAGGAATTTCTGGAAGGCAAGGAGGATGCAGAATCACCTGAACAATTAGAAGAACTAGAGCCAGAACAAGGTAGGTCGACCGACCCAGCACCCCGGTCGACTGAACAAGGTGACTCATCAAATAATTTTAGATTTTTAAAGGACCATCATGTTCAAAATGTCATTGGTAATCTACATGATCCACCTAGGACCAGATCCTTTTACAAGGAAATAAATAATCAGGATTTAGTTGCATTGGTATCATAAATTGAACCCAAAACTATAGATGAGACTTTAAAAGATGAATCATGGATAAATGCAATGCATGAAAACTGGGTCAATTTGAAAGAAACCAAGTCTAGACCTTGGTCCCTAAACCAAATAACTGTTATGTCATAGGAACAAGGTGGGTCTTTAAAAATAAAATGAATGAAGATGGAATAATTTCTAGAAACAAAGCTAGTTTAGTGGCTAAAGGCTACAATCAGGAACTTGGGTAGATTTTGATGAATGCTATGCACCAGTTGTTAGGATGGAAGCCATCAAAATTCTGTTAGCTTTTGATTACTCATTTGGCATTAAACTTCCACAAATGGATGTGAAAAGTACTTTTTAAAATGGAATCATAAAAGAAGAAGTTTATGTTGAGCAGCCCCTGATTTTGAATCTTATGAGCTACCTAACCATATTTTTAAGTTGAATAAGGCACTGTATGGACTGAAACAAGCTCCAAGAGCTTGGTATGATAGGTTGACTACTTTCCCACTTAGCAAGGGCTACAACAAAGGTAAGGTCGATCAAACTCTATTCACCAAAACCTCCAATGACCAAATCATCATAGTTCAGGTTTATGTCGATGATATTGTTTTTTGTTCAACCAATTCTGAACTATGTGAGGAATTTGCAATATTGATGTCTAAAGAATTTGAAATGAGTTTAGTTGGTGAACTATAATATTGTCTTGGATTGCAGATCAAACAGTCAAAAGAAGGATGCTTCATCAACCAAACAAAATACACATTGGAGATCTTGAAAAAAATTGGCATGGAGAAAGTGAAGCACATTTCCACACCAATGGGTACAAATGCATCCCTAGAAGCGGATGAGAAAGGTAAATCAGTGGACCCTGAAGTCCAGCGATCAATCACACCCAAGAGAGGGTGAATTGGGTGTTTACAAACTTTTAGAAAATTCTTGGCTAAATGAAACGAGTGTGAAGAATAGCCGTAATGAAAGTTTAGATCTATATGTGAACACTTAGGTCTAATAAAATCTATCACACTCAACCGATCTTAGGTACGGTGGCGGAGGTAAAAATCTAAAGATTCAACTCACGCAAGATGTTATCTTCCTGACAAGGTTTGCCTTGCCGATCCGAACCCACCTTTTAATATACCGAGATCTAATATGAGTATGCTAAATTATGCTAGATCTAACACAAACAATACAACCAAATTAATTTACGTGTGTGCTGCACAGAATGGGGATAGAAGAAAAGGAACAAACCATACAATGGACAGAGATTTTAAGGTGGTTCAGATGCAACAACGGTAACCTACATCCACCCCTCACGATCTGTGAGGATTCCACACTGTCTTGTAAATGATTACAAGATCAAAACACACACACACACACACACGTGAGAAGTTAGAACTCCCACGAAGGTGCACAAGCACCGAATCACAAGGATATGTGAAAACTAGAAGAAACACACACACACACACACGGATCTGCGTAGATCCACATACACACAAGTGTTTAAAAGTACAAGATCACACACTTGAAGCTTGATGAAAAACAAGGGAGAAACATAAAATGAAAAACTTAAATTTAAGCTCCCCCTTAATGGATGAAGCTTCCTCCAAAGCTTGATCTTCACTTGAATGGCTTACAAAATGATCTTGAAAGCTTGGAGATGGATGAAGAAGTTCTTCCCCGAAACATTGTTCACGGAGCTACAGTGACAGCACTCTTTCTTCCCTTGATAGCCTCTTTGAACTCCCTTGAGTGATTAGGGTTTTTGACCCCAATATGATGTATTTATAGATCTTGGATGGTCAAGGGACAAGCCAGGAACCAGATCCACAAATCATGGCAAGTCTGGTGACTTTGGGATTAAACAAATCCAATGAAAGGGCCTTCCCACGTTGAAGAACACAAGTCAACAAAAGCTGCCTCGAAGCTGGCGGTCGACCAGCAGGAAGGGGGCGGTCGACCAGATTTTTACAGGAAATGATCTTTTCAGTGCTGGGAAAACTAGTCGACCGGTCTAGGGTGGGCGGTCAACCGAAACCTGTAATTTTCCAGAGTTTTCATCTCTGGGAGTTTAGGTCGACCGCCCAAGTTTGCCAGGTCAACCGAAGTCTGAAAAACCTGTAAAACAGCATCGTTTAGTGCTTGAATCTTATCTGAACATTGAGGACTTGTGCTTTACAAAAGAGTCCATATTAAATGAGCTAGTTTTAAATCCTTCTGGGCAACGTTAAGATGGGTTAAGATTGAACATGTGCTTTGATTATTCATTTGGAGATGCCCATTTTAGCTTCATATCAAATCTCACATTTAAGCTATTCGCATTACACAAGGTGGCCTTAAACATGTTCAAAACTTACTCATGATTACTTGACATGTCAGGAGATGAAAAACTGAGTTCAAGGTTTTGTTATCATCAAAATCACTCGGAGCGACTCAACAATCTCCCCCTTTTTGATGATGACAAAATATTGGATTTGAATAGTAATGGCATGCCTGGATAAACAAAATTGCATATGTGTAATGCATCAAACCATGACATTCTTCATTGTGCATCAAGCCAAGCAAAACATGCAACCATTCAACATTTATTTACCGAGATAGAAAAGAAATGAGACACAAGAGCCAACCATTTGAGATCAAACACCAGTTGCATTCATTTCATCATTTCATTACAAGGTACATTGATGCGAGAATGAATGCACGACTCTACACATGTGACAAAACAACAAATGCAGAACTGACACAAAAGATCCTCACATGATCATGCATGCAAACATACGAACATACTGACATATATAAATATATAACATGCACTACTACTTCTCCCCCTTTGGCATCATCAAAAGGGGATAGGATAGACGAAGGGGGACCCAAAAGACACAAGACGAAAGGATACAGACTGGAGGTAGGAAACTAAGAGACATCCTCATTGGTCATCTGCAGGAGGCGGGGCATCTGGTGGAGGAAGAGGTACATAGCCAAGGCACTGCCGAATATCCGCAAATATGTGTTCGTGATGCTGAAGGCGGTGCTGGATATGGGTCAGTTATTGATCCCTATCATAGTCACGGCGCTGCATGTTCAGGAGAACGCGGTTCATAGCATGAAAAGTTTCACGAATCTTCATGGCTTTGGGTGAGGGTGGTCATGTTGGTGAAGAGAGTGTGCATCTGGGTGGCTAAGGAATCTAAAGCTGTGGAGAAGGAGTTTGAATGTTGTGGTAAAGATTCCAGCATGGTGCCCATTGTTACAATATTTTCCCCAAAGGTAGAGAGTTGTTCCCCAAAGGCATCCACCCGAGTTTCCAGCCCAGTGAATCGCCTGTCAAAAGTCTCATAGTCTACCCAAGGATGCTATCCGGCCCCCTGAGTAGAAGACTCTCCATAATGGTACTGTGATGGAGGAGATATCTCCGGATCCATGTGGTGAGGTGAAAGTGGGGGAGGCTGGTCCTCAGCCTAAACTGGAGGGGGTAGTTCCATGGATCCTCCTACTGCTCCTGTTCTTCTTCTCCTTCATTGACTGCATCTTCCCCATAAACAGACACATCACGACGGAGTTCACCATCCGGACCCCAATAATATCCCATATCTATGAAATTTTTGTGCTTATTATATATAGCATCTTGTCGAACATAAATGAACTGTTCATCTGCCAAATTGATCCCACCATAGATGAATATGCCGGTCAACTATGAAGCATAGGGCAGGGATCGCCGCAAATTGGTTCGACAAGATCAATGAGAGTCGTCATGAGGCGACCCATGTTGACTTGTATCCCATTCATAACATGGTAAAATAGGAACTTGTGAACCTCTGTCACTTCATTTCTGCTGCCACTCTTTGGATAAATGAGAGAGGTAAACATATGGTGCAATATACGCTGCAATGGTGGAAAATGATTTGCATTCAATCTGATTAAGTTGCTGACACCATGCATGTAATCACAACTGGTCATGGCAAGAAAAGTTTCCTCAACAGCTCCATGACCAAAAACCATGTCAGCTCCTCTAGCTGTAACTCCTAAACCCCGCTCAAACAGATCGGGAGTGATATGAAACTCAACACCTTGAACAACTATATATAATTCCTCATTTCTTTCGATCAAATTCCCATAAAACTGCTGCACTAGATTGGGGTAATATCGAGTATATCTAGTGACAAAATCAGTCCAACCTGGTTGAATCTCAAAGACAGCACATAAATCGGGCAAAAGCTCGTTCACCTCATTGAAGTTGACCAGTCGAGGGTCGATAATCAGACAAGGAGGCAACCGAGGTGCAAGATGTGGTGCAGGTGCTCGCTGTGGTGGAGGAGCCGGGGCCTCTCGTCTCTGGCCACTAGCTTCCTCTTGGGCAGAACGTCGAGAGCTCCGTCTAGGCGGCATCCCGAACTAGAAAACCCGGTGAAAACCCTTGAAAGGATGACTCTCGTCCTGGGGGATGAGGTTGAACCAAATGGCACTCCAAGGGCTTGTAAAAGCCTTCTCCACAACCTGGAACCTAGGTAGTAGCTCTACGAATGCACGAACGGCCAAATGGAGTTCGTCCCGAAACTGTGATGAACACGCCGGATCTTGTGTGAGTGGAGGAAAGATGAGGTTTAGGGGCTTGGGAGGTGGAGTTTGGGTGTTCTAGGGTTGGGGGAAAGTGTTGGAAAGTGAATAGTAGTTTTAGAGTGAGAGGGGGGGTTTTAGGACCCCTTAAAAAAGGGTTCGGATGTGGTCCGATCGGTCCGATTTTTCGCCACCGGTCGACCGGTGTGGGAGCGGCGGTCGACTGCTAGGGCCAAAAAATCTCCATTTTATATTTTTTGTATTTCTTTTTCTTTACTTTTATTTTTCTTTTTTTTATATGGGGGACCATCATCTGACCTCCTGATTGGAACCATCATCATGAAGTTGAGAGAAGGAGAAGAGATGGAGATTTGAGGAAAGTTCTCTAACTCCCCTTCAGAAGTTTCCTTAGGTCTGGCATCACTGAGTCCACAATTATTTAACCAAGGAATGTCTGGCCTTAGAAATATTTTTCAAGGAGGGCTATATATATAAATACATTCAAGCATGCAGGAGTGTATGTGAACACACAAGGTATTAAAAGTAAATATATACAATATGCATGTTAATCTACCCTTGATGCATATGAGTTTCTACAAGTGCAAATCTTATTCTAAGTGCAGACCTATGTATGTATGCTCTCACCCTTGCACATCCCAAGTTCTCTTCTTATCTTGCTAAATTGATCCTGGTTTAGGGGTTTTGTGAAAATATCAGCTAGTTGATTGTGTGTGTCAATGAAATTTAATTCAAAGACCCCTTTTCCTACATGATCTCTCAGAAAATGATGGCGAATGTCAATATGCTTTGTCCTAGAATGTTGAACAGGATTTTTTGACAAGCTGATTGCACTGGTATTATCACACAAGATTGGCACACATTTCATTTCAACATCCAAGTCAAGCAATTGATTTTTGATCCAAAGTACTTGGGCTCCGCAACTTCCGGCGGCTACATATTCAGCCTCGGCCGTTGAGAGAGCTACTGAATGTTGTTTCTTGAAGGCCCATGAGACTAGACACCCACCAAGAAACTGATAGTACCCACTAGTACTTTTACGATCTACAATGCATCCGGCATAATCCGCATCGGTGCAAACAATCAAATCAAATGAACTACCGATGGGAAACCACAAGCCAAAGTCTATGGTGCCAATTAAATATCGAAAGATGCATTTAACAGCCATTAGATGAGATTCTTTAGGACATGACTGAAAACGAGCACAAAGACATACACTGAATTGAATGTCAGGGAGGCATGCTGTGAGATACAGTAGTGATCCAATCATACCTCGAAACAGTGTAGGATCTACTGTTTTACCATTTTCATCTTTATCTAACTTCGAGGTTGTGGCAATTGTGTTGACAAAGGTTTCGCTTCAGCCATCCCGAATTTCTTTAACAGCTCTAGTGTGTACTTAGCTTTATTGATGAAAATGCCCTCGGGTGTTTGCTTCACATGTAATCCAAGAAAGAAATTCAGTTCACCTATTAAGCTCATCTCAAATTCTCCTTGCATGATTTCTGCATATTCTTCACATAAGATATTGTTAGTAGCTCCAAAGATAATGTCATCCACATATACTTGAACCACTAATATGTCTTTACCTGATTTTCTCATGAAGAGTGTTTGGTCAACCTTACCTCTTTTGAAATCATTTTCCACGAGGAATGAAGTGAGCCTTTCATACCACTCCCCTGGTGCTTGCTTTAGTCCGTACAAGGAATTCTGTAACTTGTACACATGCTTTGGATGATTTGAATCTTCAAAACCTAGAGGTTGCTCTACAAAAATATCCTCCTTGATGTAACCGTTGAGAAATACAGATTTAACATCCATTTGAAATAGTTTAAAGTTCAATGAGTAAGTATAGGACAGTAAAATCCGGACTGCCTCTAGTACCGGTGCAAAAGACTCATCAAAATCAATACCCATCTCTTGGCTATACACTTTGGCCACAAGCCGGGCCTTGTTCCTAACAACCAATCCCGTATCATTTAACTTGTTTCTGAAAACTCAACGGGTTCCAATTATGGGATGATTCTTAAGATGTGGCACGAGAGTCCACACTTTGTTTCTTTCGAACTGGTGTAGCTCTTCATGCATAGCCTGAATCCAGGATTCATTTTGAAGAGCTTCATGAATATCTTTAGGCTCTTCTTGTGAAATTAAGGCAATCAAATCCTCTTCTTCTACTTGCCTGAGTGATGATCTAGTTCTTACCCCATCTTGAGGATTACCAATTATATTTTCAACTGGGTGATCCTTTAAGAACGTAGAAGAGCTGGGCAAGTCGGGGTGTTGCACTTGTTGCTCTTGAAGTGTTTCAATTGGAAGATCTTCATCCTCTTCACTTTTACTGGGGATCCCTTCAGTTGGTTCATCCTTGGCCTTGGTATCATTGGAACATTTGGGATCTTCATCTGCATCCATAATTTCAATAGATTGATTTGTCAGTTATAGCTCAGATTCATCAAAAATCACATGAGGACTTTCCTCAACAACCAAAGTCCTCTTATTAAACAATCGATAGGCTCTAGAGTTAAGTGCATAACCTAGGACAATTCCTTTGTCACTTTTCTCATCAAACTTATATAGGTTGGACTTACCATTGTTTAGGATGAAACATGGGCATCCAAAAGGTTTAAGATGGGAAATATTTGGTTTCTTACCCTTGTACAGCTCATAAGGACTTTTCTTCAAGATGGGCCTTACCATCGCCCTGTTCATGATGTAACACGATGTACTTACCACCTCGGCCCAAAAATATTTTGGTAGAGAGTTTTCACTTAACATGGTCCGCGCTATATCTATCAATGTTCTGTTTTTTCTCTCCACTACTCCATTTTGTTGAGGCATCCTTGGTAATGAGAAGTTGTGCGTGTATCCCTGCTCCTCACAGAAACTATTGAATTCATGATTCTCATATTCACCACCATGATCACTTTGGATGGTGGTGATAAGGTAGCCTCAATTATTTTGGATTTTTCTGCAAAACACTTCAAATTCCATCAAGGCATCACTTTTATTGGCTAAAAATAATACCCATGTAAATCTGGAGTAGTCATCAACAATAACAAATCCAAAAGATTTACCTCCTAGGCTGGATGTCCTAGTAGGGCCAAATAGATCAAGATGCAACAATTCTAGAGGCCGAGAGGTAGAAACAATGTTCTTATTTTTGAAAGTGGAGAGGGGGATTTCTGTAGCCCATCTAAGAGCAGCCAAACCAGGTCCATCAGGACCAAACGAGGCTCAGCTCATCCAAGTGACAGACCCATAGGGCCCACTTAGGCTAAAAAGCCCAATAAGATTACTCGGGATCTCACCCTTCCTCGGCGGCCCTTAGGCTCGGAAGGCCCGAGCGTCGGTCAGACCGGAGGAAGACCCATGCCCAAGTTATCCCCTCATCGGGATAGAGGCAAGCGCTCAGTGCCCACTCCGACCTATCTTCATCCGAGCTATGCCTATCACCCGGACAGGGTTGGCACCTTTTATGCTCGGACCGATCGACGATTGCTTATCCATGCTGCCGTTGAGAGCCCTTTATGAGCAGGAGTTTATGAGGATAAGAGACCCATGATCCCTCAAGGCTATGAAGATCCCACGATGAGGACTTAAAGATCCCACGATGAGGACGTAACTCCCGCCTGAAACTCCTCAGCTTACGGGACTCATAAGGTGAGCACACTATAAAAACCAGGGACTCCCTCCAGTGAAAGGTAAAGGGCAATACACGCCTAAAATCCCCTGAGCAGGAACCACTTCACCACCTTGGTGTTGGGGGATCTCGTGCACCTCTTTCTACCTCTCTCCATATCTTCCACCATTGCTCTACTGACTTAAGCATCGGAGGATTTTCCCCAGGGAACCATCCCTAGGCCCTCTAATCTGTTTCCCTTTCTCTACAGTTCACTATTCGGTGATCATCCTCCCATCTCAGGAGCAGCACGAGATCAGGCCCCTTCATCTGGCGCCGTCTGTGGAAATGACCAAAGAGCTAGTATGGTGCGAAGAAGTTCAGGGAGGAGGTCCGCCGGCGATAGGGGAAAGGCCATGGTGGCGGCGGGGGAAGGCCCCTCTCAAGCCTCCTAAAATCCCCCCTCCGGTGCCAGCACTCCCGCCGACGGACCGCCCCCTCCCCCCGCAGCAGGGCTGCCGCTTAAATGCGGCGCTGACGCCTTCCAAGCCCTTAATGCAAAACTGGACGTCCTCGTGGAACTCATGAGGACCCAGGCGGCCAGGGATGGAAGGTCACGCACTCCTCCGGAGAGCCCTCCCCGCGAGAACGTGTCCCATCACACCGCCGGAGGCCGCTTCACCCTCCGGCGCCGGTAGATCATCCGTAACAGGTCAGAAGGACCTTCACAAGCCCCCCCTCTGGAGCAAGAAGCCTCGTCCACGCCGAAGAAGGAAAGACCTGGGGCACGCCATCCGAACCCAGAGACCGAAGTCCCTGGGGAACGCCAATACAGCCCCCCCAGCCCAACGGCGCAGCGGCAGCCGGAACTATCCCTCCGACTGTGAGAATTCGAGAGGTGTTTCACAGAGCAGGAGCGCGCCCTACGTGCCCTACAGAAAAACTCCCCCGCGGAGGACGAGGAGAAATCCTCATTCTCTGACTATATCTTGAAGGCAGAGGTATCTCCTAGAACCTCCATCCCGACCTTCAAGCTCTATGACGGCCAGGGCGACCCGGCCGATCACTTCGACAGCTTCGACGCCCTGATGACCCTTCATGGAGGGTCCGACGCCATCAAATGCCAAGCCTTTGTGACCACCTTGGTCCAAGGCGCCCAAGCATGGTTCCGGGCCCTCGCCCCCGGATCCATCCGAGACTTCAAGCAATTTGGGCGAGTATTCAAGGAGAGTTTCGCCGGCAGCGGTCCCCCAAGGTCGGTAGCGGGGCTTTTGGCCCTCAAACAAGAGCAATGGGAGAAACTTCGGGCTTACATTACCCGATTCAAATCGGAAGCCTTGAGGATCCCCCGCCTGGACGTTGCCTCGGCCATAACCGCACTGACCGGGGGCACCCGCGACGAGAACCTCCGCCGCGAGCTTGTCCTCCACCCTCCCTCGACCCTTGCTGCGCTAGTGACTCTGGCATTGCGCCATGCCGAGTGCGAAGAAGTGCTCAGCGCATGCTGAGACGCAACTGGCTCGGGTCGGGAGGGGGACAAGAAGCGGGCACCCGAGCCAAACTCGGGTCCGGGGAAAAGGCGGAACCAAGACGGGGAACATAAGGAACCGTCACGGAAGTACGAGCGGTACACCCCCTTAACCACTTCGGTTTACGAGATCTACGAGGACATCAAAGGCTTGGGCCTCCTCCGCCAACCCGAGCCAATGAGGTCAAAGAACCACAGTCGCAGCAAGCACTGCCTGTTCCAAAGCGACCACGGACATCACACCGGCGACTGCCATCAGCTCTAGGATGAGATTGAGTGTCTCATTCGTCAGGGGCACCTCTCCCGGTTCGTGGCCGGGCACAAGAAAGACCGAGGTGCCCCAGAGGAAATCGACAACACCCCCCGAGGGGTACACATCAACGTCATCACCGGAGGAGCTGCATCTGGAGGAGACAGCGGCCGAGGAAGGAAGCGTCATGCTGCTGAGCTAGCGAGCCGAGCCATCGAGCCTCCCAGAGCCCCGCCGAGTGAGCCCCAGGTCATAGTCTTCTCCGACCAAGACCTGGAAGGGCTAAGCACCCCGCATGACGACGCCCTAGTCATATCGGCCACAATAAACCATTGTAACGTAGATAGGATTCTAGTTGACAATGGAAGTGCCCCTGATGTATTATCCTATGAATGTTTCCTTAAGATGGGGGAGGATCCATCTAGACTCCGCCCGATCCGGACCCCTCTTTACGGGTTCAATGGCCAGGCCACTTATCCCGAGGGAGCCCTAAGCATGCCGGTTACTCTCGGCACCCCACCCAAAACCGTTACAGTCATGGTGGACTTCATAGTGATCAAAGGTATGATAGCATACAACGCAATCTTCGGCCGGGGAATCCTCAGCCGAACGAAAGCGGTGCCTTCTACCTATCACCAAAAGATGAAGTTCCCCACCAAAAATGGGTTGGGGGAAGTTCGAGGTAACCAGGCCATGGCCAGAAGGTGCTACACTATCTCGGTTGAAGCCACAAGGCCGGACGGGAAGAACAAGGGCCCCCGGAAAGTCGAGGAAAAATCCGCAACCGCCAAGCCTGGAGGCGAATTACTAGCGGTTTCCCTAAACGACGACCCGACCCTAGGAGTAAAGATCGAAGCCGACCTAACATCTGGAGTCCAACAGCAATACAAAGAGTTTCTTTCCACGTACATCCGGGTCTTCGCATGGTCTGATGATCAACTCCCTGGGATACCGGAGGAAACGGTGATGTATAAGCTCAACCTCGACCCAACCATGAAGCCCGTACAACAACGCAGAAGGAAGCACGCGCCAGAGAAGCAGGCGATTATCAAGGAGCAAGTCACCATGGGGTAAAAGACTGGTCTTTTTAAACCGGTCATGTACCCGACGTGGCTGGCTAACGTCGTCCTGGTGCTAAAAGCTTCGGGAACGTGACGAATGTGCTTGGACTTCACCGACTTGAACAAGGCTACTCCAAAGGACTGCTATCCATTACCGAGCATCGACCAACTGGTTGACTCAACCTCGGGCAATGAGATACTCAGCTTCCTGGATGCCTATTCAGGTTACCATCAAATCAGAATGCACCCCGAAGACATCGAGAAGACCGCCTTTATCACCGACTTCGGCGTACACTGCTACACCCGGATGCCTTTCGGGTTGAAGAACGCTGGAGCCACGTACCAGAGGCTGGTCAATCATATGTTCGAGGGACAGCTCGGTCGAAACGTCGAGGCTTATATTGACGACATGCTCATGAAGACCCCCAAGGCCGAGGACCACTTCGCCAACCTAGCGGAAACCTTCGACACCCTCCTGAAGTACAACATGAAGCTCAATCCCGCCAAGTGCGCCTTCGGAGTAAGGTCCGGGAAGTTCTTGGGCTTCTTAGTCACCCAGCGTGGGATCAAGGCCAACCCCGACAAGGTCCAGGCCATCCTGGACATGCGCCCACCCACCTGCATCAAAGATGTTCAACGCCTTACCGGGCGCATTGCCGTGCTCAGCAGATTCCTGTCCCGCGCGGTTGAACAATGCCTACCCTTCTTCAAACTGTTGAGGGGACCTAAAATAGCATCTACTACATTCGCATGGGACGAGGAATGCCAAAAAGCGTTCGCCGAGCTTAAGGAGTTCTTGGCTTCGCCACCGGTGCTTTCCAAGCTCGTATCAAGCGAAACCTTGCATCTCTATCTCTCGACGACTCCATCTACAGTTAGCTCAGTCCTAGTCAGAAATGACTCGGGAGTCGAGAGACCGATCTACTACACCAGCAAGGTGCTCAACGAGGCCGAAAGAAGGTACCCCGCAATCGAGAGACTCGTGCTAGCGTTGGTTACCTCGGCCAGGCGCCTTTGACCCTATTTCCAAGGGCACTCCATCACGGTGCTGACCGGCGAACCGTTGAAGAGGATCCTCGCTCACCCTGAAGCCTCGGGACGCCTCGTCAAGTGGGCCATCATGCTCGGGGCCTACGATATATCGTATCGGCCTCGCTCGGCTATCAAAGGCCAGGCGCTCGCTGACTTCAACGTCGAGATCACCATCCCGACTGAAGAAAGATCTCTGTCCGCGTCCGCGACCGGGCCGACCTGGGAACTGTTCGTCGACAGATCCTCCAACTCAGCCGGGAGTGGCGCCGGGATCCTCCTGAAGTCCCCCGAAGGAGCAGAGCTACAATACGCCCTGAAGTTCAACTTCCAAGCATCTAACAATGCTTCCGAGTATGAGGCCCTCATATCAGGAGCCCGCATGGCCCGACGGTTGGGGGCTGAGCGAGTCAGGATTCACACTGACTCCCAACTGGTCGCTAGCCAGGTCAACAGTAGTTATGAAGCTCGATAAGCACCGATGATCAAATACCCCCAGCTGGTCAAGACCGTGGCACAACAGTTTGAGAGTTTTGAGGTAGTCCGAATAGCTCGGGAGGAAAACTCCCGAGCGGACGCCCTCTCTCGGTTGGCCTCCTCTCTTGACCCCGAGGGCACTCGATCGGTCCTTCTCGAAGAGCTAGAGCGGGAGAGCATCGATTCGGAGCTCCTAGCTATTGACTCGGCCTCCCCAAGCGACTGGCGTACCCCCTATCTGTCGTGGCTTCAAGACTCTCAGGAGCCTCCCGACCCTCAGGAAGCTAGAAGATTGAAGTACCAAGCTCGGCAGTTCATCACTTTGGATGGCGCTCTCTACCGGAGATCCTTCTCCGGTCCTCTCTTGAAGTGCCTCAGCACTGACGAAGCCAACCGAGCGATCGAAGAAGTTCACGAAGGTCTGTACGGAGCGCATTTAGGAGGTAGGTCGCTCGCCAGGATCTTGCTACGGCTAGGTTACTGGTGGCCCACTCTACAGCACGACTGCTCGACCTACACATAACACTGTGACCGGTGCTAGTGATTTGACCACTTGGTCCATCAGCCAGCAATGGAGTTCATCACCCTAGCCGAGCCTTATCCTTTCGCTCGTTGGGGAATCAACATCCTCGGGCCATTCCCCACGGCCCAGGCCCAGAAGAAGTTCATTATCGTCGCCATCGATTACTTCACTAAGTGGATCGAGATCGAAGCCACAGCAAGGATCACCGAGACAGTCGTCTGGAATTTCGTCTGGAAGTCGACCATTTGTCGTTTCGGCATCCCCTGGGTGATAGTAAGCGATAATGGTCGGCAATTTGATTCTAGTTATTTCCGAGACAGATGCACCGACCTTAACATTCGCAATCACTTCACTTCGATCGCCCACCCTCAGGCTAACGGGCTGGTCGAAAATGCCAATAAGACCATCTTAAAAGGCATTAAGACTAGGCTCGGCAAAGCCAAGGGCAGCTGGCTTGAGGAATTGCCTAACGTACTTTGGTCATACAGAACGACTCCCAGAACGGCAACCGGTGAAAGCCCCTTTCAGCTGGTATACGGTACTGAGGCCGTGATCCCGTTGGAGATTGGCAACCCCTCCCTCCGAGTCATCTGCTTCTCGTCCGAGGCAAATGACTAGAAACTGCTCGAAAACCTCGACCTAGCAGATGAAGTCCGAGAGATTGCCAGCATCAGAGCAACAGAATACCGACGCCGCCTCACTCGATACTACAACACCAAGGTCTGAGATAGACACTTTCAAACGGGAGACTTCGTCCTCAGGAAAGCCGAAGTGATGTGGCACAGCCCAAAGACCACTAAATATAATGAGATGACCCTAGGACTTAGACCCGCAAGCATACAAGCGCTCAATGATTCTCACAATGACGATTTTTGCCCACACGGCTCACACGTTCACCCAGTGGATCCGGGAGATGATGGTGAGGGTCCGAGGCGGGACCCAATTGTCCTAATGGACTTACAATGCTATGGCTGACCCCCAATGGGCCTAGGAGACCTAACTTTGTGGGTGGCTGGCCCGCAAGACGGGGTGTTGGGTGGCACTCACTCACGGGCCGCGGTGGGCACGATATTGCCTAAAGTGAAGTCCGAGCACTCTCTTACCGTCCGACGAGCATTCAAGGCAATATTACATTTGCAGAAATGAAGCTACAAGGGTGTGATCAGAAGCTCACCTGATCGGTGTGAAGACACAGATCCCGTTCGGAGATGAGGGCGCGCCGGGAGGCGAGGGTATACACCCGATCGCCGCGGCGATGGAGCTTGACCTGAAAATGCGAAGAGGTACAGCACTACACCCCGTGCAAGGGGGGGATCTTGGGGTGGGGGTTAATGTATTACAACCAAAAATTACCTCCACGCAGGGAGGGGCCTTCAGCCGGCCAAGCGGGGAGGGGAATGAGCGAGATAGAGTCGACTTTCTGAGCTTCGCCGATTCTGCCTAGCTTCTGTATTTTGGGACAGAGGATCGATGTAGATGCTGCCAATAATTCCACCGAGCTCAGAATCTGACGAGACTTGAGCCAAAAGCTTCCTAACTGGAGAGGGTAAAGGCTTGAATTTTTGGGCGATGTTCCGATCTGGGGGCTGGCTGCTCCGGCGACTGGAAGGTGGTTGCAGTTCTGGTCTCTGGCCGAACATGATCTGAAACAGCAGGTTGTAGAAGTTGCCACGACCTCTCCTGAGCTCCAAATCTGGCACCGCTGGACTCGTTGGAACCGTGGCCGAGTATACTTTGCAGAAAAACAAACGGGGAAGTCTTCTGATGTTGGAGATGAGCTGGGTGTCCAGAGGAGTGGACAGTGGTCGGTGCAGACTGTGAGGAGGCAGATCGGCGTGGTTGTGGTATAAAATTGAGATCTCTGGTTTTCGGATGCCGAACGGGGTTCTGCCTTCTGTTCCTGGACGCTGACAGGGGGAGGAAGATCTTTGTAGAAGACCTTGAAGGCTGGTTCCTTCAAGGTTCATCGTGGGAGAGCCTGCTCTGTCATTCTGGTTCCTAGCCTTAGAAGCCCTGCGCAGTCGAGGGAGAATGGTTGCCGCGGACAGCTCAGAGCTCGGATGCCGACGAAACCACCTCGCCTGGAAAGCTCTCTGGAAGACCTTTCCAGATATGTAGGCCTTGACACCAGGAAGATCATGGATCGGCCAAAGATGTTGCGACTTTCAGGACCCAACTCTGCTGCCAACGAACTGTTGATGTAGCCGCAATCTTATGGTGTCAAATGGTGTTGGGGTGGGGTAACTTAGCAAGGGGAGGGTGGCTGTGGGCTGTGGGATATGGAGGAAGGTTGCTGGAGGGCTGAGGGGAGCAGGGGTGATGGCGAACCTGGCTGGAGCTGCTGGAGGTGGAGGTGGAGAGGTGGGTGTGCACAAGAGAGAGGGGGAGTGTGAATGGAGGGTGGGGGCGAACTTGGCTTGAGGGGGAGGGGTATGGGGTGGCCAAGGCAATGGAGGGAAGGTTCAAATTCGAAATTGGCCTTGGGAGGGGTGGGATTTGTGTGGGGAAGTGGGGGGATTGTGTTGGGAGGTGGAAGAGTTGCTTTGGGACAAGGAGGGGGAGTAAATGAGGGGCTATGGGGAAGTGGAGGGCCTTAATGGAGGTGGGTGAGGTAGTGGAGGTGGTTGGGGGTTGGAGTAAGTGAGGGGGAAGGAGGAGAGAGAGAGAGGGTCGAACTCCCTTTGGGGAGAGAGAGAATGAGAGAGAGAGTGAGAGAGAGAGAGAGTAAAAGAGAGAGATCTTGAGAGGTGGAATGAAGTAGTTTTCAATATTTCATCAAAAGTGAGTACATGGAGGGAGATGGGGGCTATTTATAGGCAACCCATCTTTACAAGATAAAAATAACCCTCCCATTTAAGGCAAAAGACCAAACATGTCCTAGACTCAGTCCAATAGGCCCAAACTAAGGTATTAGGGCCCAATTAGACCAAATAGGGGAAATGGACTAGTACAACATGACATAATAAAAGGAAATACATGCGACATGACCCAATAAAAGGAAAATTACATATGATAAGACTCAATAAAAGGAAGATACATAAGATGAGAATGAGTCGACCAAATCAAGGGTGTGCAGGCGACCCGAGCCATAGCGAGTGTCGTGGGATGTCCTCATCAAATCCCCCGGGGTGGGGAGAACTCGACCCTGTCGAGTGCGGGTCTGCCTGGCTGTCATAGTGCTCCAGAATGTCGGGATCCAACCGCAGCTGGTCCTCCCGACTCACCCAAGTATCCTCCCTCGGGGGACGGTTCTTCCACCTAACCAAGTAGCGCTGATACACCTTGTGCCTCGTAATGATGCTCTGCTCATCCAGTATTGCCTCTATCTGCTCTCGTCGGTCTCTCAGGCTAGAAGGTGGAGTCCCTCCGGAAGTGTCCCTCTCAAGGTGGGGTAAAAGCTCAAGCTTCTCACTGGGTTCCACCGCGGGGCCTTTGTAGGGTACCATATCCGCAACATTGAAAGTAGGGTGCACCCCATAGCTCTCTGACAGGTCAAGCTCATAAGCATTGCTGCCAAGTCGTCGTAGAACTCGAAAGGGTCCCGACCCTCGTGCCCTCAACTTGGAGGCAGGCCCGGGAAGGAGCCGCTCCGTCCTCACCATCACTAGGTCTCCCACTTGGAATTCACAGTGGCGTCGGTGATCATCTGCCCGTCTTTTGTAAGCCTCATTGCTTTTCCCTATATGCTTGCGGATGTCATCATGCAACTCTTTGATATGCTGTGCAAAGGACTCAGCTGAGACTGACACCCTAGCATGTGGGGGAAGGGGAATGAGATCCGAGGGCTTTCTAGGCCTAAAACCATGCACTGTCATGAATGATGATCCTATAGGGATGAAGGGAGGGCCTGGACAGCCAAATTCAGCCCTATCAAGTGTTAGATTGATTTTGACAGACTTAGGAGGACCAGGGCATCCATGAATTGACCTATCATGCTTAGAAACCATGTGGACCTTGATGCACTTAGGTGGACCGGGGTAGCCACAAGTGGCCCTATCATGCATGAGACGGATGAAGAGTGGGGGAAGACCAACTTGTCCAAATGTAAGCCTATCATGCACTGGACCTAGTGTGTGAATGACACAAATGATGTGACTAGCCTGACCACATGATGCAAAAGGTTTTGATACATGGATTCCTATCAAGATGGTCCCATCTGTGAGATTTGGGGGTTTCCACTCATGGGGATCGAAGCGGTTCCAAGGGGTGGACATCTTGGGATGGGTCACTCCCTTATTTCCAAGGTTGATGCCACCCTTGGCATTGACTCTCATAGTGTGGGCGGAATTTCGGAATGGGTGGGTTAGGCCTGACATGGTGGGTGAGGGTAGGAGGGAGTGGGTGGTGGGTGAGGAGTACTTGGAAGCCCATAGGGAGTGGCCAAACAGATCAAGATGGGTTAAGGGGTAGGTGATGTGGAGGTGGGTTTCAATCCAAGTGGTCACCCTAGGGTCCCTAGCACACATAGGGAAGTGGAAATCATGAACCCAGTGGGACTTATCGTAATGCTCCTTGCAAAGGGGCGAGGGGTAGGGAGAGATGTAGGAGGGCCAGGAGGTGGGTTGGTAATGAGGGGCTAGTGGGAAGGGAACATGTGGATCTAGGAGGACTTGGGTTGAGGGGAATGAGAATTCTTCCCATCCTGGACCTTGAGCATTCCAAAGCATACACTCCCTGGTGTGGGCTGGGCACTCGTCTCCTAATGGGGTAAGCACCAAAGTGGATTCCTTAGGTTGATTGCCCTCTCCTTGTGGTAGGGGAGTGGTGTAAAACTCATCGGGAATTGAAATCCCTTTCCTTGTGGAAGGAGGGGATTTCCATTGAGTGGGGTCAAAAGGATCATAGAAATTGAAACTCTTATGGAGGGATTCCTCTATGTCCTTGGATAGGTTGGCCCAAGTAGGACGTTCCCCGATGCATGTTGAACCTTCATCGACAAGGGGCAACAACAAGAGTGTGGACTCACTAGGAAGTGTGACCTTGAGGAGAGGAGAGCATTTTTTTGTGGGGCTCATTGGGTCAAGTTCCCTAGGGGTTGGCAGGAAGATTAGAAGCTCACTAGTGCATTGGCCTATAGTGCAAATAGATGTAATGGAGCCAATGGATGAGTAGGCAAAGGCAAGGTACTTGGGCTTAATGGGTTCCATGGCCAACATGCTAGTCAACCCCATTTGATAACTCAAACTCCTAAGTAGGTCTTCAAGGGTTTCCACAAAGCAAAAGGATTGATATGTTGTGTGACGAGAATGACATGGCACTAGTTGAACTTGCTCTATGGGGAGGTTGCATGGGGTTGAAGGGTACAAGATGGGACCTTTCTTGAGCCAGGTAGCTAGGGGCTCCTCTATGGTTAGCTCACCAGTGGGTGGGATGAGTTGCACATGTTGGGGTTCGGGTTGGTTTTGTGCAATGGAGATTTGAGGCTCATTTTCCACTTTAACTGATCGCTTTTGAATGGTTTGCTTAAACTTGGAGAGGGCTTGGTTATAAGAATTTGGGAAGTGGAACCTTTTCTTGTCTCCCGGGGATTGCAAGTGACACCCTTTTCCTTCGGGGTCTATGATTGCTTGTTGTTCTTCCATCCATTCTTTTCCCAAAATAATATGTGACCCAAGGGGCCGAATTTTGCACCATGCTCCACTACCCCACGTAATGGATTTGGAGGGAATGCGGCTTACACAAGGTACGTAGAACTCTACGAAAACCCATTCCCCATGGATGACAATTTTCCCTTCTTGTGATAAGGAGTTCACAAGAGTTTGGGAGACATAATTTCCCGATTGGTACTCATCAAGGAACACAGTGGTGATTTTGTTGTGGGGTAGGACTACTTTGAAGCTAAAGGACATGGTGAACCGGTCACCGTGGGAATTGGGATTCATGGTGTTATTGGAAGAAGATGAATTGTCTTGATAATGAGTTCCACTACGAGTGGTCATGTAAAGTTGGGTGGGCTATGTAAGGGTGTGCGAGTGCACCTAAGAAAAACTTAGTGTGACCCAAGACTAGACTTGTAAGGACAAGCCTATGACCGCTCTGATACCACTTGATGTGGCACAGCCCAAAGACCACTAATATGATGAGATGACCCTAGGACTTAGACTCGTAAGCATACAAGCGCTCAATGATTCTCACAATGACGATTTTTGCCCACACGGCTCACACGTTCACCCAGTGGATCCGGGAGATGATGGTGAGGGTCCGAGGCGGGACCCAATTGTCCTAATGGACTTACAATGCTATGGCTGATCCCCAATGGGCCTAGGAGACCTAACTTTGTGGGTGGCTGGCCCGCAAGACGGGGTGTTGGGTGGCACTCACTCACGGGCCGCGGTGGGCACGATATTGCCTAAAGTGAAGTCCGAGCACTCTCTTACCGTCCGACGGGCATTCAAGGCAATACTACATTTGCAGAAATGAAGCTACAAGGGTGTGATCAGAAGCCCACCTGATCGGTGTGAAGACACCGATCCCGTTCGGAGACGAGGGCGCGCCGGGAGGCGAGGGTATACACCCGATCGCCGCGGCGATGGAGCTTGACCTGAAAATGCGAAGAGGTACAGCACTACACCCCGTGCAAGGGGGGGATCTTGGAGGTTAATGTATTACAACCAAAAATTACCTCCACGCAGGGAGGGGCCTTCAGCCGGCCAAGCGGGGAGGGGAATGAGCGAGATAGAGTCGACTTTCCGAGCTTCGCCGATTCTGCCTAGCTTCTGTATTTCGGGACAGAGGATCGATGTCGATACTGCCAATAAATCCACCGAGCTCAGAATCTGACGAGACTTGCGCCAAAAGCTTCCTAACTGGATAGGGTAAAGGCTTGAATTTTTGGGCGATGTTCTGATCTGGGGGCTGGCTGCTCCGGTGACTGGAAGGTGGTTGCAGTTCTGGTCTCTGGCCGAACACGATCTGAAACAGCAGGTTGCAGAAGTTGCCACGACCTCTCCTGAGCTCCAAATCTGGCACCGCTGGACTCGTTGGAACCGTGGGCGAGTCTACTTTGCAGAAAAATAAACGGGGAAGTCTTATGATGTTGGAGATGAGCTGGGTGTCCAGAGGAGTGGACAGTGGTCGGTGCAGACTGTGAGGAGGCAGATCGGCGTGGTTGTGGTAGAAAATTGAGATCTCTGGTTTTCGAATGCCGAACGGGGTTCTGCCTTCTGTTCCTGGACGCTGACAGGGGGAGGAAGATCTTTGTAGAAGACCTTGAAGGCTGGTTCCTTCAAGGTTCGTCATGGGAGAGCCTGCTCTGTCGTTCTGGTTCCTAGCCTGAGAAGCCCTGCGCAGTCGAGGGAGAATGGTTGCCGCGGACAGCTCAGACCTCGGATGCCGACAAAACTGCCTCGCCTGGAAAGCTCTCTGGAAGAACTTTTCAGAGATGTAGGCCTTGACATCAGGAAGATCATGGATCGGCCAAAGATGTTGCGACTTTCAGGACCCAACTCTGCTGCCAATGAACTGTTGATGTAGCTGCAATCTTATGGTGTCAAATGGTGTTGGGGTGGGGTAACTTAGCAAGGGGAGGGTGGCTGTGGGCTGTGGGATATGGAGGAAGGTTTCTGGAGGGCTGAGGGGGAGCAGGGGTGATGGCGAACCTAGCTGGAGCTGCTGGAGGTGGAGGTGGAGAGGTGGGTGTGCACAAGAGAGAGGGGGAGTGTGAATGGAGGGTGGGGGCGAACTTGGCTTGAGGGGGAGGGGTATGGGGCGGCCAAGGCAATGGAGGGAAGGTTCAAATTCGAAATTGGCCTTGGGAGGGGTGGGATTTGTGTGGGGAAGTGGGGGGATTGTGTTGGGAGGTGGAAGAGTTGCTTTGGGACAAGGAGGGGGAGTAAATGAGGGGCTATGGGGAAGTGGAGGGCCTTAATGGAGGTGGGTGAGGTAGTGGAGGTGGTTGGGGGTTGGAGTAAGTGAGGGGGAAGGAGGAGAGAGAGAGGGTCGAACTCCCCTTGGGGAGAGAGAGAATGAGAGAGAGAGTGAGAGAGAGAGAGAGTAAAAGAGAGAGATCTTGAGAGGTGGAATGAAGTAGTTTTCAATATTTCATCAAAAGTGAGTACATGGAGGGAGATGGGGGCTATTTATAGGCAACCCATCTTTACAAGACAAAAATAACCCTACCATTTAAGGCAAAAGACCAAACATGTCCTAGACTCAGTCCAATAGGCCCAAACTAAGGTATTAGGGCCCAATTAGACCAAATAGGAGAAATGGACTAGTACAACATGACATAATAAAAGGAAATACATGCGACATGACCCAATAAAAGGAAAATTACATATGATAAGACTCAATAAAAGGAAGATACATAAGATGAGAATGAGTCGACCAAATCAAGGGTGTGCAGGCGACCCGAGCCATAGCGAGTGTCGTGGGATGTCCTCATCACGAAGCCTCTCGACCACTTGAGGTGGCGGGCAAGTTATCCCCTAATTGGGAAGGCCCCTACCGAGTGGTCGAGACGCTCGGAAAAGGAGCATATCGTCTATCCACGATGGAAGGAGAGCTCATCCCTCGGACCTGGAACGCGACTACATTACGCAAGTTCTACTTCTGAATACTGAGCATTGTGCAAACGACATGAGATAAAACAAAAGGCTCTTTTCTTTTATTCAAACAACCCGCTTGTACATCAGGAAGGCCAAAGCCAGAAAATACATGTCAAAAAAGCAAAAAAATCCATCTGGCGCCGCCGTATGAGCCCATCGCTCGGCTGACTCGGATGACCTTCCTGCTTCCAGCCACTGACTCTGCCTCGTGTAGAAACTGGCTCGGATAAAGGATAGTCGACCCTGTTGGCTCGGGCAGCTCGGGACAAAGGTGATAGAGGGATTAGGAAGGAGAAGGCTACCTTCCAAGTTGAACTTGGAAGAGAAGGGGGAGAGGGAATGCATGTGAAAGCATCCTCCCCGCCAACCTGCCAACTCTTTGGAAGAAAGAGAGTGCAGGCACCCTCCGAAGAGTGAAAGAAAGGAGGAGCAGAGCAGAAGAGAGAAAAAGAGGCTACGGGGGGGAGAAAGAAACCAGTAGAGCTTGATGAGGAGGCAGGGGAAAGCCCGGAAAGGAGGGAGCTTAATTGGCTTCCTCCTCCCCTCCATGGAGCGAGCAGTAAGGGACGGGCGACAGGGATGCCTGATGCCCCCATCCGTCTACTATGTCGCCCCCCTGCAAGCGCCGACGGAACTGATAAAAA
The DNA here is from genome assembly GCA_022559845.1 of Amorphophallus konjac. Lineage (NCBI taxonomy): Eukaryota > Viridiplantae > Streptophyta > Magnoliopsida > Alismatales > Araceae > Amorphophallus > Amorphophallus konjac. The sequence goes on from CM040126.1 coordinate 139,051,065, forward strand.
GAGGACGACGTGCCTCCACACGTCGAACCCTCTTTAAGTCTATCCACCGGCCGTCGAACCCTCTTTAAACCCGAAGCAGCAAGAACTCTCTGCCCCCCATCGTCGACAGCCTCATCTTCCGGAGCGTCTTCCATGCTCCAAATACAATGGCACAACGCTACGTGAAGAAAAAATGAGGAAAGACTGTCAGGGAAACCCCTAAGCAGTGGAGAGGAAGGGACGCCCTTCAGACCTTTTATAGGCAAAGGGAGGCTATTTACCTTAAATGATTCTCTCCTCGAAAACACGCCAAAGGGATCTCTCCCTACGAATGGTCACCTCAAATTTCTCATTTTCCACCCCAGCGGGATACACGAAGCGGCCAGGCATTCAAAGCATGAGAAAACGGAAAGACACCCTGTCAGACGCTCACCCAACCATCAGGCGAGATCCACGCAGAAAGTATCGACTCTTTCCAACCACTACAGATACGCTGAACAAAATACGGCAATGGCGATACGGAACAGATAAGTCTTCATCATAACGCTATTGCCTCATCTAATTTTCCTACACAAAAGAGGAAGTTTTTTCCTTCAAAAGGGAAAAAGACATACAAAAAGAGGAAGCAAAGCAGATACATCAGGCCTCCAGCCCACCTTGAAGCCCGGAAGTAGAGGGCTCAAACGGTCTGCCCCCAGCATCTTTGGCGACGGCCGACCTTGGCATTGACCCCACCGGCGTGGGAACTGCCTCGGTTGCGTGCCCTCCAGAGGCATCCGGAGTTGGCAACCCCTCAAATGGTCTGCCCCCGGCATCTTCGGCAACGGCCGACCCTGGCACCGACCCCACCGGCGTGGGAACTTCCTCAGTTGCGTGCCCTCCTAAGACATCCGGAGTTGGTGACCCCTCGAACGATGAGCCCCCATGATCCTCTTCATCCTGTGCCGAAGCAGAGGAACTGGAGGATGACAAGTCCGAGTCATAACGTTGCCCGGACGGGAAGTCAACTACTCTGGACGCCTGCTCCTCGGCGTAAGAGACGGCCCGGTCGTAGCCTTGCTTGAACCCCTTGCGGATGCCCCGACGAAGTCCTAACTCGTAGTAGGGGAGGGCAGCCTCCTTAAGGTCGACTCGGTAGGCCTCTGAGCTTTTGTACTGCTCGAGAGCCTCCACCCCGGCCGATCCCACCCTACCAGTGAGCTCGGTCTTCTCCCACTCCGCCTCGGTTGACTTCCGCTCGGCCTCAACCGTCCGCTCTTTGGCCTCCGCCGCCTGCTTCTCTGCCTCGGCCCGATCAGCCTCGACCTCCCGCCGAAGGCGCTCGGCTTCCTCGCTCGGTCTACTAGCTCTGCACATTTGGTCTCCCACCGGCCATCCAGCTCAACGCGTGCAAGGCGCTCCTCTTCAAGAAGCTTGTTCTTCCTCTCGAGTGATTCGCGGGCCTTGGCTAGCTGCTCGGTTAGCGCCCGGGTCTCCATCTGGCTCGACCGCACCAGCTCCCTAACTGAGGAAAGCTCCCACCGAAGTCCATCACGCTCCTCGGCAAGCCGAGCCAACCTCTTGTCAGACCCACCAAGGGTCCATGCCAGGTTCGCTCGCTCCCACTCCGACCGAGCGTACGCTTCTGCCAGAGCAGCCCCCATCTGGGCCAAGGCCAGGCCGCCCTCCATAACCCCAGCGAGGGCCACGGATGGAGAGTACTGCCTACCTCCCCCCCCCCTCACCTTCGCGGTTATACCGCCGCATACCTGGTGCAGAGGGCCCGAGATACCAAGCCTCTCCAAGGCCGCCGGAACGGAGAACCCCCCATTGCCCGGCACCCCACTGAGTGGCTCGGACCGAGCCCAGCCTCGGTCGCCTCTCTCGCCTCGGCCGGATTTTCTTGTGGCCCCCCAACCTGGACCGGCTCGGCACCTGCACCACCACTTGAAGCGCCAGCCTCGGCCACGGCCCCAGCATCCCCCGCCTCGGTCGGCCACGGCCCCCTCGGCTTCTACCGAGGGGAGAGCCGGGCCGGCACCATTGCCAGTCGCAAGAATAGCCCCGGCCCCCTCGGCTCCGGCCGAAGGAAGAGCCGAGCCCGCATCGTCGCCGCCCGCAGGAGCAGCCCCAACCTCCTCGGCCCCCTCTTGCTCGGAGGGTGGGAGAGCTCGCCCGGTAGGGTCGGCCCCATCATGCTCAGCGGAGGGGCGAGCCGCGGCAAGGTCACCTTCGACTGCGGGTACGACCCCGGCCTTCTTGGCCCGCTTCCTGGCCCTCGCGGTGGCCCGGATCATGCCTTCCACGGGGTCCTTGCGCTTGGACCCCCACGGCCTGGAGGATTCGCCCTGGGCCGCCCCCTTGCCCTTATCTCTGGTTCGAGAGTGACCCGGGGGAGCAGTCGATTCATCAGCAGCCGAATCATCGCCAAGCTCGATCACCTCGCGGCCTCCTTCAAAGCCTCCCGTCTGGTGTCTGCACGAAGAGGAAGGCATATTAGGAAAATAAAAATGATCCCCACATCCAAAGGAGAACCTAGTTTGTGGCACCTGAGCCCGACGGATGCAGCCGCGTAAGAAGACACCGCTCGATATTCTCTGGAGTAACTAGTTATTCGGTGGATTGGCGGTGCTTCAGCAAGATGGCCGCATATTTCTCCACGTGTGGAGGGAACTCATCATGCCTGGGAGGGATATTCGAGTGGAAATTTGGGATTACTAGACACCTCCAAGTTTCATCCACTGAACAAATCCCCACCTAGAAGAATTAAGTTTTCCACCCCTTATGCGAAGAATCCTTCGCCGCCAAGGAGATACAGCTCCTATTCCGCCTCGCCTGGATGAAATAGAAGCCCTTCCCGGCCGAAGGATGTGCTTTCAACTCAAAGAAATAGTGAAATAGGTCCAAGGAAGGAGGAACTCCACACTGGCGGCAGAGAATACGAAAGGCGGAAAGGAGAAGATAAGAGTTGGCTACCAACTGAATGGGCGCCAACAGAAAAAAATTAAGAAGCTGAAGAATGAAAGGTTCGAAGGGAAGGTGGAACCCACCCTTCCACGATAGAAGGAAGGTACAAATGTGGCCCGTACGAGAGTCCAGGCTCGTCTCGTGGGGGGAAGCCGCGATAAAGTGAAACTTATGGGGCAGGCGATACTGGTGCTCCAGCCTTCTCACATCCGCCTCCCCTAGTTCACTGCAGTTTGGAACCGGCGCCTTCACCACTGGCTCGTCCTCCCACTCCTCAGCATCCGAGCGCTGGTCCGCCATGGAATCCGGAGAAGACTCTGAGGAAGGGCGATCTCGGGACCCCGAAGATTCCGGGGGAAGAGGAAGCCGCAGGACTGCCTCCGCGGTTATCTCCGCCAACTCCACGAACGCCGTTGCAAGCCTGTGCTCTCCCGTCGTGCCCTCACGACGCATCGAAGAGCCCAAAAGCAAATAACGGAGGAGAGCCAAAACCCTAAAGACGGAGGAAATCTGGAATGACAACAAGCGCCCAACGCCTATATCCCCACGCGGGAGGCGGCGCGTCGTTCCGACCTCCGAGAAAAGGGGGCCCCTTCAGTTCAAATCCGTCCAGATCATCATTATTACGGGCCCAGGTGACCACGGCACGTGGCTTCCTAACACCGCTAGATCTCCACCCACCTGAGCCACACTGGTCTAAAACCCCAACAGCTACTCTTCCGAGCTTACTAAACCTCGGGAGTAGGAGGGGGACAAGTGGAGAGGGGGATTTCTGTAGCCCATCTAAGAGCAGCTAAACCAGGTCCATCAGGACCAAACGAGGCTCAGCTCATCCAAGTGACAGCCCCATAGGGCCCACTTAGGCTAAAAAGCCCAATAAGATTACTCGGGATCTCACCCTTCCTCGGCAGCCCTTAGGCTCGGAAGGCCCGAGCGTCGGTCAGACCGGAGGAAGACCCATGCCCAAGTTATCCCCTCATCGGGATAGAGGCAAGCGCTCAGCGCCCACTCCGACCTATCTTCATCCGAGCTATGCCTATCGCCCGGACAGGGTTGGCACCTTTTATGCTCGGACCGATCGACGATTGCTTATCCACGCTGCCATTGAGAGCCCTTTATGAGCAAAAGTTTATGAGGATAATAGACCCATGATCCCTCAAGGCTATGAAGATCCCACGATGAGGACGTAAAGATCCCATGATGAGGACGTAACTCCCGCCTGAAACTCCTCAGCTTACGGGACTCATAAGGTGAGCACACTATATAAACCAGGGACTCCCTCCAGTGAAAGGTAAAGGGCAATACATGCCTAAAATCCCCTGAGCAGGAACCACTTCACCACCTTGGTGTTGGGGGTTCTCGTGCACCTCTTTCTACCTCCCTCCATATCTTCCACCATTGCTCTACTGACTTAAGCATCGGAGGGTTTTCCCCAGGGAACCATCCATGGGCCCTCTGATCCGTTTCCCTTTCTCTATAGTTCACTATTCGGTGATCATCCTCCCAGCTCAGGAGCCGCACGAGATCACGCCCCTTCAGAAAGATATGCGTGTTTGCTTACCTTTTGTGCAAGCCTCACAGATTTTATCACTTTCAAATTTTAATTTTGGAAAACCATTTACCAAGTCATGTCTAGACAGCTTGGATATTACTCCAAAACTAGCATGACTTAATCTTCAGTGCCATAGCCATGCATTATCATGATTGTTTGCTACCAAGTACATATCATCACAAGAGACATCATCAATATCAACAATATAGACATTGTTATTTCTTTTTCCAATGAATTTGATCTCACTTGTGTTCTTGTTCATGACAATACAATGTGTTTCATCAAACATAATTTCAAAACCCTTATCGCACCATTGACTTATGCTCAGCAGATTGTGATTTTAACCTTTCACCAAAAGCACATCTTCAATAAGAATTTCAGAATTCTTACCTACGTTGTTGATCCTAATGATTTTACCATTGTCTTTACCTCCAAAAGCAACTGACCCTCCATCCTTATCTTGCAGTATATAGAACACTTTCTTGTCCCCTGTCATATGCCTTGAACAGCCGCTATCGAAGTACCATTTGCTCCCCCTGGCTTCAAGACATATCTGCAAGAAATAACATTCTTATGCAATTATTTTTGGTACCCAAACTAGTTTGGGTCCGTAAGAGTTAGTCCAATTCTGTGCATATCTTTTCTTGGTCCAAAATGCATGGTTTCTTGGTGAGTTTTGTCTAAACCAACAATGAGTAATAACATGACCAAAACGATCACAATGAAAGCAATTGACATTTGAGGACCTTCTTAGAAATTGGCGTGGTTTTGGTTGAACATGTATTGGCTTAGAGTATAAACATGAAGTACAATCATTTCCTTTTTCATGCACATGGGATGTAGTGATCTTATGCTCAAAGCATTTTTTTGTTTTGGGGAGTATATCCCAATCCTTCCTTCTGGAAGTTAACTTTAACTCCCAATAAATTGTCTAAGTTTTGTTTGCCTTTGACAAATCTAGACAGAGTGGACTGAAGTTCAGCCACTCCTTCAACTAAACTCACATGTTTCTTTTCAAGTTCTGAATTTGTAAATTTCAGAACCTCTTCTTCATTTTTACATTTTTCAAAACCTTTTTCCATTTCAGATAATTTGCACATCAATTCCTCTTGATTTTTCTCACTAGCTGTAACAAACTTTTTTTTCTTCAGTTAACTAGAACCATTCCTGTTCCAGTTTCTCAAACTTGACATAAATATCCTCATGTGTCAAATCATCAATCCTCTTTTTGAGAGTTTTATTTTCAGATCTGATTTTTTTTATTTTGTATACAATTTTTCATATTCCGACTCCCATTGTTCATTTGAAATAAAATCAGGGTCAAAATTTACCTCAGTTGAATCATCTTCGTGTGCCATGAGGCACAAGCTCTCCACTAGCTCTTGGATCTCCTCGTCGGACGGTCCGTCCTCTTCGTCGCTCCATGTGGCGACCATTGGTTGGGGTTTCTTGAGTTTGTCCTTCTTGAATTTCCTCTTTAGATCTGGACACTCTCCTCTCATGTGCTCGGGCTTCTTGCATTCATAACAAATGACATTATTGGGCTTGCTAGGCTCGCCCTTGACCTGAAAAGGCTTCCTTTATCCCTTTTTGAAAAGTCCTTGGAAATTTCTCTTCTTTCTCAAAAATCTCTTTACTTGGCGAGTTATCATGGTCAAGTCTTCTTCTTCATTGTTTCCCTCGCTGGATTCTTCTTCTTGGAAATCATCATCGGATTGGTGAACTTTCAGTCCAATCACTTTCTTCTTCTTCGTATCTTCCTCGGTTGTTCTCTTCATGTTTATCTCATAGGTTATGAGTGACCCTATGAGCTCGTCCAAAGTGAGTGTGGACAAATTTTTCGAATCCTCAATTACTATGGCTTTTGTGTGCCACGCCGACGAAAGTGATCTCAGAACTTTCCTCACAATATTGAGTTTATGTACTCTTTCCTGAGACTTTTGAGACCATTTGTGATCTCCGTTAATCTCGCGAATATTTCTGAGATGGTTTCTTCAGGCTTCATTTTGAACAGCTCATAATCTCTGACAAGAAGGTTTGCCTTGGTTTCTTGACCTCGGAGGTTCCCTCATATATGAGTCGCAACTTGTCCCATATCTCCTTGGCTGAACTGCACATGGATACACGAGAGAACTCATTAGGATGTATGGCACATTGCATAATATTCATAGCATTAAAATTTACAGTGCATTTCTTGATTTCCTCGGGTGTCCATTTTTCTTCATCATCCAAGAGTTTATACGGACCCTTATCCACAACCCTCCAGACTTCGTACTCCTGAGCCCTTAGGAAAACATGCATTCTGTTTTTTCCAGTATGAGTAATTTGAACCGTCAAAGAATGGAGGATGGTTAATGGAATGACCCTCATGCATCATCCCCTTGTTGGCCATTGATCTGGATCTTTCTCTAGATCGTTAGATCTGTGAAAGTTAGAGCCTTAGCTCTGATACCAATTGAAGTCCCGCGATCAATGACACCCAAGAGGGGGGTGAATTGGGTGTTTACAAACTTTTAGAAAATTCTTGGCCAAATGAAACAAGTGTGAAGAATAGCCGTAATGAAAGTTTAGATCTATATGTGAACACTTAGGTCTAATAAAATCTATCACACTCAACCGATCTTAGGTATGGTGGCGGAGGTAAAAATTCAAAGATTCAACTCACGCAAGATGTTATCTTCCTGACAAGGTTTGCCTTGCCGATCTGAACCCACCTTTTAATATACCCGAGATCTAATATGAGAATGATAAATTATGCTAGATCTAACACAAACAATACAACCAAATTAATCTACATGTGTGCTGCACAGAATGGGGATAGAAGAAAAGGAACAAACCACACAATGGATAGAGATTTTAAGGTGGTTCGGATGCAACAACGGCAACCTACGTCCACCCCTCACGATCTGTGAGGATTCCGCACTATCTTGTAAATGATTACAAGATCAAAACACACACACACACACACACACACACACACACACACACACACACACACACACACACACACACACACACACACACACACACACACACACACACACACACACACACACACACACACACACACACACACACACACACACGTGAGAAGTTAGAACTCCCACGAAGGTGCACAAGCACCGAATCACAAGGATATGTGAAAACTATAAGAAACACACACACACACACACACACACACACACACACACACACACACACACACACACACACACACACACACACACACATAGATCTGCGTAGATCCACACACACACAAGTGTTTAAAAGTACAAGATCACACACTTGAAGCTTGATGAAAAATAAGGGAGAAACACAAAATGAAAAACTCATATTTAAGCTCTCCCTTAATGGATGAAGATGATCTTGGATGAAGCTTCCTCCACAGCTTGATCTTCACTTGAATGGCTTGATCTTGAAAGCTTGGAGATGGATGAAGAAGTTCTTCCCTGAAACACTGTTCACGGAGCTACAGTGGCAGCACTCTTTCTCCCCTTGATAGCCTCTTTGAACTCCCTTGAGTGAGATCTTGGATGGTCAAGGGACAAGCCAGGAACCAGATCCACAAATCATGGCAAGTCTGGTGACTTTGGGATTAAACAAATCCAATGAAAGGGCCTTCCCACATTGAAGAACACAAGTCAACAAAAGCTACCTCGAAGCTGGCAGTCGACCGGCAGGAAGGGGGCGGTCAACCAGAATTTTAAAGGAAATGATCTTTTCAGCGCTAGGAAAATCGGTCGACCGATCTAGGGTGGGCGGTCGACCAAAACCTGTAATTTTTCAGAGTTTTCATCTCTGGGAGTTTAGGTCGACCGCCCAAGCTGGCCAGGTTGACCGAAGTCTGAAAAACCTGTAAAACAGCATCGTTTAGTGCTTGAATCTTATCTGAACATTAAGGACTTGTGCTTTACAAAGAGTCCATATTAAATGAGCTGGTTTGAAATCTTTCTGGGCAACGTTAAGATGGGTTAAGATTGAACATGTGCTTTGATTATTCATTTGGAGATGCCCATTTGAGCTTCATATCAAATCTCACATTTAAGCTATTTGCATTACACAAGGTGGCCTTAAACATGTTCAAAACTTACTCATGATTACTTGACATGTCAGGAGATGAAAAACGGAGTTCAAGGTTTTGTTATCATCAAAATCACTCGGAGAGACTCAACAGACCCAAGAATCTATCAAGGTATGATCGGATCTTTACTTTACCAAACTGCTTCTAGGCCAGGTATACAATTTAGTGTATGTTTATGTACTAGGTTTCAAGCCAGTCCTAAAGAATCTCACTTATCTGCCGTGAAAAGAATTTTAGATACCTTGCTGGCACACATAACTTAGGACTATGATATCCTGCATCGTGTCAACTAGATTTAATTTCATATACAGATGCAGATTATGCTGGATGTAAATTAGATAGAAAGAGTACTAATGGATATTGTCAATTTTTTGGTGGGTGCCTCATTTCTTGGGCTTCCAAGAAACAACATTCTGTTGCACTCTCCACTGCAGAAGTTGAATATGTTACTGTAGGGAGCTGTGGAACCCAAGTTTTATGGATAAAGCATCAACTCTAAGACTACAATGTAGATCTTGGTTGTACATCCATATTGTGTGATAACAGTAGTGCAATCAATCTCACTAAAAACCCAATCCAGCATTCAAGAACAAGGCACATTGAAATAAGACATCATTTTCTAAGAGATGAAATATCCAAGAAAATTTTTGAATTGCATCATGTTGATACATTGAATCAAATTGCTGATATATTTATAAAGCCACTGAATAATGAAAGGCTTTCATCTTGGAGAAGGGAACTAGGGATTTGCATACCTTCATGAATCTGAATCAAGAATTTCCTTTGCATTCTCCTTATGTTTGGTTCAACCCTCTAGTGCACTTAGTAAGGGGGAGTCTGTCTGTTGATTTTGTCTTTGTCAGAGCTCTTCCACTCTCTACTACTTGTGCACAACTATCTATTTGGTATATCAAATGATGAATGTCAGAAGGACAGATCAAGTCTGTCTGGAAGATGTTATGATGCGAGAGACCTAACTCCGCCTCGTACCAAAAGATAGTCAACTCACGCAGTCAGGGGGAGTTAATGCTTTCAGTCTTGTCTAACTTTTCTTAGGCTCATAATTTGCTTCAGATAGGGGGAGTCAGGCAGGTTCATTTGTATCTCTGTGAAAATAAGTCTTGAGTTGATCAACAGACCCATCCTATCTATCCACAGAATTTGATATATATTCGGTGGTTGGTTGTCTGTCAGCTCTCTCTGCCTTCAAATTAACCTTCTCAATCAATTTCCTTGATTGTCCTTGGCACAAACTTAAGGTGAGACATCTCTTTCTAACAATGGTTCTCACGGTCGCTGGGATGTTAAAATAAGGACCTTCATTTATGGAAACTCATAATATTTTTGATCACATCAAATAGTCTGATGGTTTAAAGTTAATAACCCTGTAAGACTGAGACCAAAAAGTATCTTGAAAACGTCTATATACAAACTTAATGAATTAAAAATAGTATTGGAATGTTGTGTCCTGAAATCCTCTTAGGCTTGAAAATTAAGAGTAAAGAGGCAGCTTTGATTGAGAAACTTCATATTCAGTGTTGTTTTCAAACATCAAATAATCTGAACACCTTCTAAAAGGGCCATAAGTTGCAAAGCAATAGTTTTGGTTCACTGAGTAACCAAATATCCCTCATCAAGAAGTGAAGTGGATTGTGTCAGGAAGTGAAAAACCAAGCTAGCTCTGTTTAAAAAATTCTTATCTGATATGAAAAAGTTATGGCAGAGCAATGACATGACATGCTGAGTAACTCGGTCATTTCACTTAAGACGTGTTTTGCCTCATGTAAAAAGGTGTTGCCACTATCTATTCTTATGAGAAGCAAAAAGGTTAACACACTGAGTAACTGGGGATTCTTGCATCTAAATAATGTGTTTCCTCACGTTAAAAAGTGTGGACTAAACCAGATTGCTTAATGAGAAAAAGTTATGCAATGGAATTCTGAAAAATTGTTGAAATAGAAAAGCTTCACAATAGTTCCCAAAAGAAAACACAAATCTAGCTTTTTTAAGGTGTTTGTTCCCAACACTAGCTGAAGTTTGTCCTAGAGAAGTCCGTGAAAATTTATGAGTAAAGCTGAATGTTGGACTGTAAGGACATTAATGTGACAAATTGTTTCTTCTTCCATTAATTTTGTCTGCAGATATTTTCTAAGGTCTTTTATTATCATGCCTTTAAGGTTTATTAGTCTTAAACCACTTAGAATAATGTGGTCCAATGACTTGTTTCTTTAAAAGAGGGCTCCCAAAATACACTTATTCTAGCTCTATGAGAATATTGGTATCAGACAGAGAATGCCTCTACCTCTATCTCGTTCTTCAAATCCTCCCAATAAATATTCTTTTGATGATGTCAAAGGGGGAAAGGATTCTGTTGAGTCATTCATTCTACTTTGTCATTCATTCTATTTTCTGTTTACTCTTCCCTTCGCATCTCTTTTTGCCATCTGCTCAAAGGGAAGTTGCTCTCAAGTTTACTTAAATTTTGCCACGCTCATCCCTATTTCAACCCTCATAAACATAGGCATAATGACTCATAGTTGCCATCATCAAAAAGGGGGAGAATGTTGTGTGTATTGTGTTTTGATGATGTCTGACCATTAGTCATTAGCAAGTATATTTGAGAACACATGAAACAAATCCTTTTATGATTGACTAAATGCAAAAAGATTGACTAAGTATTCATTTCAGGTCGACTCACAGGCAAAAACAAGTCGACTGATATTGAAGTAGTCAGGAGAGGATGATTTGGCACAGTGTACACACTGAGTCGACATAGCTGAATAGAAATCCCTGACTTCAGTGGAACAGTCATCCAAGCAAAACGAAGGATGAGTCGACACAGAGTCTCAGAGAGTCGACGTAGTAGAAGAAGAGGAGAAGATCCAGAGGATCTGTCCTCCAGGCCGTATTGAGGATGAGTCCACGCATGGTTCCAAAGAGTCGACGTAGCAGAAGAAGAAGAGAAAATCCAGAGGAGTTGCCCTCCAAGCCATGAGAAGGTTGAGTCGACGCAACAAGCTTATGGCGTCGACGCAACAGAAGTAGCCAGCAACATCAATAGCAGTAAGTCTATATGAAAGTTGGGTCGATGCAATGGAGCTATTGTGTCAACACATCAAAGCTTTCCTGCCAGTTCTCAGTCAATAAGCAGATTTGGTCGATGCAATGAAGCCATGGAGTTGACGCAACCGTGCAATCCAGCCAGTACTCGTCTAGCAACAAGAACAATGAGTCGACATAGTGAGGAGATTTGGTCAATGCAATGAAGCCATGGAGCTGACGCAACCGTGCAATCCAGCCAGTACTCGTCTAGCAACAAGAACAATGAGTCGACATAGTGAGGATCAATGCGTCGACACACCTTATATGACGAGATTCTGAGTAAGAGGCGGGTCCCACCTCTAGCACATGAACCGAGGCCCAATCATTGGGAGGTTGGTGTACAAGGAATCCACGTTCCAGAAGGTGCTTTTTGGAGGGAAATTATTCCCCACTGCAACCAACACGATCTGGTGGGCCCCCAAGGGAATATCCTCTGCCTCAAGAGAATTATAAGTAGATCGGGATCCAAGTGAGAGAACAATGAAGAAGGAGGACTGCTCTGGCCTGTGAAAGAAAAATAGAGAGAAAGAGAGAGCAAGAGAAGAAGAGATCTGAAGAATTCAGAGAGGAGAAGAGTGCCCTTCGGACTAAGAAGAGCATAGCTTCAGAGGATCATCCAGATTGCACTTCTCAAGCTACATTATTCCTTCGTTTTCCTTTTTTTGTTTTTCCTTTCTCTTGTGTTTTACGTTTTCAATCGGATTCAGTAAGAGTGTGTGTGAAGCTGTGAATCAGCGTGTGAAGCTGTGAATCAACGTGTGAAGCTATGAATCAACGTGTGTGAAGCTGTGAATCAGCGGAGTGTGTTGGGGTGTATCCCTGAGTTGCTGCTGTCATTACAGCTAGTGGTCCTCACTCAATTGAGTGAGGGGTGGATGTAGGTGAGCACACAACTACTACCGAACCACCTAAAAATCTGGTGTTTCTGATTGTGTGATTGTCCCTTTTCTTCTACCCACGTTCACAGCTAGTTGATTAAGTGTTCACGCTCGCGCACTAATCACTATCTCACGTGCACTTCACCTGCTCAATTTGTGTCTGGTCCTTCTGAAGATCATTATCATTTTTATTGCATCATTTTTTAAAGGGGCAGATCTATTCTCCCCCCTCTACATCTGTCTATTTGATTCTACAAAAATCACCCCCACGATCCTCAAAAAACGTGCATCGCACCTTAAATGTCTCAGAGCCCTAAATCACAGCGGTTCACCCTACACATGGATCTAAAGGCCCGATAGCCAAAAATCTGATTTAATCACAAAACTCGATCTGAGACCCACGAAAGCACTCCAGAACCCACTGATTCTGATCCGAAAAATCCTAGGAGTTACACTTATGGTCAAGACCTAGGGTTTAAACAACCTAGGCTCTAATACCACTTCTGTCATGTCCTGAACTGATAGCAGTGAAAACTTGCTCGGAACATGGCAACGAATAGTCATGAACAATTAGAGCAAACCACAAGAGACACAATAAGGCCAGAAACTGATGAAAACTATAATTTTATTAATATCAAAATGCCATTATTACACTTTATGACTCACTTACATTTAATACAAAAAAGAGGAAGAAGACTCAATTATAGGACTAGACTCAAGAAAAGGAAAAGACATAGACGCCAATCTTCTAGAGCACTCATCACTCTTGTCCTTCCTTGTCTGATGCAACATCTTCTTCACTATTACCTGAAAAATGTTAAGAGAAATTGGGTGAGCAAAAATGCTCAGTAGGAATTACATCTCTATCATTAGGCGAAATATAAGTAGTTAACATTTTCAATCGTGTGTAGAACATGCTATATGATATGGCGCAAGAACCAAGCTCAAAAACAGTGGGCATAAGCAAGTCTAACTATCCAGAATTCAAGAGATAATCATGAGGATCAATAAAGAATGCATAGCAAGTCAATATCAAGATTGTCACGAAGGTCAATTGAACAAATATGTACAAGTAACTAACTAGAGTTGATTATCCATCAAGTAAATATAATAATGATGCCCCTTAAGCCAACAAGTCAAGAGCAAGTCGAGTCAAGTATGCAACAAGCATATCACGAAATGTCTAGGTCATATCAAGTGCAATGCCACACCTCAAGTCACTCCAATGGGCACAAGTAGTTTTGGACTTTCATCCGACCAGCATTGAATATTATTTGGACACAAAGTCCCACGTAATCACTAGACAATTCCATCAATAATGTAATCAAATTAGAATGACGAGGTTATGTTCAAGATACAATTTGTACAAAGGATTTGATATGAAAGTAGAATGGAGTCCTATGACTAGCAAGTCGAGCCAATTCATGAATATACAAGAGGATACTGTTGGGTGCACAGTAGGATCTAGAGGGGGGGTGAATAGATCCCTTTAAAAAATTATGTCCAAATTAAAAACACTCAATTCGAACTATGCAGAATTAAAAATTGCAGACTAAAGTCTTACTGAAATGAATAGATAGAGACTCTAATGCTGGACAGAAAGTAAGCTGAGGTGCAGACTTCAGAACTAAAACTGCTTACAGCAGTAAACCAGTCTAAACAGAAAGAGTCCATGCACCAACTAGGATATTGCTGACAATTCTGTCATGTAGAAACTAACTAAATAATTAATGGTTCAGACAGAACCAATCTCGAACACCTGGCACTGTGCCAGTGTTGAACAAACATTAAACTGAAATCAACAATGATCAGGACTAATCAAAACAACTAACAGTTCACATTGAACATATATCGAACACTTAGCAGATTAAGATATTACTGATCAGAAATTAAACTAAGTTCAACCCAATTGGGAATCAGCAACAAATCACCAAGAAGTTCAACCAATTTGGTTGGTACTAGGCGGAGGGTTGAGTCCAAGAACTCTCTTCTTGCAAAGTGTGTGGGAACACACCTTTTGATATACCAATCAAAAATAACTTAACCTGAACTATGCAATTGCTGTAAATGCATATCAAAGAAGGAAAGGCAATCACATAGAAACCAAACCACTGCACAATGATTTTTAGGTGGTTCAGTATGCACCCAGCAGACCTACATCCACCACCCACTCAAACAGAGTGAGGATTCTACTGACACACAGCTTAATCTGTTGATCCACAGCTTTGAGGGAACCAATCCCTTACACCTACTGATTCATAGCTTCAGGGGAACCAATCCCCATGAGGAACAAATCCTCAGATCGCTGACTAACAGCTTGACTCCGCTTACAATATAGCTTGACCGGGATAGCATCCCGAAATCGCTAACAATACAGCTTGACACCGACCTCCAAACAGAGTATCGGAATTGACAAAGGAGAAATTAAAAGAATAAAACAAGAAACAAATGGAAAGCATAAAAATATGTAGCTCCAAGGGAGCAAAGGCTTTTGGATTTGATCCAAGAAGCCAGAACCCCGATCAGATCCTCAAGGAAGATTCACAGCTGCACTCAGAGGAGCTTCTCACGAACTGGATCTCCTTCTCCAAAATCGGGCTCTCTAATCTCTCTCTTTCATCTTCTTCTTATTCTCTCAAACTTTCATTCAGATCTTCTTCGAACTACTCTAGTCAATCTTCTCTCTGAAAGAACACTCTACAGCTCACACAACCCCCACTTGCAGTAGCCTTCTTCGAAGGAAGAGGGCGTGACTTTATAGAACTGAGTTGGGCATTTTCTGGAGAAAAAATATCTTCCCATCTGATTTCCCATTGGTCTAGGTGTCACAGTGGAATAATCTCCTCCCAGGAGTCTTCTGGAAGGGTGCCAGGAGTCCTAGGATCACGTGCCCATCATTCGAGTTCGAAGGCACATGATTTCACTGAGTTGATCACGTGCTTCACTGGATTTCCTAATCTGCTGACTTTGCCTGTAGCGTCGACTCCCTTTAAACATCGCGTCGACTCCACTTGTGCTGCAGACACATAGATAGAGCTTTGGCCATTTGGAGTCGACTCTTAATGTCGACACTTTCTTGAACTCTGCTGATTTTTCAACTCATTTGAGGACTCTTCAACTCATTCTTGGGTACTTGATTCCAGCAAGTCCTCAACACCTTGAACAACCTTTGGTTGACTTAATCATGTTTTGGTGCAAATAACATCTTGAGCTTGTTTCTTGAAGGTCTTCAGATAATTTCTACAACCTGTCTTCTGAATGACATAGTCAGAAACCATGACATCATCAAAACCATAAAAGGCTCATAAATGAGTCATAGTTTGACATCATCAAAACCATAGGGACACAACATTCTATCCCTTTTTGATGATGGCAACTATGAGTCATTATATGATCAATATTAACCGCGTTAATACATAACATCTCCATAAAAACTCAAAATAATGACTCATCAAACTGTCTCCCCCTTTGACATCAGCAAAAAGAAAAATAGTTTGATACCACTTGGAGAATCCAGAGATGATCAATGGAATTCCTAACAGTTCCATTTCAGAAATGCATATATGAGAAAGAACACATCAAAAACAGAGTTGAAACTATCTTTCCCTTTTTATATATAATCAGAAATTTAGCGAGATGCAGGTGTGACTCAAGTGAAATGACAGTTAATGAATTTTGACAGTGAAAGCTAGATTAAGAATTGACAAGCAGCAAGCAGACAAGAAGGTCCTTGGTACCTCTTACTAGATATAATTTCAGCAGAGAAGGATGTTGTAGTTAACACACAAGTAGCAGACATAATTGATTTGAATGACTTGAAGTGAGGAAAATCCAGCAAGCATGAAGAGTCGAAAGAATGAATTCAAGCAGATAATTCCAAATATGATAATTCAAAAGAAAATCTCAATCTGATACTAATTTCATAAAACAAATAGGCTGAATTTTAGACTCTTCTATCATAGAGCTTCCTATGATGTATTCCTTATTTAAGAGCTTGGTTCAAGTTTTAATGATTTCTGAGTTTGTCAATTAAATTTCAAAAAAAAATTGCATTCAGGCTTAATAGAAATGAACCAATTTGTCATATTAATACCATGCTTAAGCTTCTTTATCTTACTCATCCAATTTTTAGAAACTCCCTTGAGAGATCCCAAACCAAGTATTGAGATTAAACATTCAAAGAGATTCAGAGTCAATTCCTTTTAGCTTTTGCTACCAAAAATTGATTTATCTTTTACTTAACAGAATTTTTTAAGAGCATTTAAGTCCAGTACACACTTTGTATCTTGAGGATACACGTTGTTTAGACGCCAGTATCCCTAGGTACTTGGTATGACTGACTTTCATGCTTCAAATTGAATAAAGGTAGCTTTGTCACCTCATGACATATCTCAACTCATTTCATTGATGAGTGAGATATATTTCTCAGTGAGCTTGTCATTGCTCTGCCTTGATTTTCACTAATGTTACTACAGAGTTAACATTGGCACCTCATGACACAGTCCACTTATCTTCATGGAAAAGGGACATGGTTTCTCAGTGTACCATTGTCATTGCTCTATCTATTTTAGCTCTTAGGAATTTCACATTAACCTAAAGTTTAAACAATACTCATTTTGAGTTTCTCAACCAAGGTTTCCATGATTTATGAGATTTTCAGATTTCAAAAGGTTATCCAGGACACAACATATAAAAGCTAGTTAAGGTCTATTAAAGCTAAACATAGATGTTTTCAAGACATTTATCTTTAAACTCGTTGAATTCATTAAGCTTGAACCAGCTGATTATTGTGGGCGATCATAAGATTGTATAATAGAAGATTCTTACTTTAGGGTGCACAAGATTTATGATTTTGGTATACAAACTGGAATCCTCCTGAATTTCAATAAAGTCATGGAATTGAGCAGTATTGGCAACCGAGCAACAAACACGGATTAAATTCAGAGGTATGCACATGCATGGAATGCAAGTATATGCCTATGGAAATGAGATCCAGGAAAAGGTTCAAAGGAAATACTTTCTCTCGCTGAAGAGATGGAGTTCATCGTGAGATGAAGATTTGATAGAAAACTCCCCCTCAGCAAATACAAGAGTTTGAAGATAGACTCTATCATGAGATGAGATGAGGATTTGATCATCAAGAAATTTCAGAAGGACATCACAAATCACTCAAGAAACTGATCATGAAGCTCAGCATATGTCAAAACACAACAAAACTCAAATCAGAGTGAGTAAGTCGACGCAGAGGGTCAGATGCGTCGACACCACGAAGCAACCGAAAAACATAGCTGAATTAAGATATTGATGAGTCGACGCAAGTTGATCAGTGCGTCGACTCAGAAGGCTTTCACAGAATAGCAAATTTGGTGGATATGAACTATGAGGTCGACGCAGATATATCAGTGCGTCGACGCACACTTCAGACAGAAGGGTTTTCAAGAACATATTTCTCTTTTTGAACAAGACCAGTTTTATTTCACTTGGCATCAAAGTCAAGCATGCAACTTAATTGCATATATCAGAAATTTATTCAAACTAACTCCCCCTATCTAAATGCACTGAAAGCGTAAGCTAGTTATGAAAAGTGCAATTGCTTTCGAGTATGAACAACAAATTTTTGAAATTAAACAAGACCATGCAAGAAGACACAAGCAGCTCAATTTATTTCAACTCCCCCTTAATTATTCAAGCCAGGATCCCAAATTAAGACAATGAAATTTTAGCTGACAAATTAAATTCATGATATGCAACTAAAGCAGTAAAAGCAAGGATTGGGGTTTTACCAACCACGGGTGCCTTGATTTATTGAACCCCCTTTTTATTTTCTTTTGATTCAAGGCACACCTGCAAAATAATTCTTATTTTGAGTTTTTAGGTACCCAAGTGTTCTTGGGTCCTCCATGGTTAGTGGCACCTTTTGTGATTGCTTTCCATAGCCTTTGGGCTTTTAAATCATCAACTCTCATTAAGGAACAGTTAAACATTGCATGCCCAAACCTACCACGGTAATGACAAAAACCTGAATACTTCACAATTTTCTCATAAACGTAATCACTGAATTTCTGTGAGTAATCAGGCACATGAAATTTTTTCTTTCCTTTAACTTGCCAACAGCCTTTGACTATATGGCCAACCTTCCCACATTCAAAACAATAAGGAAATTTTCTATTTGTAGACCATTTTTGCTTCTCAGAAATGTTTTCTCTTTTGCATGCTTTCACTTTCTCATTTTTCATGATAAAACATTCTTTCATTATATGTCCAAACTTTTTACAGTAAAAATATTGTTTGTTCTGAACATTATAATTCCTAGCATGCATTCTATGCACATTTTGTTCATACTTTTTCAATCCATGGCAGTTCTTCATAAGAGGATAATATATACCACAGTGAGAACAATTCAGATTTGCTTTACCTTGTGCAATGGATTTTCTAAATTTCTTTTTCTGTTTCTGGGGTAGACTGTTTTTCATTTTCTAGTTTTTGTTCTGAGTCGAACCTTTTTGACTTTCAGAGTGTTTTGGGGATTGACTAGCAATACTGATCTGTTCTGTGCTCCAAACATAAGAAGTAAACATCTTGTGCTCAAATGACTTTTTATTTTCTGGTTTATATCTCAGACCTTCTCTTTCCAAATTTATTTTATTCCCTAAAAGCTTGTCTAAATTATCTTTCCCTTTCATAAATTCAGATAGTGAATTATTTAGATCTTGGATTTCTTTTTCCAAGGATGTAATGTGGATTTCTGCACTGACAAGGTCCTCTTCACAAGCTACAGATTTTTCATTAAGCATGGAATTCACTGTTCTAAGACTCTCTATTTCATGTTCTAAAGCATGCAATTTCTCAGAATCAACATCCACAACTCTTTTCCCATTCTTAAATGCAAGTAGTCTGTCAGACAAAGCAAAGTTTAACTGTTTTAGTCTTTCATTTTCCTCTTTTAGTTTGTCATCATACAACATTTCATGTTGGTCTTTGATTTCAAGTTTTTTAATATTTTTCTGAAGTTCCATGTTTACTATCCTTACAACCTCAAATTTCTCAATATTCAATTTATTTTGTCTTTCAAGATTTTTATATTTTTCTTCAACTTCTTCAATCTGTTTTCTAAATTCTTTATTTTCAGATTTCACTCCTTCAAGTTCTGAATTCACACTGTCAAGATTTTTCAATTGTATCCTGAGTTTATTGTTTTTAGTTTCCAGATGTTCAACATTTTCATTTTCAGAACCAATGTTAATAGCATCATTCAATTTCTTTTTCAGCAATTTATATTCTTTTATTAATTTTTCATGCATTTCAAATAAATCTGTATAAGCTTCTTCCCACTGCTGTACAGAAAAACTTTCGAAGGGAGAACTTACCTCATCATCACCTTCTTCTTCATTAGCCATGAGCCCAATGACCTCCACTTCTTCCTCTTCATTTGAGGTACTCTCTTCCTCATCACTCCAAGTTGATACCATAGCTTTTAGCTACTTCTCTTTGACCTTGGAGACTTTCTTGGTCAAATCTGGGCATTCATCACGAACATGCCCTGGCTTCCTACAATGATAACAAACAACTTTATTAGCCTTCTTGTTGTCATTTCTGAAATCAGGACTTCTACTAATATATTGAAATCTTTTGTTCTTGTTTTTCATACCTCTCATTCTTGGAAATTTTTTGAATTGTTTAGTGAGGAATGCTTGATCACATGTTGACAAATCATCTGGATCCTCACTGTTTTCTCCACTACTCTCGGAACCCTTGAGGGCTATATTTTTCACCTTTTTGTTATCCTCTTCACTCCTTCTGAAATTCAGTTCATATGTCATTAATGACCCAATTAGCTCGCCTACTGTCATAGTAGACAGATTTTTTGAGTCCTCAATGGCTGTGGCTTTGGTATGCCACGCCTGTGGAAGAGACCTAAGGAATTTTCTAACCAGCTCATTATCATAATACTCTTTACCAAGAGATTTCATATTATTGGTTAGTTGAGAAAGCCTAGCATACAGTTCAAAAATAGTTTCACTAGATTTCATCTTGAACATCTCATATTCAGAAACTAACATGTTGACTTTAATAGCTCTTACCTCAGATGTACCCTCATAAATTACCTCAAGATGGTCTCACATTTCTTTAGCAGATGTGCAAGTTGACACCCTAGAGAACTCCGTAGGGTGGATAGCACATTGCATAGCATTCATGGTGCTCCACTTAACAGTGGATTGACAAATCTGATAGGTCCAGAGGGGGGGTGAATGGACCTTTACCCGTTAAAAAATAAGGATTAAAAAATTAAGTTTAGATCTCAACCAGGAGTTTCCGAATTAGAGCACAATGGTCAAACACTAACCGCAGAACGAACTGCTTGGAGGATAGGGAAGGATCGGCCAAAACAAGCATCTACCGAATATCCAAGCCCAGAAGAGAAAGATAAGCACACGGCACGGGGATTTTTAGGTGGTTCGGTCCTCCAGACCTACATCCACCCCACACTCAAACTGAGTGTGGCTTCACTAACAGCTGGGCAACACAGCTTGCCAACAAACGCTGATACACAGCTTACCCAGGGAAACAACCTCCCCTCTTCCTCCTACTTGGAGGGAACCACTAGCAACCCACGGTCACTAGAAACCAGAGACTCACGTCTCTCTTCCTCTATACCAAGAGGGAACCCCACTGGTAGCAGTCCCACTACCAGTGAACCAGCCAGTAACAACCTACTGCCGGCAACCCACCAGAGGCCTAGCCTCTCTTCCTCCAGACCAGGAGGGAACCCACCAGTGACTCCCCGTCACTAGCAAGCCAGAGGTCTAAGACCTCTCTTCCTCCAACCGGAGGGACCCCTTGACTTGCAAGCCACAAGCCAAGGACCGGAGGACAAGCCTCCCTTCCTCTAAACCAGAGGGAACCCTCAAGTGACAACCTGCCACTTGCAACCTGGAGATCAGATCTCCCTTCTCCTGTTCCACTACGAGAAACCCGATCCCCAACAGGGCAATCGGAAGAACAAGACTAAACAAGGTAGCAAAAGGAAAAATAAGAAAACATGAAAATGACAGCGACAGAAGCTGAAAATAAAACGCAAGATATATAGCTCTCAATGAGCATAGTTGTTCTGGATTTGATCCACGAACAGACTGATCAGATCCTCAGTAAAGCTCTCTCTCCTCTTCCTTTCTTCTTCTTCTTTCTCCTTCAGTTTCTGCTCTCTCTTTTTCTTCTCTTCTTTCTCTCGTTTTTCTGGATCGAAGGACTCTCTGCTTTTCTGGTCTTTCTTCTATATCTTTCTCCTTTTTGATCATCCTCCATCTGAAGACGAAGGTTTCTATTTATATCAGCAGCAGCAGCAGATCTGGTTCAGAATGCGTGTGCCTCCCACGCTTGATCCAGAACCTTCTTGCCATGTGTCCTTATCGGATTGGTTCCTCTAGCAT
This sequence comes from Amorphophallus konjac, assembly GCA_022559845.1. Taxonomy (NCBI): domain Eukaryota; kingdom Viridiplantae; phylum Streptophyta; class Magnoliopsida; order Alismatales; family Araceae; genus Amorphophallus; species Amorphophallus konjac. The sequence continues at coordinate 139,073,031 of CM040126.1, forward strand.
TGGATCACGTGCTGCCCAGACACTGAGGAATAATCTTCCTCGGATCCCTGCAAGCAGATTAATTACATTAATGCTCAGGGTTCGATATATGTAGCTGAGATAAGTTGGTTGGCCATAAGAACAAAGAACTGCACGAGATATATGATAACAAAACAAGGTGCACTATACTGTGACTGACACGAGGTACGTTAGATGAGTTTAGCACGAGATAACACGAGAACGACACGAAGTACACGAGAGTACAGCTAACACAACAATGAAGACGACACGAAGTCAGATAAAGACAGCATGAGGTGAGAAAAAGATAACACAGAGTGAAGCAATAGAAAGACACGCGATCAGAAGAGACGAGGATGAAAATAGAAGGAAGCAACACGGAGATACACATACAAAAGAAACACGAAGACACGTAGTGAAACAACACTTGAAAACACAAGAAAAACAACTCGAGCACACAATAGCTCGAATGAACGACTCGAAGACGAGGCGACACGGGCTGACCACGACACGAAGACAAATAACAGAAACCGTCACGAGTTGAAGACAACACGAAGATGAAAACAGAAACCGACACGAGTTGAAAACAACACGAAGATGTAAACAGAAACCGACACGAGTTGAAAACAACACGAAGATGAAAACAGAAGAATTGACACGGAGTGTGGTCAAGGCGAGAAGGACACGAGGTCTAGGAAACACGACACGAAGACATGAGATAGACACGTCTTCATCAACACGTGATGAAACGGTGGAAGCAGAAGAACAACTCGAGGAGCTACAGTAATTGACACGAAGACACAAGAGCAAACATAGAGGACTGACTCGAGATGAGCAACTAAGTGCTAACGACACGAGGTTCATACAAAAACAACTCGAAGTTCATCAGACCAATTCGAGCTGCTTCAGAAGAATCAGCACGAAGTCAATCAGCACACAACTTAACACAACACGAGGCACGAAAGGACGACACGGCGTGTTGAAAACACAAACAGTACTAAAACTAAAACGACACGAAGGCAAACAGTACAACACGAGGTGTTATACACAAACATGACGAAGTTCCAACCAACACGAAGACAGTCCCTGAAAATACCTGAAGTGAAATGAGGGTTTATTCTTCACAGAAAAATATTCTTTGTTAATTTTTCACAGAGAAATATTTTTGAACACCACTAAGACTTATAGTGTTGTCATCATCAAAATATGTAAAGATTCAACAAGACTCAACAATCTCCCCCTTTTTGATGGATGGCAACACTATGAGTCTTGAGTCTTTGCAGAAAAAAAAAGAATTTCAGCCTTTCCAAGGCTAAACAAACATTAGCACCATTATTAAACATTTTTAAAGTGTCAAAATAATCATTCTCAACGAGCTAGCAAAGGCCTGATTTCTCCCCCTTTGTCATCATCAAAAAGAAGGAAACAATAAGGATGTAACAATGCAAATGATATGAAATTTAATTAATAAGTCCAATAGTGTGAGAAAGAAAGCCTCAAAATGAGCAACAAGATACAGAGCATTGTCTGTTCAAGAAAAAAGTCTGGCATGTCTGCTTGAAGGGCCACGCGGCCTGCCATGTGGTGGTCTCCCCCTTGGAGAAGCAGATGTATATTCTTGAGGTGGAGTTCTGCTAGAAGAAGCTTGACCAGGTGCTGAACCCAAGATAGACTAAAATTCCTTTAGGTCATTTGACAGTTCAGCTAGCCAATACACCACAGCGCTTCTGACATGTGCCACTTCAGAAATGATGTCGTCTTGGCGAATATTAACAGTTTCATATCTGTCAGTCAGAATTGTCATTTCTGTTAAGAAGGCGACCAATTTATCATAGATCTGCTGAACACCTGGACCTAGGGCACTGGATGATTTCTTCAAAACTTCTAAAGATGTTCTGATCTCAAAGCAGTGATCTATAATGTTGGTAGATTGTTTGAAGGAGGAAATTTGAACATCTTGTAACTCACGCAGTGCTTTTGCTATCTTTGAACAAACCTCCTGCAAACCTTGCATCAAGGATCTGTTGGCATCATCTGAAGCCTTTTTGTTGAGTAGGAACCTTTTCCATTCAGTGAGGAGAGATATCTCAAGCTTCAGTAGCCTGGAATGTACTTGAATGATGTTGAGAGTGACATATTTGAGCAGATCACTCAAGACATTAAGTACCAAGGACGCTTACAAATATAATATTCTTGAAGAAGTTCTGTCTCACATCCAGAGAAGCTCTTGGGCAATAAACTGCAACCTCATGAGATGACAGATCTTAACACCACATTAACTGCATCGGCTGACAAAATTCTTCAGAAACCAAATGGCCTGTCAAACTCCTTTTCAGCCCACTCAAGGACATCTCACACACGACTCTTGGAAGTATTAATTATTTATTGAATGCAGTGTTTGCCATGAAATTTAAACATGTGAGTTTGTGAATCATGATAATTCTGTCTAGTTCAAAATAGGCAGTTTATATGAACGACAACAAATATCATTTTGATGGATTGGAGATTGAATTCAGATTAGGAGGGAAGCAGTAAATTTACCTGGAGCATTCAGACATGGGGTCCTTTTATGTGCCCTGGTTTATTACCCCTTTATTCCATCCAAGGCACACCTGCAAAGCAAAGTTATTTTGCACAAACAGGTACCCAAGAAGTCTTGGGTCCTGACATGACATTATTACTTCTAGCAAGTTTTCTCAGCACATTTTTAACTTGACAGCAAGGAGCAGCAGCTTTCAGTACTGATTTATGCATATCCTTGTTAGCATGAATCCTATGTGCATAAACATGAGACTCCTTGTTAACAGAATAAACATTCTGTTTGCCAAAACCAGTTTGGTTTTGATATCCTGCCAGCCAACAGGTTGCAATCCTGTGACCTGGCTTCCCACATTTGAAGCACTCATTGTGCTTGCCTCTAAAGACATTTCTACCAAATACATTTTTATTCGCAGGGAGATTAACAGTTTTAGAATTGAGTTTTCTACCCTGAGCATGCCAGCAGTCCTTGACTGCATGGCCATGCTTCCCACAATGGGAGCAGAAAGGAGACTCTCTCCTATAAGATCTTGCCCAACATTCAGTGACCTTATGCCCAAGCTTGTTACAATTAAAACATCTGACATGCTGGTTCGGAGAAGCAGTTTTGTTGATATTAAGAGGATGTTGGTTAGCATAAAATTTAGCATGATGTGGGAGTGGTTTTTTCTTTCCATTAGCAAACCAACATTGAGCAAGGGTGTGGCCTAATCTACCACAATGCGAACATTCCCTTTTCTTTGAATGAACATCAGGATTTCTATCACGATATTTCCTAGCATCCATATCATCCTTTTCCATCAATCTACATTCATGCATCAAATGGCCAAGTCTATGGCAGTAGTAACATGACATTTTCTTTTTCTGAACCTCATGATTTCTGTCATGAGTTTCCCTAACATGCATTTTACTAGTATTCATGTCATCTTTTCCTTTCAGTTTGCATTCATGCATTTGATGACCAGCTTTATGACAATTAAGGCATGACATAGGTTTCTTGTTAGCATGGGATTTAAAGTCAGGATGCATGTATGTAGTAGAATCCACTTTGTTCTTCCCTTTTTGTTCTACAGTTGTCTTCAGACTTCTTTGAGCAGTGAATTGAAATACAGAAGGACTGGCTAGGCTAGCAGATGCAACATCTGAAACAGCAGAAGTTTGAATCTTATTTTCAAAACTATTTTTCTTTGTTGAGTTATAGCCCAACCCTTCTTTTTGAAAGTTGACTTTAACACCTAGCAATCTGTCCAGATTTTCTTATCCTTCCACAAATTTTGACAAGGATTTCTTCAAGTCTTCTATTTCATTTTCCAGAGAAACAATGTGTATTTCATAACTGGCAATCTCTTGTTCATTGCAGTTTACACATTCACTTAGCACCTTATTTGCGATTTTATAGTCCTCAATTTTATTTTCCAGATTGCTCAGTTTATCAGAATCTTCAATGCAAACAGTTTTTCCTTTTTCTAAGGTTAGAAGTCTCTCAGACATACTACTGTTCAACATTTTCAATTTTTCAATTTCTCCCTTGAGCTTGTCATTCTGGACCAATTCATTTATTAAAATCTGATCTTCACACGGTGGTTCAAATTGTTGATTAGAATCAGATTTTTCAGTTAGCAGTTTGTTTTCTTGTTCAAGGTTTTTAATTTTCTGAACATTTTCTTCAATGATTTTCCTGAGAGAGTCATTTTCAGATTTAAGTTCATTCAGTTCTGAATTAACAGATTCTTGATTCTTTTTCTTTAACAATTTAATTTGACTCTCAAGCTTACGAATCTCAGCTATGGAAGCATCATTTGTTTGTTCCAATTTTAAACAGTTTTGACATGAAGTGGAATTTGCACTGGTTAACCTAGTACCCTTTCTCAGTTTCTTATGTTCTCTTTTTAAATTTTCATATAGCCCCAACAAGTCAGCATAGCTATTTTCCCAATCATCCATAGTATAATGTTGAAAAGGGTTTACCTGATCATCATTGTCCTCTTCATTACTTTGATTGTTGCTGTGATCAGTCCCATTGGCCATCATGCAGGCGTCCTTCTTTGACTCGAAGGCTATTTTCAGTTGGTCCAAAATTTCAGTGGCTGACCTGCAATGATAAAAACATGAATGTAAAGCTTTGTCAGTGGCAGCCTTCAGAATTTCCATAGCCTTCTCGTTTTGATCACACATGTATCTATCATTGTCAGTCCATTTGGACATTTTCTTTGACAGTTTGTGTGGACCATGAGAAATCAACTTCCACATATCCGGATCACGTTGTTTAACATAGGTACGCAGACTTCTAAGCCACAACTTAAATCCAGAACCACTAAAGATCGGTGGGTGCTTCATTGAAATCAGTTCAGGAGTAAAACCAAGCAGAAGACCAAAACAGAAATGCACCTATCAGACCAGCAGGATCCCCTACAGATCGTTGAATCTGGAGATATAGGGAACCGCTCTGATACCAATTGATAGGTCCAGAGGGGGGGTGAATGGACCTTTACCCGTTAAAAAATAAGGATTAAAAAATTAAGTTTAGATCTCAACCAGGAGTTTCCGAATTATAGCACAATGGTCAAACACTAACCGCAGAACGAACTGCTTGGAGGATAGGGAAGGATCGACCTAAACAAGCATGTACCGAATATCCAAGCCCAGAAGAGAAAGACAAGCACACGGCACGGGGATTTTTAGGTGGTTCGGTCCTCCAGACCTACATCCACCCCACACTCAAACTGAGTGTGACTTCACTAACAGCTGGGCAACACAGCTTGCCAGCAAACGCTGATACACAGCTTACCCAGGGAAACAACCTCCCCTCTTCCTCCTACTTGGAGGGAACCACTAGCAACCCACGGTCACTAGAAACCAGAGACTCACGTCTCTCTTCCTCTATACCAAGAGGGAACCCCACTGGTAGCAGTCCCACTACCAGTGAACCAGCCAGTAACAACCTACTGCCGGCAACCCACCAGAGGCCTAGCCTCTCTTCCTCCAGACCAGGAGGGAACCCACCAGTGACTCCCCGTCACTAGCAAGCCAGAGGTCTAAGACCTCTCTTCCTCCAACCGGAGGGACCCCTTGACTTGCAAGCCACAAGCCAAGGACCGGAGGACAAGCCTCCCTTCCTCTAAACCAGAGGGAACCCTCAAGTGACAACCTTCCACTTGCAACCTGGAGATCAGATCTCCCTTCTCCTGTACCACCAGGAGAAACCCGATCCCCAACAGGGCAATCGGAAGAACAAGACTAAACAAGGTAGCAAAAGGAAAAATAAGAAAACATGAAAATGACAGCGACAGAAGCTGGAAATAAAACGCAAGATATATAGCTCTCAATGAGCATAGTTGTTCTGGATTTGATCCACGAACAGACTGATCAGATCCTCAGTAAAGCTCTCTCTCCTCTTCCTTTCTTCTTCTTCTTTCTCCTTCAGTTTCTGCTCTCTCTTTTTCTTCTATTCTTTCTCTCGTTTTTCTGGATCGAAGGACTCTCTGCTTTTCTGCTCTTTCTTCTATATCTTTCTCCTTTTCGATCATCCTCCATCTGAAGACGAAGGTTTCTATTTATATCAGCAGCAGCAGCAGATCCGGTTCAGAATGCGTGTGCCTCCCACGCTTGATCCAGAACCTTCTTGCCACGTGTCCTTATCGGATTGGTTCCTCTAGCATTGGATCACGTGTTGTCCAGACACTGAGGAATAATCTTCCTCGGATCCCTGCAAGCAGATTAATTACATTAATGCTCAGGGTTCGATATATGTAGCTGAGATAAGTTGGTTGGCCATAAGAACAAAGAACTGCATGAGATATATGATAACAAAACAAGGTGCACTATACTGTGACTGACACAAGGTACGTTAGATGAGTTTAGCACGAGATAACACGAGAACGACACGAAGTACACGAGAGTACAGCTAACACAACAATGAAGACGACACGAAGTCAGATAAAGACAGCATGAGGTGAGAAAAAGATAACACAGAGTGAAGCAATAGAAAGACACGCGATCAGAAGAGACCAGGATGAAAATAGAAGGAAGCAACACGGAGATACACATACAAAAGAAACACGAAGACACGTAGTGAAACAACACTTGAAAACACAAGAAAAACAACTCGAGCACACAATAGCTCGAATGAACGACTCGAAGACGAGGCGACACGGGCTGACCACGACACGAAGATAAATAACAGAAACCGTCACGAGTTGAAGACAACACGGAGATGAAAACAGAAACCGACACGAGTTGAAAACAACACGAAGATGTAAACAGAAACCGACACGAGTTGAAAACAACACGAAGATGAAAACAGAAGAATTGACACGGAGTGTGGTCAAGGCGAGAAGGACACGAGGTCTAGGAAACACGACACGAAGACATGAGATAGACACGTCTTCATCAACACGTGATGAAACGGTGGAAGCAGAAGAACAACTCGAGGAGCTACAGTAATTGACACGAAGACACAAGAGCAAACATAGAGGACTGACTCGAGATGAGCAACTAAGTGCTAACGAAACGAGGTTCATACAAAAACAACTCGAAGTTCATCAGACCAATTCGAGCTGCTTCAGAAGAATCAGCACGAAGTCAATCAGCACACAACTTAACACAACACGAGGCATGAAAGGACGACACGGCGTGTTGAAAACACAAACAGTACTAAAACTAAAACGACACGAAGGCAAACAGTACAACACGAGGTGTTATACACAAACATGACGAAGTTCCAACCAACACGAAGACAGTCCCTGAAAATACCTGAAGTGAAATGAGGGTTTATTCTTCACAGAAAAATATTCTTTGTTAATTTTTCACAGAGAAATATTTTTGAACACCACTAAGACTTATAGTGTTGTCATCATTAAAACATGTAAAGATTCAACAAGACTCAACAATCTCCCCCTTTTTGATGGATGGCAACACTATGAGTCTTGAGTCTTTGCAGAAAAAAAAAGAATTTCAGCCTTTCCAAGGCTAAACAAACATTAGCACCATTATTAAACATTTTTAAAGTGTCAAAATAATCATTCTCAACGAGCTAGCAAAGGCCTGATTTCTCCCCCTTTGTCATCATCAAAAAGAAGGAAACAATAAGGATGTAACAATACAAATGATATGAAATTTAATTAATAAGTCCAAGAGTGTGAGAGAGAAAGCCTCAAAATGAGCAACAAGATACAGAGCATTGTCTGTTCAAGAAAAAAGTCTGGCATGTCTGCTAGAAGGGCCACGCGGCCTGCCATGTGGTGGTCTCCCCCTTGGAGAAGCAGAGGTATATTCTTGAGGTGGAGTTCTGCTAGAAGAAGCTTGACCAGGTGCTGAACCCAAGATAGACTGAAATTCCTTTAGGTCATTTGACAGTTCAGCTAGCCAATACACCACAGCGCTTCTGACATGTGCCACTTCAGAAATGATGTCGTCTTGGCGAATATTAACAGTTTCATATCTGTCAGTCAGAATTGTCATTTCTGTTAAGAAGGTGACCAATTTATCATAGATCTGCTGAACACCTGGACCTAGGGCACTGGATGATTTCTTCAAAACTTCTAAAGATGTTCTGATCTCAAAGCAGTGATCTATAATGTTGGTAGATTGTTTGAAGGAGGAAATTTGAACATCTTGTAACTCACGCAGTGCTTTTGCTATCTTTGAACAAACCTCCTGCGAACCTTGCATCAAGGATCTGTTGGCATCATCTGAAGCCTTTTTGTTGAGTAGGAACCTTTTCCATTCAGTGAGGAGAGATATCTCAAGCTTCAGTAGCCTGGAATGTACTTGATTGATGTTGAGAGTGACATATTTGAGCAGATCACTCAAGACATTAAGTACCAAGGACGCTTACAAATATAATATTCTTGAAGAAGTTCTGTCTCACATCCAGAGAAGCTCTTGGGCAATAAACTGCAACCTCATGAGATGACAGATCTTAACACCACATTAACTGCATCGGCTGAAAAAATTCTTCAGAAACCAAATGGCCTGTCAAACTCCTTTTCAGCCCACTCAAGGACATCTCACACACGACTCTTGGAAGTATTAATTATTTATTGAATGCAGTGTTTGCCATGAAATTTAAACATGTGAGTTTGTGAATCATGATAATTCTGTCTAGTTCAAAATAGGCAGTTTATATGAACAACAACAAACATCATTCTGATGGATTGGAGATTGAATTCAGATTAGGAGGGAAGCAGTAAATTTACCTGGGTCATTCAGACATGGGGTCCTTTTATGTGCCCTGGTTTATTACCCCTTTATTCCATCCAAGGCACACCTGCAAAGCAAAGTTATTTTGCACAAATAGGTACCCAAGAAGTCTTGGGTCCTGACATGACAGTATTACTTCTAGCAAGTTTTCTCAGCACATTTTTAACTTGACAGCAAGGAGCAGCAGCTTTCAGTACTGATTTATGCATATCCTTGTTAGCATGAATCCTATGTGCATAAACATGAGACTCCTTGTTAACAGAATAAACATTCTGTTTGCCAAAACCAGTTTGGTTTTGATATCCTGCCAGCCAACAGGTTGCAATCCTGTGACCTGGCTTCCCACATTTGAAGCACTCATTGTGCTTACCTCTAAAGATATTTCTACCAAATGCATTTTTATTCGCAGGGAGATTAACAGTTTTAGAATTGAGTTTTCTACCCTGAGCATGCCAGCAGTCCTTGACTGCATGGCCATGCTTCCCACAATGGGAGCAGAAAGGAGACTCTCTCCTATAAGATCTTGCCCAACATTCAGTGACCTTATGCCCAAGCTTGTTACAATTAAAACATCTGACATGCTGGTTCGGAGAAGCAGTTTTGTTGATATTAAGAGCATGTTGGTTAGCATAAAATTTAGCATGATGTGGGAGTGGTTTTTTCTTTCCATTAGCAAACCAACATTGAGCAAGGGTGTGACCTAATCTACCACAATGCGAACATTCCCTTTTCTTTGAATGAACATCAGGATTTCTATCACGATATTTCCTAGCATTCATATCATCCTTTTCCATCAATCTACATTCATGCATCAAATGGCCAAGTCTATGGCAGTAGTAACATGACATTTTCTTTTTCTGAACCTCATGATTTCTGTCATGAGTTTTCCTAACATGCATTTTACTAGTATTCATGTCATCTTTTCCTTTCAGTTTGCATTCATGCATTTGATGACCAGCTTTATGGCAATTAAGACATGACATAGGTTTCTTGTTAGCATGGGATTTAAAGTCAGGATGCATGTATGTAGTAGAATCCACTTTGTTCTTCCCTTTTTGTTCTACAGTTGTCTTCAGACTTCTTTGAGCAGTGAATTGAAATACAGAAGGACTGGCTAGGCTAGCAGATGCAACATCTGAAACAGCAGAAGTTTGAATCTTATTTTCAAAACTATTTTTCTTTGTTGAGTTATAGCCCAACCCTTCTTTTTGAAAGTTGACTTTAACACCTAGCAATCTGTCCAGATTTTCTTGTCCTTCCACAAATTTTTACAAGGATTTCTTCAAGTCTTCTATTTCATTTTTCAGAGAAACAATGTGTATTTCATAACTGGCAATCTCTTGTTCATTGCAGTTTACACATTCACTTAGCACCTTGTTTGTGATTTTATAGTCCTCAATTTCATTTTTCAGATTGCTCAGTTTATCAGAATCTTCAATGCAAACAGTTTTTCCTTTTTCTAAGGTTAGAAGTCTCTCAGACATACTACTGTTCAACATTTTCAATTTTTCAATTTCTCCCTTGAGCTTGTCATTCTGGACCAATTCATTTATTAAAATCTGATCTTCACACGGTGGTTCAAATTGTTGATTAGAATCAGATTTTTCAGTTAGCAGTTTGTTTTCTTGTTCAAGGTTTTTAATTTTCTGAACATTTTCTTCAATGATTTTCCTGAGAGAGTCATTTTCAGATTTAAGTTCATTCAGTTCTGAATTAACAGATTCTTGATTCTTTTTCTTTAACAATTTAATTTGACTCTCAAGCTTACGAATCTCAGCTATGGAAGCATCATTTGTTTGTTCCAATTTTAAACAGTTTTGACATGAAGAGGAATTTGCACTGGTTAACCTAGTACCCTTTCTCAGTTTCTTATGTTCTCTTTTTAAATTTTCATATAGCCCCAACAAGTCAGCATAGCTATTTTCCCAATCATCCATAGTATAATGTTGAAAAGGGTTTACCTGATCATCATTGTCCTCTTCATTACTTTGATTGTTGCTGTGATCAGTCCCATTGGCCATCATGCAGGCGTCCTTCTTTGACTCGAAGGCTATTTTCAGTTGGTCCAAAATTTCAGTGGCTGACCTGCAATGATAAAAACATGAATGTAAAGCTTTGTCAGTGGCAGCCTTCAGAATTTCCATAGCCTTCTCGTTTTGATCACACATGTATCTATCATTGTCAGTCCATTTGGACATTTTCTTTGGCAGTTTGTGTGGACCATGTGAAATCAACTTCCACATATCCGGATCACGTTGTTTAACATAGGTACGCAGACTTCTAAGCCACAACTTAAATCCAGAACCACTAAAGATCGGTGGGTGCTTCATTGAAATCAGTTCAGGAGTAAAACCAAGCAGAAGACCAAAACAGAAATGCACCTATCAGACCAGCAGGATCCCCTACAGATCGTTGAATCTGGAGATATAGGGAACCGCTCTGATACCAATTGATAGGTCCAGAGGGGGGGTGAATGGACCTTTACCCGTTAAAAAATAAGGATTAAAAAATTAAGTTTAGATCTCAACCAGGAGTTTCCAAATTAGAGCACAATGGTCAAACACTAACCGCAGAATGAACTGCTTGGAGGATAGGGAAGGATCGGCCTAAACAAGCATCTACCGAATATCCAAGCCCAGAAGAGAAAGATAAGCACACGGCACGGGGATTTTTAGGTGGTTCGGTCCTCCAGACCTACATCCACCCCACACTCAAACTGAGTGTGGCTTCACTAACAGCTGGGCAACACAGCTTGCCAACAAACGCTGATACACAGCTTACCCAGGGGAACAACCTCCTCTCTTCCTCCTACTTGGAGGGAACCACTAGCAACCCACGGTCACTAGAAACCAGAGACTCACGTCTCTCTTCCTCTATACCAAGAGGGAACCCCACTGGTAGCAGTCCCACTACCAGTGAACCAGCCAGTAACAACCTACTGCTGGCAACCCACCAGAGGCCTAGCCTCTCTTCCTCCAGACCAGGAGGGAACCCACCAGTGACTCCCCGTCACTAGCAAGCCAGAGGTCTAAGACCTCTCTTCCTCCAACCGGAGGGACCCCTTGACTTGCAAGCCACAAGCCAAGGACCGGAGGACAAGCCTCCCTTCCTCTAAACCAGAGGGAACCCTCAAGTGACAACCTGCCACTTGCAACCTGGAGATCAGTTCTCCCTTCTCATGTATCACCAGGAGAAACCCGATCCCCAACAGGGCAATCGGAAGAACAAGACTAAACAAGGTAGCAAAAGAAAAAATAAGAAAACATGAAAATGACAGCGACAGAAGCTGAAAATAAAACGCAAGATATATAGATCTCAATGAGCATAGTTGTTCTGGATTTGATCCACGAACAGACTGATCAGATCCTCAGTAAAGCTCTCTCTCCTCTTCCTTTCTTCTTCTTCTTTCTCCTTCAGTTTCTGCTCTCTCTTTTTCTTCTCTTCTTTCTCTCGTTTTTCTGGATCGAAGGACTCTCTGCTTTTCTGCTCTTTCTTCTATATCTTTCTCCTTTTCGATCATCCTCCATCTGAAGACGAAGGTTTCTATTTATATCAGCAGCAGCAGCAGATCCGGTTCAGAATGCGTGTGCCTCCCACGCTTGATCCAGAACCTTCTTGCCACGTGTCCTTATCGGATTGGTTCCTCTAGCATTGGATCACGTGCTGCCCAGACACTGAGGAATAATCTTCCTCGGATCCCTGCAAGCAGATTAATTACATTAATGCTCAGGGTTCGATATATGTAGCTGAGATAAGTTGGTTGGCCATAAGAACAAAGAACTGCATGAGATATATGATAACAAAACAAGGTGCACTATACTGTGACTGACACGAGGTACGTTAGATGAGTTTAGCACGAGATAACACGAGAACGACATGAAGTACACGAGAGTACAGCTAACACAACAATGAAGACGACACGAAGTCAGATAAAGACAGCATGAGGTGAGAAAAAGATAATACAGAGTGAAGCAATAGAAAGACACGCGATCAGAAGAGACCAGGATGAAAATAGAAGGAAGCAACACGGAGATACACATACAAAAGAAACACGAAGACACGTAGTGAAACAACACTTGAAAACACAAGAAAAATAACTCGAGCACACAATAGCTCGAATGAACGACTCGAAGACGAGGCGACACGGGCTGACCACGACACGAAGACAAATAACAGAAACCGTCACGAGTTGAAGACAACACGAAGATGAAAACAGAAACCGACACGAGTTGAAAACAACACGAAGATGTAAATAGAAACCGACACGAGTTGAAAACAACACGAAGATGAAAACAGAAGAATTGACACGGAGTGTGGTCAAGGCGAGAAGGACACGAGGTCTAGGAAATACGACACGAAGACATGAGATAGACACGTCTTCATCAACACGTGATGAAACGGTGGAAGCAGAAGAACAACTCGAGGAGCTACAGTAATTGACACGAAGACACAAGAGCAAACATAGAGGACTGACTCGAGATGAGCAACTAAGTGCTAACGACACGAGGTTCATACAAAAACAACTCGAAGTTCATCAGACCAATTCGAGCTGCTTCAGAAGAATCAGCATGAAGTCAATCAGCACACAACTTAACACAACACGAGGCACGAAAGGACGACACGGCGTGTTGAAAACACAAACAGTACTAAAACTAAAACGACACGAAGGCAAACAGTACAACACGAGGTGTTATACACAAACATGATGAAGTTCCAACCAACACGAAGACAGTCCCTGAAAATACCTGAAGTGAAATGAGGGTTTATTCTTCACAGAAAAATACTCTTTGTTAATTTTTCACAGAGAAATATTTTTGAACACCACTAAGACTTATAGTGTTGTCATCATCAAAACATGTAAAGATTCAACAAGACTCAACAAGATCTGCTCTCTTGTCCACCTATCTTCATGCTCCGAGAGTACATATGGGCCTTTCTCAATGACTCTCCACATTTCATGGCTTTGAGAACGCATGAAGACCTGCATCATGTTCTTCCAATAGGAATAATTGCTACCATCAAAGAAGGGCGGTCTGTTAATGGAGTAACCTTCAACTAGAAAGCTGCAAGGTTGCACCTCATTGGATCTCCCCAGGTCGTTGGACCACATTGTGGGGAACCTGCCCTGATACCACTTGTTGGGTGCACAGTAGGATCTAGAGGGGGGGTGAATAGATCCCTTTAGAAAATTATGCCCAAATTAAAAACACTCAATTCGATCTATGTGGAATTAAAAACTGCAGACTAAAGTCTTACTGAAATGAATAGACAGAGGCTCTAATGCTGGATAGAAAGTAAGCTGAGGTGCAGACTTCAGAACAAAAATTGCTTACAGCAGTAAACCAGTCTAAACAGAAAGAGTCCATGCACCAACTAGAATACTACTGACAATTTTCTCATGCAGAAACTAACTAAACAATTAATGGTTCAGACAGAACCAATCTCAAACACCTGGCACTGTGCCAGTACTGAACAAACATTAAACTGAAATCAACAATGATCAGGACTAATCAAAACAACTAACAGTTCACATTGAACATATATTGAACACTTAGCATATTAAGATATTACTGATCAGAAATTGAACTAAGTTCAACCCAATTGGGAATCAGCAACAAATCACCATGAAGTTCAGTCAATTTGGTTGGTACTAGGCGGAGGGTTGAGTCCAGAAACTCTCCTCTCGTAAAGTGTGTGGGAACACACCTTTTGATATACCAATCAAAAAGGACTTAACCTGAACTATGCAATTGCTGTAAATGCAGATCAAAGAAGGAAAGGCAATCACACAGAAACCAAACCACTGCACAATGATTTTTAGGTGGTTCAATATGCACCCAACAGACCGACATCCACCCCGCACTCAAACCGAGTGAGGATTCCGCTGACACATAGCTTAATCTGCTGATCCACAGCTTTGAGGGAACCAATCCCTTACACCTACTGATTCACAGCTTCAGGGGAACCAATCCCCACGAGGAACAAATCCCCATATCGCTGACTAACAGCTTGACTCCGTTGACAATATAGCTTGACCAGGATAGCATCCCAAAACCGCTGACAATACAGCTTGACACCGACCTCCAAATAGAGTATCGGAATTGACAAAGGAGAGATTAAAAGAATAAAACAAGAAACAAACGGAAAGCATAAAAAGATGTAGCTCCAAGGGAGCAAAGGCTTTTAGATTTGATCCAAGAAGCCAGAACCTTGATCAGATCCTCAAGGAAGCTTCACGGCTGCACTCAGAGGAGCTTCTCACGAACTGGATCTCCTTCTCCAAAATCGGGCTCTCTAATCTCTATCTTTCATCTTCTTCTTCTTCTTCTTCTTCTCTCAAACTTTCATTCAGATCTTCTTCGAACTACTCTGGTCAATCTTCTCTCTGAAAGAACACTCTACAGCTCACACAACCCCCACTTGTAGTAGCCTTCTTCGAAGGAAGAGGGCGTGGCTTTATAGAATCGAGTTGGGCATTTTCTGGAAAAAAATTATCTTCCCATCTGATTTCCCATTGGTCCAGGTGTCCAGTGGAATAATATCCTCCCATGAGTCTTCTAGAAGGGTGCTAGGAGTCCTAGGATCACGTGCTAATCATTTGAGTTCGAAGGCACATGATTTCACTGAGTTGATCACATGCTTCACTGGATTTCCTTGCAGCGTCGACGCACTAAGAAGATAGGGTCGACGTGGCCTTCACGAAGAGCACTTAAAATGTGTTCTGTTTGCGACACATGCGTCGACGCACTGTTGACATGGGGTCGACGCGGCCTTCGTTGATCTGCTTTTTCTACTGCTGAAGATGTATTGCGTCGACGCCATATCATCGTTGCGTCGACTCCGTCTTCATGAAATCTTTATTCTTTTGTTTCTCCATAAATCTACTGACTTTGCCTGCAGCATCGACTCCCTTTAAACATCACGTCGACTCCACTTGTGCTGCAGACACATAGACAGAGCTTTGGCCATTTGGAATCGACTCTTAATGTCGACAGTTTCTTGAACTCTACTGATTTTCAACTTATCTGAGGACTCTTCAACTCAGTCTTGGGTACTTGATTCCAGCAAGTCCTCAACACCTTGAACAACCTTTGGTTGACTTAATCATGTTTTGGTGCAAATAACATCTTGAGCTTGTTTCTTGAAGGTCTTCAGATAATTTCTGCAACCTGTCTTCTGAATGACATAGTCAGAAACCATGACATCATCAAAACCATAAAAGGCTCATAAATGAGTCATAGTTTGACATCATCAAAACTATAGGGACACCACAGATACCAAACGCCAAATAACATGAGGGCAATAATCACGCTAATAACCAGGCTGGAATGCGGTAAAATCACTAAACTCGGTCTTGAAAATCTTCATAAAACATATCCAAATCGAACATGAGTACTGGGTTAACACGGTCAAACGCATGACCGCGACCAGAACCCATCCATAGAGGCCATCGCGATCAAGTTCAATGGGACAGGTCAAACCAAAAAGCGGTCGGGATGAAAATTGCCTTCCGAGATGAACGCGATCGGGTAGAGGGCCGCGATCAACCCAAGGGTTGGAGAGAACGCGGTCTCTGATCAGGAACGTTCTCAAACAGAACCTAAACACTATTTGGAAGCAAGCCGCGTTCAGTACAGACTTAACAAATCACAGACAAAACGTTGTTCTATCATTCAAAAGGCCGGTTGATCCCTATCATACACAGTAGGATGAGGATTCCAGTGGTTTGCAGGGTTTTTGTGGTACAACCAGCTCGGTGTCCTTGTGGGAATCCAAGACTCGCGAAGACTTACGGAGGTCGCGATGAAGAAGTTTCAGTCTGACGGAAGGAATATCCGACGGAAGGTCCTAACTTCACCAAGAATTGTGTTCTTATCAAACTACCAGAAACCAATAACAAGCGGTAGGTTAATATCACCGGGGTGACATAACCTTCAATCAATAAATCACATGATAAAATCACGAACCCTCAATCGATATAGCTATCATGCAATAAAGTTAAATCATGCTATGATGAACAATTTCCAAGTTAACAGGAAGATCTAATCTTTTAACCATGCTGAGAGCAATAAGGATGAGATGGGAACATAGAATCAAAAGGAAAGATGAACATGAATCATGAACTTAAGAAATTAAGGTTAATCCTAGTTACATTAAGTTGGTTCAGATGATTTATGGTCATGAAAAATATGCACCTGGATTCAAACCATTAACCTAACATGCTGGAAGGACACAAGGGATCCTGGAAACCCGAGATTGAATGCGGTCGTCATGTGCACCGCGATCAGAACGCGGTCAATAGGAAGGCCGCATTCAGATGAAAATAATTACTTTATATAATATTCATATAGAGAAAAAAATCACTTTTAAATAAATCATCTTTACTATCACGGTCTCCAAGGGAGCCATGTTCATGAAAGTAGCTAATTTTTACATTAAAATTCTATCAATAGAAAAATCACATTTTTACTAAACTTCAGATCATTATCTATCGAGTCACCGCATTCATAGATGTGGTGTCACGCCCTGAACAAGGCGGAATTATCAAGGCGTGAACAGTTATACGAACGAGTCAATCAAGAGACTCAGATGATGAATATGCACAACAAATAGATAAAATAACATATTTATTTCATAATCTGGCATTTCCAACAAATATCCTTCAAGGACTTCTGGTACTATTCAAATCTAGTACATTCATTTCTAAGTAGACAGACTGGAAAAAATCTAATAAAAACTATCAACACTCTCGTCACTCCAGCCCATTCCCGCCATCTTTGGGATTTCTTGAAAATTGACAACAATACATAGGGTGAGCTAGAAATCTCAGTAGGATTTATATCTCTTTACCATGTCACTTTAAGTAATTAACATTCTGAATCATCTATATGCTCTCAAAATAAAACAGGTAATAAAACAAGTGACAAGTGTAGTAGAGAATAAGATCAGGAAGTCAAGAATTAAAGAATAGATATTGTAGAACTCAAGTGTAGTATGAAGATCAATAATACGTAGAGAATTGTAAATTTGGCCACGTAATAAGAATATTAACACATCCGGTCAAACATGTTATGTACAAGAAGTTAAACATGTAAGCATGTGTCAAGTGAATTGTCTTGTTCAATCTTTCATGTCAGTTAGTGTAATGTCACACCTGATCATTCAACTCCCTTGAGCACAAGTACTTACTTTCAGGCTTTACTCACCTAGGACCAGATCAGGACCCCCATGTTTGCCAGACATTTAGTGCCAGGTGGACCAAGATTCCCATGTAATTTTCAGAATAATTCATTTATAACTACGGCCAATCACTACAAAAAAAAGTGGGATTTCAGACGGACATTATCCGTCTCAAATCCGTCTGAAAATCCGTCGCAAACCATATTTGTAACGGAATTCCGACGGATTTAAGACGGGAATCGACCGTCTGAAATTCTTAGTCACAACTTTGTGACAGTTAACGTGTCTGTCTGAAATTCCGTCTGAAATTAAGACAGAATAAATTTCGGTCACAAATTCCGTCTAAATCTCATACGATAAAATTTCCGTCTGTAACTGTCCGTCTGAAATTATCCGTCTGTATTTCATTCGGTTTTTACGACGGATTTATTATCCGTTGTAAATACCGTCAGTAATCCGTCTGAAAGCTTGTCTGAAATCTGTCGCTATTTCTGCCGGATATTACGACGGATTACTTTTCCGTCGTAACTACCGACGACAGTTCCATATTCAAATTCGTCCTAAATCCGTCGGTGTTTGAAACGGAAATCACGACGGATATTAATTTCCGTCTGAAATTACCGTCGCTATTCCAAACGGAAATAGCGACGGATCTGAAAATCCGTCTGAAATCTATATACATATTTTTAAAATGTTGAGTTTATTTATCTAATAAACCTGTTAAAAAAATTATTGGGAACCTACTGATAACCACAAAAAAAACTCAACATCAACGTACCCAAATAAATAAACACCACCGAAAAAAACTCAACATCAACATAGATGTTCAAATAAATAAACACCACCAATAAAAAAATTCAACACCATGCTGATCAAATAAATACAAAAAAAACACATTAACCCTGCTGATCCGTCTGAATAACATCAAAAAAATATCATTAAACATCAAGAAATATCCGGTACATCGTCAATATCCTCATCGTTCATATCGTCACTGCCCTGCTTATCTTCTCTGTCGCTGCCCGCAGAAGGATCCCCCTACATTAAAAAAATAATAACATTCATTCATAGATAAAAAAATTAGTGCGAAGAAATGAGCATAAATATAAATCAAACATATCAAATTGATAACTGCAGATTTTATAGATCAACTACTAGCTTGAAACAATATTTAAACCCCCGGACCCGACCTGGTAGTTCATTTAAACTAAGTGTATTTTAAAACTGAACTTTGAGCGCCGAGCTCAAACCGGACATCCGATTTGGATTCCGCCAGTTCTGACAAGTCACTTTCATCTCCCCGGTCGCGTTGGAATGATCGGCACGGCCGTCCGACCAGTATTTCTAATTTTAGACCCCCGGACCCGACCTGGTAGTTCATTTAAACTAAGTGTATTTTAAAACTGAACTTTGAGCGCCGAGCTCAAACCGGACATCCGATTTGGATTCCGCCAGTTCTGACAAGTCACTTTCATCTCCCCGGTCGCGTTGGAATGATCGGCACGGCCGCCTGACCTATATTTCCAATTTTAGACCCCCGGACCCGACCTGACAGTTCATTTAAACTAAGTGTATTTTAAAACTGAACTTTGAGCGCCGAGCTCAAACCGGGCATCCGATTTGGATTCCGTCAGTTCTGACAAGTCACTTTCATCTCCCCGGTCGCGTTGGAATGATCGGCACGGCCGTCCGATCAGTATTTCCAATTTTAGACCCCCGGACCCGACCTGACAGTTCATTTAAACTAAGTGTATTTTAAAACTGAACTTTGAGCGCCGAGCTCAAACGGGGCATCCGATTTGGATTCCGTCAGTTCTGACAAGTCACTTTCATCTCCCCGGTTGCGTTGGAATGATCGGCACGGCCGTCCGACCGGTATTTCCAATTTTAGACCCCCGGACCCGACCTGGTAGTTCATTTAAACTAAGTGTATTTTAAAACTGAACTTTGAGCGCCGAGCTCAAAACGGACATCCGATTTGAATTCCGTCAATTCTGACAAGTCATTTTCATCTCTCCGGTCGTGTTGTCATAATCGGCATGGTCGTCCGACCGGTATTTCTAATTTTAGACCCCCGGACCCGACCTGGTAGTTCATTTAAACTAAGTGTATTTTAAAACTGAACTTTGAGCACCGAGCTCAAACCGGACATCCGATTTGGATTCCGCCAGTTCTGACAAGTCACTTTCATCTCCCCGATCGCGTTGGAATGATCGGCACGGCCATCCGACCGGTATTTCCAATTTTAGACCCCCGGACCCGACCTGGTAGTTCATTTAAACTAAGTGTACTTTAAAACTGAACTTTGAGCGCCGAGCTCAAACCGGGCATCCGATTTGGATTCCGTCAGTTCTGACAAGTCACTTTCATTTCCTCGGTCGCGTTGGAATGATCAGCACGACCGTCCAACTGGTATTTCCTATTTTAGACCCCCGGACCCGACCTGACAGTTCATTTAAACTAGGTGTATTTTAAAACTGAACTTTGAGCGCCGAGCTCAAACAGGGCATCCGATTTGGATTTCATCAGTTCTGACAAGTCACTTTCATCTCCCCAGTCGCGTTGGAATGATCGGCACGGCCGTCCGACCGGTATTTCCAATTTTAGACCCCCGGACCCGACCTGGTAGTTCATTTAAACTAAGTGTATTTTAAAACTGAACTTTGAACGCCGAGCTCAAACCGGACATCCGATTTGGATTCCGTCAGTTCTGACAAGTCACTTTCATCTCCCTGGTCGTGTTGGAATGATCGGCACGGCCGTCTGACCGGTATTTCCAATTTTAGACCCCCGGACCCGACCTGGTAGTTCATTTAAACTAAGAGTATTTTAAAATTGAACTTTGAGCGCCGAGCTCAAACCGGACATCCGATTTGGATTCCGCCAGTTCTGACAAGTCACTTTCATCTCTCCGGTCGCGTTGGAATGATCGGCACGGCCATCCGACTGATATTTCTAATTTTAGACCCCCGGACCCGACCTGGCAGTTCATTTAAACTAAGTGTATTTTAAAACTAAACTTTGAGCGCCGAGCTCAAACCGAACATCCGATTTGGATTCCGCCAGTTCTGACAAGTCACTTTCATCTCCCCGGTTGTGTTGGAATGATCGTCATGGCCGTCCGACTTGTATTTCAAGTTTTTGACCCCCGGACCTGACCTGGCAGTTCATTTAAGCTAAGTGTATTTTAAAACTGAACTTTGAGCGCCGAGCTCAAATCGGGCATCCGATTTGGATTCCGTCAGTTCTGACAAGTCACTTTCATCTCCCCGGTCGTATTGGAATGATCGGCACGGCCGTCTGACCGGTATTTCCAATTTTAGACCCCCGGACCCGACCTGGTAGTTCATTTAAACTAAGTGTATTTTAAAACTGAACTTTGAGCGCCGAGCTCAAACCGAGCATCCGATTTGGATTCCGTCAGTTCTGATAAGTCACTTTCATCTCCCTGGTCACGTTGGAATGATCGGCACGGCCGTCCGACCGGTATTTCCAATTTTAGACCCCCGGACCCGACCTGGTAGTTCATTTAACTAAGTGTATTTTAAAACTGAACTTTGAGCGTCGAGCTCAAACCGGGCATCCGATTTGGATTCCGTCAGTTCTGACAAGTCACTTTCATCTCCCCGGTCGCATTGGAATGATCGGCACGGCCGTCCGACCGGTATTTCCAATTTTAGACCCCCGGACCCGACCTGGTAGTTCATTTAAACTAAGTGTATTTTAAAACTGAACTTTGAGCGCCGAGCTCAAACCGGACATCCGATTTGGATTCCGTCAGTTCTGACAAGTCACTTTCATCTCCCCGATCGTGTTGGAATGATCGGCATGGCCATCCGACCGGTATTTCCAATTTTAGACCCCCGGACCCGAGCTGGTAGTTCATTTAAACTAAGTGTATTTTAAAACTGAACTTTGAGCGCTGAGCTCAAACCGGACATCCGATTTGGATTCCGCCAGTTCTGACAAGTCACTTTCATCTCTTCGGTCGCGTTAGAATGATCGGCATGGCCGTCCGACCGGTATTTCCAATTTGAGACCCCCGGACCCTACCTGGTAGTTCATTTAAACTAAGTGTATTTTAAAATTAAACTTTGAGCGCCGAGCTCAAACCGGGCATCCGATTTAGATTCCGTCAGTTCTGACAAGTCACTTTCATCTCCCCGGTCACGTTGGAATGATCAGCACGGCCGTCCGACCGGTATTTCCAATTTTAGACCCCCGGACCCGACCTGGTAGTTCATTTAAACTAAGTGTATTTTAAAACTGAACTTTGAGCGCCGAGCTCAAACCAGACATCCGATTTGAATTCCGTCAGTTCTGACAAGTCACTTTCATCTCTCCGGTCGTGTTGTCATGATCAGCACGGCCGTTCGACCGGTATTTCCAATTTTAGACCCCCGGACCCGACCTGGTAGTTCATTTAAACTAAGTGTATTTTAAAACTGAACTTTGAGCGCCGAGCTCAAACCGGGCATCCGATTTAGATTCCGTCAGTTCTGACAAGTCACTTTCATCTCCCCGGTCGCGTTGGAATGATCGGCACGGCCGTCCGACCGGTATTTCCAATTTTAGACCCCCGGACCCGACCTGATAGTTCATTTAAACTAAGTGTATTTTAAAACTGAACTTTGAGCGCCGAGCTCAAACCGGACATCCGATTTGGATTCCGCCAGTTCTGACAAGTCACTTTCATCTCCCTGGTCACGTTGGAATGATCGACACGGCCGTCCGACTGGGATTTCAAATTTTAGACCCCCGGACCCGACCTGGTAGTTCATTTAAACTAAGTGTATTTTAAAACTGAACTTTGAGCGCCGAGCTCAAACCGGGCATCCGATTTGGATTTCGTTAGTTCTGACAAGTCACTTTCATCTCCCCGGTCGCGTTGGAATGATCGGCACGGCCGTCCGACCGGTATTTCCAATTTTAGACCCTCGGACCCGACCTGGTAGTTCATTTAAACTAAGTGTATTTTAAAACTGAACTTTGAGCGCCGAGCTCAAACCGGGCATCCTATTTGGATTCTGTCAGTTCTGACAAGTCACTTTCATCTCCCCAGTGGTGGTGGAAGGACCGGCACCGCCATCCGACTGGTATTTCAAATTTTAGACCTCCGGACCCGACCTAACTGTTCATTTAAACTAAGTGTATTTGGAAGATACACTTTTCAACGCCGAGCTCAAACCGGGCATCCGATTTGGATTCCGTCTGTTTTGACAAGTCACTTTCATCTCCGCGGTCGTGTTGGAATGATCGGAACGGCCATCCGACTGATATTTCAAATTTTACACCCCCAGACCCGACCTAACAGTTCATTTAAACTAAGTGTATTGTAAAACTGAACTTTGAGCACCTAGCTCAAACCGGGCATCCGATTTGGATTCTGTCAGTTCTGACAAGTCACTTTCATCTCCGCGGTCGTGTTGGAATGATCGGAACGACCATCCGACTGATATTTCAAATTTTACACCCCCAAACCCGACCTAACAGTTCATTTAAACTAGGTGTATTGTAAAACTGAACTTTGAGCACCGAGCTCAAACCGGGCATCCGATTTAGATTCTGTCAGTTCTGACAAGTCACTTTCATCTCCGCGGTCGTGTTGGAACGATCGGCATGACCATCTGACTGGTATTTCAAATTTTACACCCCCAGACTCGACCTAACAGTTCATTTAAACTAAGTGTATTTTAAAACTAAACTTTGAGCGCCGAGCTCAAACCGGACATCCGATTTGGATTCCGTCAGTTCTGACAAGTCACTTTCATCTTCCCGGTCGTGTTGAAACGATCAGCACGGCCATCCGAATGGTATTTCAAGTTTTAGACCCCCGGACCCCAGATTTTCTCAATTCTTCTAAAGTAAATGAGTTTTAAAATTAATACTAAACATAATTGAGTAATTTCATCAAAATAAAAATATAGTAAACACTCACCTGTGCGGCCTGTGCTGTGGTGGTGGTGGATTGCTGAGGGACCATTCCCTTCTGGGAGAGGAGGCCACTGATTGCCTGCAAAGCCACTGACACCTTGCTAGAGATCTCATGTTGGAAATGCTGCTGCTGCCGTTGCATATCAGAAATCTGCGATCGGACCATGTCCATCATGTCGCTGGCAGAAGCGCTGGGGGCAACGGAAGGCATAGTGAAGGCACTGGTATTGGTTTGGGCATAGCTAGAACTCGCACATGATGATATCACCGCGCTAGCGTCTTGGCTCTCCCCAAAACCATATAGTCGGCCTTTCTTCGGTGCGTCAGCTGCTGCCACCCACTCCACCGGATCGAACTCCGGCTGCTGCGTGTATCCCTCCCCGTACTTCTCTGTCAATGCTTTGTTATATGTTTCCTACAAATTGAATAAAATAACTAGTCAGTTTCATATGAATTACATGTTGATTTAAATGAACGGTACAAGTTACATCTGTAGATAAACTTACCGCTGCTGACTTAGCCGTCTCACTCACAAAATCATTAGTCCCCTTCTTTTTGTGTGTTCTGTCGAACACCTCGAGGAACGACGGAGGTCGATTAAACTCCACAGCCTGTTATACAATTTATAGTAAAAAAAGTCAAATATTGGGATAAATTGTAAGAAGATAAATTGTTATATTACTTACCAATTTTTGTTTATGAGCCGCATAAGAGATGGACCCACTCGTATGCAAATTTGAACCTGGTTTTGACGCCCTATTTTCTTTGGCTTTTTCGGACTTTTCTATCCACTTGGGGTCGGCAAAATGGTCACAAGATATCTCCCAATCCTCCTGCCTCATCCATAGAGGGCGGCGTGCCTTCCACAATTGTCGGTCTTCACTCCCCCCACTCATTTTTTTAACGTGTGCTCGGGCCTCATGTATTTTTCTCTTGTAACTTGCGAGCATAGTAGACTCCCAGACACGACGACATCTCGCCGCGTCATGTCCACATGTGAATCGAAAATACCGCTGTAAATCAATTACTTTTCACACTTAGTATAAAGTTGTAAATTGAGTTTGGGAAATACTTGAATTAAATGACGTAATTACTTACTAAGAACATGTTGTACAATGAATCGCGGACGGACATCGGAAAATCTCTGAAAGTGGATGCTGCCCCAGGCACATGTGCCAACATGAGTTCGGTGGAATGATGGACAGCGGTGTGGGGTTCAACTTTCGTACTGCAATTGCAAATGTCATAATATTTATATTAGACAGTTGAAGGCTAATTAATGTAATATAACCTTATAGATTTACCCGGATATCCAACACGGGCGACGTCTATCATGGGCCGTGCCTCCCTCGTGACAACTGCCGACATCGTCAAGTGGCTGACTGGTGGGGGTGGGCCCTGTACAAGGGGGAGGTGGTGGGAGGGCACTGGGACCTGCAAGAAATAATTTTCATGTGTAGTGATACAAATATTGCGAACATATAATTAAAATATACATACCTGCAGCGGGAGGTGGTAGGGGTGGGGTCTGCACAATAGATGGGAGGTCACTGAGACCTGCAAGAATTAATTTTCATAAGTAGAACAAATATTGAAGAATTTAAATTAAAATATGCATACCTGCAGCGGGAGGTGGTGGGGGTGGCGTCTGCACAACAGGTGGGAGGCCACTGAGACCTGCAAGAATTAATTTTCATAAGTAGAACAAATATTGAAGAATTTAAATTAAAATATACATACCTGATCCTCGAGGTGGTGGGGGTGGTGTCTGCACAACAGGGGGGAGGCCACTGAGACCTGCAAGAATTAATTTTCATAAGTAGAACAAATACTGAAGAATTTAAATTAAAATATACATACATGATCCTCGAGGTGGTGGGGGTGGCGTCTGCACAACAGGTGGGAGGCCACTGAGACCTGCAAGAATTAATTTTCATAAGAAGAACAAATATTGAAGAATTTAAATTAAAATATACATACCTGCAGCGGGAGGTGGTGGGGGTGGCGTCTGCACAATAGGTGGGAGGCCACTGAGACCTGCAAGAATTAATTTTCATAAGTAGAACAAATATTGAAGAATTTAAATTAAAATATACATACCTGATCCTCGAGGTGGTGGGGGTGGCGTCTGCATAACAGGTGGGAGGCCACTGAGACCTGCAAGAATTAATTTTCATAATTAGAACAAATATTAAAGAATTTAAATTAAAATATACATACCTGATCCTCGAGGTGGTGGGGTGGTGTCTGCACAACAGGGGGGATGCCACTGAGACCTGCAAGAATTAATTTTCATAAGTAGAACAAATATTGAAGAATTTAAATGTAACATGTTACTGAAAATTAAAATAGACATACCTGTAGTGGGAGGTGGTGGGAGGGCACTAGGACCTGTAAGTAGTGGTGGTGACGTCTGTACAAGTGGTGGTGAGCCGATACTTGCATCTCTAAATAAATTCTTTTAAGTTTGTAAATAATTAAAATATTTATATAGCTTATTGATCAAATATACATGTGTCTGAAGAAGATGGTAGCGAGGAGGGAGTAGCGCCCCTCTCACTGCCAGGTCACCTCCCACTCCTAGTACGACCTCCTCGCACCATTTCCTTATTAATAACAAAATAATTACTACATATTAATCCACAATTGTATAAGGCTAGACAAATGTTATTTAAAATTATGCTTAAAAGTAAGAATCATCTTACTAAATTATGAAAACATGCCTCCCTCATGTTGATATATCTAGCTCAGCATCGTCATCTTCGTCATCCATAGTAGTCTCATCAGATTCAAACTCTTCGTCTTCATCTGATTCTTCCTCCTCTCTAACATCAACATTTAGCTCCATCGGATCGACTTCTTCCACTTCATCTCGCGTACGTAATGACAGTGGATCATCAGATTCGTCCAGATTAAACCTAGAGGAACCGACAACGCCAACTTCGTCTGATTGATAATATTCAGCACGAGCAACCTCTGAGACATCTCCACTCATAGTTAACTCATAAGTCGGAAAGAGTTTTGAATTAACCCTGCAAACTGCCCACCAATCTCTATTCTTGGATGATGGATAGCTTGAATAGTACACTTGCTGGGCTTGTGCGGCTAAAATGAACGGTTCATAGGTCTTAAGTTTAGACCTATGCTTGACATTAACAATCCCATAATTTGTGTCATGTAGAACAGAATTAGGATCAAACCATTGACACTTAAATATGTATACATGATTGTCTTGTCTCAAATACTGAAGTTCTAAGACTTCTTCAACAATACCATAGTAGTCTAATTCCATTTCATTGTATAAACTTCCCTTCACACATACGCCGCTGTTCATCGTAGACTTATTTCGCCCATAATCCCTTGTATGAAATTTATATCCATTCACAATATATCCTGGATAGGCACGTGTCTGGTTTGAGGGGCCATAACTTATTTGTTGTACTCTTTGATCAGTAATGAGACTTTCTTCAACCTAAATTCAAATTAGAGTAGTTAAAATAATAACAATTACCTCAATATACGTAAATACAAATATATATATTCGTAGTTGACACTAACTCGGTTTCTGAGCCATTTGGAAAAAAACTTCTCGCGTTCTTTTTCAATCTCCGCATCCTGGATATTTGGACATTTTTCAACTAATTCTGAATCAAATTGCCTGCAATATAAATGCACTACTACTTTAAATGAACTGTAGAAGAAGGATGAACAACTTAGGGACTTGCTGGAAATGTGAATTAAGAACTTACTCAACATAAGGTTCAATCTCGAGGCAATTCAAAAGAATATATAACTCAACGGCGTGCAACTCTCTATCTTCGAGCGTGCGAGTCAAGCAACGTCCGAACGCACGTCCAGGATGTTTAAATATGGAGAGCCGATCAGAAGATTCATCCACTCCCCCATCAACATTACGTGGAGGTCGAGTACGACGAGTTTGAATCTCTGACTCAAAGTACATAGAACAGAAGTTCGAAATTTCTTCAAGAATGTATGCCTCAGCAATCGAACCCTCCACCTGTGCCTTGTTGCGAACTTTCATTTTTAATTCATGCATGCACCTACAACAACAAGTCAGATGGCAACGATATGTACCGGCTATGGACGACTTATAAGTTAACCAAAATTGTCGCATACCTCTCAAATGGATACATCCATCGAAATTGTACTGGCCCTCCGACGATAGCCTCATATGGCAAATGAACGACCAGGTGCTCCATCGAATCAAAGAATGCCGGAGGAAATATCTTCTCTGGCTTACAAATGGTTGTGACAACTTTTTGTTCGATAGTTTGTACATCCCGAAGTCTGAGTTCAGATGCACATAAAATCTTGAAAAATTGACTCATCTCAGCTAGTGCTCCCCATATCTGCTTTGACAACAAATCACGAAATGCAATGGACAGTAGCCTCTCCATGAACACATGACAGTCGTGACTTTTCATACCATATATTTTCCCCTCATTAACATTCACACAACGGGCTATGTTGGATGCATATCCATCTGGGAATCTCAACTGTTTCAACCACTGGCATACTTCCTTGATCTGTGTATCATGAAGCACATAAGTTGCTTTAGGCTGCACAGTTTTGCCATTTACGTTTTGTAGTTCCAGTTCTGGACGTCTACAAAGCATCTTTAAATCCATACGTACTTTGGCGTTGTCCTTTGTTTTCCCTTTAACATTCATGATCGTATTGAACACATTATCAAAAAAATTCTTCTCAGTATGCATGACATCCAAATTGTGTCATACAAGAAGAGTTGACCAATAAGGTAATTCCCAAAAAATGCTTTTCTTGACCCAGTTGTGATCTTTTTCAAAACTAGGGAGTTGCCGTGTGCTACCAGACAATTGAACTACATCTGGTAAATTATGCACCCGTGACGCCATATGTAGACCCGACACCCGTTGCAAGTCAGCTTCATCCATTTCAACAGTATTTTTTTTAAACGAGTCTTTTTGCCTTCGAAAAGGATGGTCACTTGGTAGCAACCGCCGATGGCAATCAAACCAGCATGCTTTCCCACCATGTTTCAATACAAATGATTTGGTATCTTCCATATAGTAAGGACATGCTAACCTCCCATGTGTGCTCCAACCAGATAACATTCCATATGCAGGGAAGTCACTTATTGTTCACATCAGTGCAGCCTTCATAATAAAATTTTGCTTCCTATATGCATCATAAGTAACAACTCCATCAGTCCATAAAAATTTGAGCTCATCAATCAACGGCCTGAGATATATGTCCAAATTTTTTCCGGGACTTTTTGGACCAGGAATTACTAGGGACAAAAACAGATTTTCTCGCTTCATGCACATGTGTGGCGGAAAGTTGTACGGTGTCATGAACACTGGCCAACAAGAATAAGATGCCACTGAACCACCGAATGGATTAAAACCATCTGTGCATAAACCCAATCGAACATTATGTGACTCCCTTGAAAAGACAAGATGAGTACGACTAAAGTGAGTCCAAGTGTAATGCCCTGGATCTTGATGGATCTTTTGCAGGTCTTGTTGGATCTCTGCTGGATCTTTCGGATCTGTTTTGGATTGGTTTCGGTGAGTTTCGGTTCGCTTTGGTGGCTTCCGAGTTGAGTTTGACGAGCCGTGTGGGTTTTTCTCACGTACTAGTTACGGAACCCTACGGTGAGTTTGTTTGTCAATTCTCGAACTCGTGGATGCTGCAGCGACGATGTACTCTTCGAGCCGGTCGTTTTGACTATTTTTACGTATTTTTCTGAATTTGTGCATTTTCGGCGTATTTTCGGAATTTTCGGAAACTAGGAAAATTTCCTAATTTCTTTTCTGTTTCTTTTCTTTTCCTCTCTCTTCCTTCTCATTCGCCGCCGTCGCCTCTCTCTCTCCCGTTTTCTCTCCCGTTCGCCTCCTCGGCTCCGGCTGCAGACGGAGGACCTAGAGACACGTGTTGGGGACGTGATGGAGCTGGCTGGGTGCGCGATGGAGCAAGGATCGGATCGATTCTGGCGCGATCCCGAACGGTGGATTCGAAGCCAGTGAAATCGGTTCGTGAGTGGTTTTCGGCGTGGTTTAGTCCCTTCGGGGCACGGTTTCTTCGGTGGAGGTAGGGTGACTGATCCTTACTTCGTCCTCTCCGTTTTCCCTGCCATTGCACGGCGTTCGGCTAGGAAACGGTCGAGTTTGGACTTGGTTTGCCTAAACCTTGATTTTCGTGATTTTTAGGGTCGGCCGGTAAACGGCGACCATTTGCGGCGTAGTTAGTGTCTAACTGACCGCTGGGATGTTAGGATCCCATCCACGTTGATTTCGTGTGGTTTGGTGTTCATTCGAGGCCGGTAGAAGCCCGGGAACCTCGGTGACCCACTTAGGGTCGATTTGTCCAAATCGCCCGGATTTTGCGTTTTTGAGCTTGCATGTGGGGTTTGAAGTCCCCTGATGTTATTTTTGGTCGTTTGGGTTTGTATCCCCTGCGTTTCGGCATGAATGGGGCGTGGAACGGGCCGGTTTGGCCGTTCCTCTGTTTTCCCGCCGTATGGGAAGTAGCGGTCGTTTCAGAGGCCGTTATTTGGCTCTGACGGCCCTACGATAGACCACCATTTGTTTAGGCGTTTTTGAGCTTTCTGGCTTCTGGGAATGTGACGGCCCTAGGCTGGCGCGTCACTTCCTTGTAACGCGCCTAGGTCTACGCGTTGCTTCGCTTGTCGTGCTTTGTGTTGGGGTTGAGTCGGTGGATCTAACGCGCTTGACCCAGCGCGTTAGGTGAAAGTGACACGCCTGGTGCTGGCCGTTACTTGATGTTTGACCGACATTTGACCTGTTGAGGCGGTGCCTCCAGCGGTCGTGCCCCCGTGCGTTGTTTGAATGTAACGCGCCTGCCCCCGGCCGTTACATTCTGTTTTGGCCGAGCTTGGGTGGCTATGCCCGTTGGATATAACGGATATGCCCCCATGCGTCGTTGTGTTTGTAACGCGCCTGGCTCCGGCCGTCGTTTGCTGTTTTGTGCTGGGTTGAGGGTGGCTGAGCCGTTGAGAATAACGCGCCTGCCCCCGCGCGCCGTTTGGCTCTGACGCGTCTCCCTAGCCGCGTCGTTTGGCTGTAACGCGCCTAGCGTTGCGCGTTACTTCGCTTTGGTTGTGGGTGGCTGTGCACGTTGCGAATAACGCGCCTGCTCCCGTGCGCCGTTTGTCTGTAACGCGCTTAGTTTAGTGCGTTACTTGGCCCTTGCGTGTTTTAGAGTGGTTAAGGTGGTGTGAGCGACGGCCTGTCGTCTGACCGTCGTTTGGTGTGTAACGGCCGTGGTCTAGACCGTTATTTGCTTGCAGCGGTCTAGGGGTGGCGCGTTACATGCCTTGTGCTCCGTTTTCCGTGTTTTGGTTTTAGCTTGTCTTGGCTTGTCCTAGTGGTTTGCCTGTTATCCCGTGGATGTTTCTTGACGTCCTATGAGGGCTAAGACTACGTTGTAAGGTGGCCAGGAGTCTTCTTACTTGCGGTAGGATTGTTTATCCTACTTTTGCTTGTATTGCTGTTTGGTTCAGGTCAACCCGGTTTGACCCAGTGGTTGACGTGGGACCTTGTTTGTGCGTGTCTTGGCGGTTCTGTCCTGTCCGAGACATTGCTTCTGGATGCTGCGAGGTGTTGTTCTACCTCGGTTTGTGTGTCCAACTGTGCTGAGGGTTCTTGGTATTTCCCTCAGGTCTCCGTGTGTTGTTTTCTGCGGAGCGTCGTTTCTTCTGGCTTAGGATTAGACCGATTGGCGACTTGTTCCGCTGTTTGTGACGATCTTACCTTTGAGTCGTCCGACTCAGGGATCGTTACATTGTAAGTCTAGTTGCCTGGTCCTGAGTCTGTTGGCGGTTGTTTGACTGCCTGGGTGCTTTGTTGTGCATGAGACAGGGCTTTTCTTAGACTGTCTGTGCTTTAGCACTTGTGTTTCGGAGTCTGTGCCTTGTGAGCCTCCACTAGTTGTAGCCCTAGGCTTTTGTCGACCCACCGGGAGTGGTGGAGGGGTTTTTCTGTTGCGTTTGGTACGTACGATTTTTAAGCTAGTTCCGTAGGCCCCGGCCAACGGTAGCGTCCTACCGAGGGGAATACTAGCTAGAGGCCTGACCTAGGTAGAGGTCAGTGTGTGCACACGTGGTCAGGGACTGGGGACTTGCGCCAACGGGCATGGCCCTGACTAGTCACTCGCAGTTGGTGCTGTAGTTTCGTGCTGTGGTACCTTGTTTCCTTGGAACTGTTGTTCCTCGGACCTGGTTCTTGGTGTGTCTTGTCCTTGAGTGACATGACACTTGTGGCGCAGTGTAAGTCGTCAGTGGACGCATCTGGCTGTTCTCTAGTGGGAGGGTGCTCCTGTCACTGGGTTCGTGACTCTCGCGTTTTCTTGCGCGCTGTGACCTTTTCGAGTTGCCCGCTTGTGGCTGTACTCGAGGCCAGTGTTCTGTCGTTTGCATGACGTTCTAGTCATGCATGGGGCTACGTGCACGACGTCTCCTGTCGTGTTTTGTCTGTGTTTTCGGCGTCGACGTCTGCCTTCGCCTTTGCTTTGGCTGACGGACTGGGTTACCCTACTGTGTGAGTTTGGGGTTGACCGTCTGTTGCCGCTTGGAGTAGCTTAGGGTGCCGAGTTCTCCTCGGTGGCCGTTGTCCCGTGTTTTACGGCCTCACTCTTCTTTGTTGTTAAGCTCCCCTTGCTCTTAGCCTGTTCCCTACTCCTGCTGTACCCTGTCTGTTTACAGCTTTTTAGTGTAGCTTTTCCTGCTTTGCTGCACTCGTTGTTTTTGTTGCTTCCGTTGCACTGTGCGTTTTTCCAGTGGGGATCCGCGTGACCCCTACCGAGTTTCTGTTTAGAGACTCACCCCTGCTTTTCAGGTGGGTTTCGCCATCTGCCTCTGCTGTCCTTGGTGGAGTGCGTTCGCTGTAGCTGCCAGCTGTACCTGCGTCGGGCTTCCCCCGACTTCTGTGTACGTTTCTTTTTCTGTCGGACTGTACTGTGATAGACTTGTTGTCTTTCCTTTGGGCTGGACTCTGGTGTATAATTGTAAATTTGAATTTTTAATGAAAAAGTAATTTTATTTCTGCTACTTTAGCAATCCAATGTAATGAAATTTAATTGCTTACTGTTATATCTGCTGGCTTCAATGTATTCCACACACTCTTTTTTCCCTTCGGCGCTTTCCCGTGCTTGGGAGGCCTCGCGGGTCCCATGTGGTATCACGTGTATTCGATATTTATACCGGGTGCACCGGGTATCCGGAATCCGGGTCGCTACACCAAGCTTCACCATCAGCAGGATGACTGATTATATCATCGACACGACGTACTCTTTCGGTGTGCCATGTCATATGTCGAGCCGTCTTTGAGGACATATACAGCCGCTGCAGCCTAGGCACAAGAGGGAAGTATCACAACGCCTTGTAAGGTACATCTTTTACCTTTGAATTGACCCCCCCCCTTAGGTTTGAATCTGTCATGGCCACAAATGGAACATGATATCTTATCTGCATCATCTTTGTAATATAACATACAATGATTCGGATATGCATCTATTTTCACATATCCAAATCCTAAGTCATTGACCATCTTTTTTGCACGGTAAAAAGTTTCTGGCAACTTCTCGTCTCGAGGCAACATACTCTTGATCAAGAGGAGGAGACGATCAAAATAAGTCTCACTGATATGAAATTCAGATTTCAAGTTCAACAACTGTGACACTGCAGACAATCGAGTGTGCTTTTCACAACCATCCCACAGCGGCTCATCAGCATCCCTAAGTAACTAGTAAAATCTTCCGGCTGTCTTATTCGGCGCTTCATCATGAACATTAAAACTAGGACCAGCAGCATCTACAACCATATCCACGTACCCACTTGTGCCTGCAATATTGTCGGGCTCATACCTCAAGAATTGCTCACCGTGACACGTCCAATTCGTATAACCATCCACGAACCCTTTCGTGTATAAATGATGTTGCACATCCCATGTTGAACACCACCTCAAGTTTCTACAACTTGAACAAGGGCATCGAATGTGACTGTCGCGATCTATTACTGCATTTGGATTCCCCAATGCAAATTGAATGAAACTCTCAACCCCAAGCTTAAATTCCAATGACACCACCCGATCAACTATTCTACGATACATCCATGAACGATCTGTCGACATTTTGCCTGCACCCAATAAATGACAATACACATCCTAACTTTCAAATCATTACTCATAATATTACACCCGACCCTTTCCTCACATCGTTCATCATAGACCATTTGCAGTTGGAAGAGGAATATTGATTAGATTATCACTTTTTAACCCATCCATGAAGGTTTGATCGCACAATCACTTACTATATGTGCTGCACGATTTGCTAAAAATTTCGACAGCATCTCCCCACACGTCTCCGATATACCAAATATATTTATTGATTTTGAAATTTTCTTAAACACTTACAAGTAAGTGGTTAAGAAAACACTCAAAATCAATAATGGTATATCAGAGAAGAGTGAGGAGACGCAACCGAAATTCTCAACAAACCATACAAACACATATAGTAAATGACTGCCTAAGTGCGATCAAACATTCACAGACTGTCCAAACGGGACAATTCAAGACTTTGAGGTAGATATATACATTCTCATAAACAAATGAGAACATACACATCAAATCCAAAGTCTTGAACGGGAAGGCACATTGACACGGTTTTAACGCGCTCTCCTGAGGTGCGTGTAATGTTAGGTCGCACCCACGCATCTCAGCTCACAGGGAATACCCCATGCATTTATATAACATAAAATTAAATAATAACGCAATAATCATTATGCACATATCAAATTAAATAACACCCAAATTATAAAATTTTTCAAATGAAGAACATCGAAGCTAAATAATCTACATTTTTTAGTCAAATTAACATCAAATTTCTATTACAATCAGATTTAAAAATATATTTACATGCAATTAAAATCCACATAATTTTAAATCACAAAACGAAATTTTTTGGTATTTACCTATTGCTATAGAGAATTCTGATTTCTTTGCATTTATCCACATCTTTGTATATATGTACTACTTAAGATATGTGGTCATTCTATTTCTCTATATCTTCTTATCATCATAAGATAAGGTCATTCCATTTCTCTATATCTACTTAAGATATGTGCTTTCCCACCCTGTATGTTCTTGTTATTGATCTTTTCTTTCTCCTTTCTTCTTCCTCCTCTACTGGTTGTCCATCTCTGAAGGTATTGCGTTTCCTAACAAGGGTGCAGCTAAAATTGGAAGGCTGGCAGTCAAAATTTCTATCTCAAGCTGATAGAGCCGTATTGATTGACTCAGTCATATATAGTATGCCAGTTTTCCTTGCCTAAGTCACTTTTATCCCAAAGAAGGTAATCAATTTCATTGACCGGCTATGTGCAATTTTTTTTTGGTATGGAGAGAAAGGCACCAGAAGTGTGGTAGCACACTAGACTCCATCAAGATGTTGTTCACTGTCATGAACAATGCCCAAGTGATCCTATTTTTCACATGCTGCTGCGCAGGAGCTGTTATGAACAGAATTGTGAGGTCATCAATCTCTTCACCTCCTACAATGCCTTGTGCCCGTAATTGTTCAATTGTAGCTAAGAGAACAAGGTACAAAATTACAGAGTGGAAGAAGTATTCTGCGTAGGGCGGTGGCTTGGGAGGTGGGTGACATCGAAAAATTAATCTGACAGATGAGCAATTGTGCAACTTAACCAAGGATGGAACAATGTGACAAAGCACCTTCAGAACAATTGAGGGTGCAATTTGCAGACTAATCCCAATCTGAAATAATGATGATTTCAGCTTAGATGTGAAATTTCTAAGCATGACCATAATTGGTACAACAATTGTACTCTTGTCATCATCATCATGTAAGATATCTTTCTTGTGATCCACATATACTAGTTTCCAATCTATCCTCTGTATGCTGAACAGTCGAGCAAGATCCTGCTTCAACTCATCATTGCCCGAAGACCGAGTGATATATATTGATCTACCAATCAAAAAGCTGCTATCATTAGTGGAGTCACTAGAATTAAATGCCACATCTGGAACCCCAAAAGATTGAGAAACAATTGATGTTGAGAATTCTGCTTGAGTTTCCTTGGAGCCACTGGAATTGGAAATAATGTTGTTTGAAGTGAGATTAGTCTGATAGTCTTTGCCAGAGCTTATATTTTTTGCTAGTAAAGGATCACTAGGCATTGGTATCCCAAGAGGGTTATCACTGTCAACTCCAAAAAGGACATTGTTTCTCGGATCAAAAGCTGGAACTTCACTTTCCTGCATACCATCTGAACTAAAAATTAATGATTGTTGATTGAATGAAGGTTCTTTGATGGTGTTCTTGTAAACTCTGGCTATTTATTGCGTTTAGAATGCCACATGCCCGGGAAAGGAAAAATGCAGCTATCATCAAGTTCCGTCCGGGGCAATACTAGGAACATGTGTAGCATTTCACACAAGCGATTTATTTTTTTTTAAAAAAATAACCTGTGTATCGTTAAACTAAACCCATGGTTGTTCAGTCCAAATCAGTCTCCGTGGGTCCGACGAGTCTCCCCAGTCTAATTCAGTCCAAATTAATTAGGAAGAAGCTACCTAGGGAGACCCCAAGTGATGTGAAATTGTTCACAGTGGCCAATTTGGGCAGGGAGTGAGACGGTCACTTAGGCCATGGGTCCAAATTATCTATGACTCCGTTAGGTGGAGTTTAGTTGGATTTGTGGGGATGAGTTTTAAAATTCTACTCATTAAAATATCTGACATCCCTATCATTTTAATCAAATGTAGTATTAAGATCTTGACTTATGCGCCCTGATAGATTTTTGGAGGAGAATAAGACATGTTCAAACTGAGTCTATTTTCGGAATCTGCGATATCTCACTCCAACGAGTTTTTAGATAGATTCTACAAATTAAAATACATCCACCTAATGTTCAAACTAGAGTTTACAAGAACAGCATCATAATGCAAGGGGGAGAGGGGCCACGGACAGGGGAAGAGAGGGCGGTGGAGGGGGTGGGGGAGGGCGGCCAGAGGGAGTGAGGGAGCGCGAGAGGGGAGAGGGAGAGGGAGTGAGGGAGCCGGACAGGAGAGAGGGAGAGGGATTGAGGGAGGGGAACATGATCGGGAGAGAGAGAGGGAGAGGGAGGCCACTTACCGGCCGGCGGCGACCGTGGGAAGAGGATGATGGCGGCGACGGCGACCACGACCGTGAGAGGGAGGTTGGCGAATGGCGGCGACGGCGAGGACGGCGGGGTCTCCGGTGACGCCGAGGATGGCGGGGCCTCCGGCGACGGCGAGGACGGCGGCTCCGGCGGTGAAGACGGCTCCGGCGGCGACGACCGCAAGCAGAGGGCAGAGGAAGGAGAGAGTGAGAGGGAGAGTGGGGGGGTGGAAATGGGGCCGGGTGGAAGAGGTGGGAGGGAGGGGCGGGAAAGGCGGAATTTTCCGACGGAAATACGAACGGAACTTATTTCCGTCTGCAATTTCAGACGGATTATTTCCGTCTGAATATCCGTCCCAAATTTGTGACGTATATAAAGACGGAATATATTCCGTCTATAATTATAGACGGATCTTCAGAGGGAGTCTAGTATGTCCTTAATAACAACGGAATTTGTGACGGAAACTAATCCGTCACAAATACAGACGGATTTTAAGACAGAAAAATATCCGTATGAAATATCCGTCTGAAATCTCGCTTTTTTTGGTAGTGAATCCGAGTTTCAAGAAAAACTTATGAAGCGTAGTATAGCGCACAACTAGACATTTAGTTATGAAGGACTCTAGAGGTGGCTCCTATAGGCTCAAGAGGTGGCTCCCGTTATGTAGCACTTTGCGCCATTCTGACCTCAAGAGGTGGCTCCCATAACGTAGCACTTTATCCCGCATGGCACTTAGCTCCTACACTCCCAAATAGTAGTTTATGGCTAAATTACAGATCTAGCAAAATTTTCATTTCTAAAGACATGTAGTATGAAGAATAAATAAAGTTTATAAGAGAAGTTCAAGGATGCTTTAAGGCATCATGTTCAACGACATTAAGATAATAAAGAGAATGAATTGTCTGTCAAGGTATGATCAGCTCTCGTGGAAAATCTTGTAAAATAGGTTTACATCCAGTTTTTCACAGTCGGGTGCTTAGCAAAAAATCAAAGAGATCACGGCTAGGTAAGAGGTGAGACAATGGGAGGTTCTCCTCGCATTCGCAAGGTCCTAATTAAATAACCACTTATCCACTTAAAACGTTTACCCGTGGACCTATAGCCTTAGACACCGGTCTTTCTTGGTAAACTTGCTAGCTATAAACACGATTTGTCGAAAATATGGAAACACGTAAATCGAACGGAAATTATTCTTGTATATTTTAACATGTTCATTTGTGAAAGAATTTCAATGAAGGAAAAGACATTGAAAAAAGATGTCAAACTTTTAATTGCATAATATGTTCATGTATAAAGAAATTTTAAAGAAGATGTCAAGCTTTCAGATAGAGCTCAGATCAAATAGACAGGATCAATCATGTAGAAGAATTTTACGAAAATTAGAGAATAGTTGTTTGAACAATTAATGATAGCTTTACGAGTTCATTTATCTAGTCATTTATTTCTCGATAGCATTTTTATGACAAGATCATGATTTTGAAATTAATATTAAAGTTTTGAAATAACACACATAAAATGAGGTAAATTGGACACATCGGTCTTAACGTGGTTACCGCATTCAAATCACAGTCCATATGTGATCCACATTCTTAGATAAAAAATCGGAACATGTTATTACATTGAAAACTCTATTTTTTGACTTTAGATCTCAAAATAAGCCACAAATACATGATCATGAAAATTTATATAGAATCGAAATACTCATGTAAAGAAACATATGTGAAGATCTAATTAAGTTTTGCCTGAGATAAAACCTACCTAATTGAAGATCAAGGAGGAAGACGAACAAGAACGAAGAACACTTCGCACACTCCTCTAAACTTCAAGATTTCCTCCTCTCTACAACCAGCAATTCTCCAAGGGATTTATGCTTTGAGTAGGGAAGATCCCAGTCCTATTTATATGCCAAATCTCGTAATTATTTTATTACCAATTTAATTCTAAGTCAATTTTCACCGAATTTTTTTATTTCACCGACTCATGTTACTATTATACCAGCTTATGTTGAAAATAAAATTTAACATGTGAATGTTGAAATAAATCCCCCTCCACGACATAATCAATGACCTCATTTATTCAATGATGTAAGAAATGACCTCATCCATTAATTATGATTAGATTAGATCTACTAATTCACTCTTAAATCATATGCTATGCCATTTAAGCGTGATTTTTTTGCTCGTTTTTGACAAAAAGAAGTTATATATCTGTAAATAAATATGTTATTTTTACACAATTCAGATTTACATAGTAATATACTTGCTAATATATTTACATGAACGATTGTTTTTATAAATTCTCATTTAACAATAATTGTTATGTAAAAAAATTTATAAAAATATTATCGTACGTATCTCATCGCATATCAAATCGTACTTGAGAATAAAAATGATGATAAATTAATCTAGAATAAATTACGTACATAACCGTCAAAATTTATCTCAATATCAAAAGTGATCTTTAGGGGCTTCATTTTGATCCACGTAACTTAACCATAATCCCGAGTTTCTTCTGTCAACAGTGGCTTTAGTACATCCTCTCTCTCTCTCTCTCTCACACACACACACTCTCTCATAAGCTCCGCTTTGTTTGGAGATTACAGATGATCGGGTTAAATTTAACTAGCTTAAATAATCTCAGACTTATTACCTTTTGCTTTGACATGGTATAGGATTAAACTATCCCACCTGAAGAGGTGGGATGAGTTAATATGACTTAAGTTATGTTAAGGCATTTTAAAGTGGATTACTAAAATTTATTCCCACCAAATCAAAAGGACTTAAACTTGGACTAAAAAGTGAATAACTATAGGATAAGTGGCAAACAAAGCAGACCTATGAGATTAGAGACTTTGGTTACAAGACTTAAGTACTAGAAACCAAATATAATTATATGATAATAATTAAATTTTGTCTCTTTCTCAAATAAAGATCAACAAATTCTTATGACACTCAAATGCTTGACAAAATTACCTGCGTCCTTAGACACATTGATTTAGGAGTTACAACAGAATAAATCTGATCAACTAGGTCTCTAGAGACACATAGACCGCGCTTTATGGACCATAACTTATGCGTCTAAAGGATAAAATCACCAGAAAATGTGAATGATGCCCTGACAAAGAAAATGAGAAAAAATGAATAATAAAAAAATAGACCTTCCTCGAGTGGGAAAGAAAGAAAGAAGGGGAATGCGTATTATATTATATTATATACATACATCTATCTATACATATGTGAGCAAAGAGACACTTGTCTTGGTGCCGACGCTTCCCTCCTCCCTCCCCCCCACCCATTCTCCGGATGGGCATCCGCCCGAAAATTGCCAAGTTGTTTCCAGCAGAATAATTTCACCTGCAAATCCTCAGCGGGACGCGGCGGATTAAACGAGAGGGCGAGGGGGGGGGGGCAACGGGGAGGGAGAAGAAGGGGAGATTGAGGGGAGATCGGGCATGGGGCAAGCCTTCCGCAAGCTGTTCGATGCCTTCTTCGGCAACACCGAGATGAGGGTGATTCTCAAATTTGAGCTTTCTTCTTCCTTGTTTCCGGCACCTCGGCTACCTTCTAAATTCCTTCAATCCTTCGTATGTGCCGTCTTTTAAATCCGGTGGTGTCAACTCGTGCTCGTCTGTGTGCCCCTCTTGTGGGTTTTCGTTTTCTTTTCATGCCCTTTGCTGCTGTTTATGGGGTTATCTGGGGTTGTTTTGGCTGTGTTAATGAGTGGCTACATTCTCTTTGTGAATTAGTTTTTTGATCCCAAGACAATCGGTTGCTGATTGATGTACCTAGTATTTTGTCCGTTTCCCATATGTATATGTGCATTTCCGACCCATAATTAGGGTTTATCAAGGTTTCACGTGCTCTTAAATTCTTTTTGGAAGCATTTGTACTGGAAGAAAATCAGCTTGGCGTAGTTTTCAGGTTCTCAAGAAACACCCTTCCATTTTAGTACCGAAGGAAGGATCACAGCATTTCACTTGATGTTTTGAAAATTTTGAAATTAGCTTTTCACAGTACTTGTAAACATGCGAAGGGTAGTAAGCAGTGGTAATGATTATTTTGTAGCCGTTTTCTTTAATCATCATATCAGTATGATTTCTTATAGTTAGAGATGAGTAAAGACAGTTAGTGTACCTGTCCAGTTTCTGGATTCCCTTCTCTAATTACCGGTTCTGGCCATAGTCTTGAACCACCTTGGTCCATGTGCACTGCTGTTAGCTGCTAGTTCTAACCAGGAAATCATCTTGATCATTTTTCCATGGTAATCCTAACATGAAACCTCTTGGAACCCTAGTTATTCTTGATTCTCTTGGCAATCAAGAGGATTATTAAAATCAACTCAGTCCCATGCAGATTCATCCTATCAGGAGGGAAGGTTTGAGAAGTTAAACAGCCTCTTCTACATTTTCTTCCTTCCATGGATGCCATTTAATCCAACTCATCTTTAAAGCAATATTCTTATCATTAACTGCCTCCTTTAACTGTTATATGGAGCATATTTGTCCAGACTTTTGGAACCTAATTTAACTTTACTTTTCAGTATAGTACTTAGTCCTTCAATCATCTCCTTTATGAAAATTGGTATTTCACATGTAATCAAGCAGACAACATTCAGATATTTTCATATTTTTCCAAAATAGGTAGAGGGAGAACACCTCCTCCCTCTGACCCACATACTCATTGGTTTGCTCTTCATTTCTTCGGCAGTGACAAATTAGAACATAGCTCCAATGGGTTCCTTTAGATCCAACTGAATTTTCCTAATCTGTCTTCCTGTATCTCCAAAAACTGGCTGGGTTCCTGCACACTGATCCTGATTCCAAAATTCATCTGGAGTTCCTGTACTTTGGCATTCCATCTACACTCAATTTCCACACCTCTACGCTTCCAAGAGACCAGGTCTCTGTTCCCTCCCCAAAACAAATTGCTAATAATAATCTACACATTTAGTCACAAGATCCTTTTGACATCCATGCTG
Source organism: Amorphophallus konjac (assembly GCA_022559845.1). Classification (NCBI taxonomy): domain Eukaryota; kingdom Viridiplantae; phylum Streptophyta; class Magnoliopsida; order Alismatales; family Araceae; genus Amorphophallus; species Amorphophallus konjac. The sequence goes on from CM040126.1 coordinate 139,115,038, forward strand.
AAAGGAAAAAGGTGCTTCCCTTTCCTCAGGCCTTTATGGCTATTGGCTACAAAGGTAACCCTTTATCTTGCCATTAACAAGAACTTTAAGGTGTCAAGTTTGGCGGTATACTTCACGTATGAGAAGGTTAAATATTTTCTTTTAACTAGGTGACAACAGAACCTATAACTCAGCCTTTACTCAGCATTTTCAGTGTTACCAGGGGAAACCTTCACCAAAAGATCGTGATATTTCCTTTGAATGATGACCGTGACATTGGCTTTTCCAAGAGTCTTAACTCATGGACTCCAACCTAAGATTCTGCATGTGAGAGATGAGTTACTCTTATCACATGTGATTATCATGGTGGCTTTTTCTGAGTTCACTATATCTTGCATGAGTGGCTTCTATAAACTAGTTCTATTATTTCTATTCCGGTCGAAGTCTCAAATTTTTTTTCCATTATCTTGGGAGTTGCATTCTACATATTGCTTTTGCTGATTGAATTGCCAGCACCATTATTTTGGAAGATTGAAAATCAGTTTGTCTTGAAAATGATTTTGTCAATCTTCATTTGCTTAAATTTTATATTATAGATCTAATTTTGTCTTTATCCTAGGTTCTTTGATAAACATTCTTTTATTAATGTGACTTTTTTTTGCCTTTTTGGGCATATTTTAGCTGGTAAAATGCACCAAGTTTAATACTTGGTCATACTTTGATGCCTAATAAAATTTAGAGCCAGATTAACTGATTTAATGGTCTGGAAGGTTGTCTCCAGTCTGTTTTCCTGTTAAAAAGGGGAGGAGGACACTTTCAAGAAATGTCTATGTTGTTTCTGAAATGCTACCCTTTTCGGATATCCATATGGTTCCTTCTTTCAATGTTTACTTTCTTGTGAAGAAGATTGGAAGTGGTCATGAACTCTTAATAGTTTCTGTACAAAGGTTGTGGAAGCCAAAATCTGTTAGTTGCAGGTCTAAGGGCTTAAAGACAGAGAGGCTATGTCTAGTGAAGAAGGGGCATACATCAGTATTGAATGGCCATGGGTGAGTGGTTTCTGAAGCATGCCAAAGATGTGCAGTCCGGAGAGATATTTAGAAATCTTCCATTGGATCGGCCAATCCGATCCAGATTGGATCGAGATCGGGCCTACCCAATCTTGGTGCCTGATATGTTCCTTGCCTTCCATGTTTAGAGGGGAATTTGGGTGATTATGACAGCATACGTAGTACAGGATGGTCAATGCTATAATAATAGATTCTAGTGGGACTTCGGTGTTCCCCCACCCAGTTATTGGCTTATTCTAATTCTTGTCTGCAGCTTTTAAATACAGCTGGTGTGCCAGTTGATATCAGGGACTTTGCAAATGAGAATCTGGAAGGCAAAAAGAATTGTAGGTGTGTAATGATCTGTTGAACAAGCATGAAATGAAGATACCATCTTTATAGGATTGAATGCCTCGATTCCTTGTAGCCATTGTATCCTCTTTCTGCTGGAATGGAAGCGTGAGATTGTGTCAAAGTTGTATTCATTGGGCTCCATGTCTTGACATTTTTCTTTTAGAAAAAAAAAACATTGTGGAGCTTTGAAAGTGTAAACATGCAGTCTAGGGCATGGAATTGTATGGAAAACTTGGATCTTTTGTGAGGACGAGTGATATCTGAATTCTTATTATTTTCTATGTTTTAACATCAGAATCTCAGGATCAGTCCATGACCTGCTTTGCTGCTGTTCACTTCGGCATTTTCCCTGGTCCAACTTGACAATGTAATCAAGATATCAAAAATTGGCACAAATTGACTGATCTGGATTTGGTTTCGGCCGACCATGCTGGCTCTGTGTCACCTATTTGACTCCAGGGGGTTAGATCAGCTGATCCACTCTGGATTTGCTGATTCGCCCCTGATTTGCCGATCTGTTGTGCAACTGCTAGTTTGACTAGCCGTTTGACAGGAAGATGAACCATTGCTGGCCATGTGAAAACAGCCAACAACAACTAGTTTGGACCTTGAGATTCTTTTCATATTTTTCAATTTTTTTAGCGAGGAAGGAGGAGCCAATCTGTGCCAAGTTCTTCCAGCTGGGATCAGCCCAGATTGGATCAGGATCAGCTAATCCTATCAGTGTTGGTCCTGACTGATCTGGGCACTGATCCTGTGTTTTGCAACCTTGATTGTAACAATATTAGCTTCATCATTGGGGCTGCAAATGGAAGTCCATTCCAAATCAAAGTCGTAAACACATGATTCTAATTTTGTTCCTGATTTTAATTTATCATCAAAATCAGATTTGCATTCCAATTTTTGTCATTCTGTATGAATTTTTTAATGTGTATTTTTGGCCAAATCAGCACACAGGAATGAAGAGGCAGCTGATAAGGGCAGGGCCATCTGGAAATGGCTCGTCGGGCTTGCCCTTCAGCACTGGGCTGATCCCTTGCGTGTCAGCCACACCCGTGCAAACACTACAAAATAGGAACCGACTCCTAAACAAACGTGCTGACCTCCCGTGTGATGTGTGCACTCAGCTATGGGAGACACTTAGCTGTGCCCACCTGTGCCAGTGCCTGAAGGGGCTCAAGACCATGGCTCAAGCCCCATGTTCTAGCGGTCCCCATGGAGGGGGGATGTACTGATTAATATGGTTAGAAACTCGTAAATAATATTATTTAACTTATTTGTTAGATTCAGGTACCACAAGTCAGGATGTATCAGAATTAGGATACAGAAACATGTTCCCCTTTTTGTGCCCCATTTTTAAAATTTGCAATTCTGATAATACTATATATCACAAACAGCAAAGAAATTGCACATCTTCATATCAAATTCCTAGCTGTTGGAACTGGGTTGAAAATTGGAATTCACACTCTTTGCAGATCTATTCATCATGTGTGAAAGATGACCATATATGATGGTGAAGTGAATTTTCTTTTTTTGGGGGGGACTTGGAGGTGTTGCATATCTGCATCATTAGCTTCTGTGAGGGAAAATTTCTGGAGCTGCTTTCTGTCTTGAAATGGTCAGTTGAGGGTCTATTGGATGACATGTAGCATTTTAACATTTTCTTTGTGGCAGACGGATTGTTTTGGTGCCTTGATCATGGTAAGGGATGCTTTTCTGTGGGAATTTGTTGCTTATTCAAATCTATTGCTTCTGCTTTTTTTCCCGGGGGGTTGGGGGTGGGGGGTGTTGGAGAAAATTTTCCTGTCACAAATAATGATAGATGCTGGTACATAGAATCACTTTATTAGTTGGTCCTGGATTTTCTTATTCAATTTAACATTGCATTATGCTGTAATTCCATGTGTGCTTTCTCGTTAATTAATTATAATCTATGCTCATGGTTTTCGATATTGTTGTGGTCTAATCTTGCAGATATGTGTAATCTTCCTGTCATAGGTTGTAATGCTTGGATTGGATGCAGCTGGTAAAACAACAATCTTGTATAAACTACACATTGGTGAAGTTCTATCAACTGTACCTACAATAGGTAGGTAATTTTATGACTTTAATGAAGCCATGAGTGTAAATGTTCCTGTTTTCCACATTTGGCTTTTGTTTCATGGCCGAATATATAGAAACAATTGTCAAACTTGCTTGGAAAACATACATATTGGCAGTTGCTTTCTCATCATTTGTTGCCCACTTCAAAGTACACAAGATTATGAACTGGTCTCTGATATGAAACCTGGTCAACCTTACTGATTTTTCCAAGTGAAATATCATTCTTAATCTTCCGTAATTTTAGAGGACTGTTCCTCTACCTTTAGCTCCATAAACCAGCGCAATTGTTTGGAGGCTGCAATTTTCATGTTATCATCTGCCTTAGTTTTATTTCATTTTTTTCTAGTATATGAGGTAATCCTGCTTATAGTTGCCATATTTACTAGGGTAGACGCAACAAGAAACCCATTTTTTTTGTGAGATAACCATTAACCAATAATCCTTGCTTGCCTCTTGGAACTCTTGGTGGGGTGGTATTTGTCTCTTGAGGTTGTCTTATCTGGCCCATTTGCTGATGTTAGTGGCGAGAAGGTTTCAATTATGGGTTCTTGACAATTCTTCTGTGGCAGGTTCTTAAACTCCTGTTTCCAAGTGATTGCTTCTTCATAGGAAGCTTAAAGAGGTCAGTTGGAGATGTTAGGGGGTTGAACTTTGTTGCAGGGCATGAAAGAGAGTTGGATATGGAAATAGGATTAGGGGGCAGCTTTCTTCGTTAATTCTGTATATGGAGACATTGCCCATAAATATCCTTGCCAGTGCACTTTAAGTATGTCCATGCCTTGAGAGTTGAGATTGCAGATGTGCGATAGGCTGGTGATATACAACCTGGACATGCAGATTAAATGCTACTCGTCAGCAGAGAGACAAAGTCTCAAGTGTCTATTTTTGCACTGGTCTACTTGGCAGATTCGGAAGGGGCTATGTGACTCTGCTCAGGTCAAGTGGATCTAGCAGAAGATCTGCTACATGGACTGGATGGAGAATGATCACTGCTAGTGATAGAACGTGCAATGGATAGTACCTCGTGCCACCCTCTTGTTCAAGAAAATTAGATACGTGACAGCACTCCAGAGACATTCTATAAGTTTGAGGGTGGTGAAGAGGGTGATTGCGAACAAGAGGACTTGAATTCTTGATTTCTTGGTGGTATACTTGAGGGAGGCTGCTGTTTTGGGGGTAGTGTAATGCCTTATATGATGGAGTGCACATAGGTCTCCACTGAACCTCCTTCTTGTAGCATGCAAGTGTATGTATCCATGTGCTCTTTTGTCCATTTTCCTTGTATGGAGCATTATACTTTGGGATACCCACTGGATTTATTTACAATGCCATATTCATTCATGCCACCTTTGTTTGTTAATGATAGGTGGTACAAGTAAGGTTCTAAAAGAGTTGTGCTTGCTCGCAACTTTGCACTACCTTAAGGACCAGATGAGAAGGGTAGAGGGACTGCATCCAGGCAGGCTGCATCCTGGTTATTGTGGCTAACCAAAATGAACAAACAATTATATAACCATGCAAGTCCAGTTCTATTCCCCAACATTCTCTTGATATACTTTCTATTGGTTCACATGGGACATTCTCAGTCTCGGAAGTAATTCATATTGACTCATGCTGAATCTATACATCTGATTCCATTTCAGATCTATATAGAGCTCCGGTGTTTTTCATGTAAACACATATTCTTTGCAGATCTTGGTCAGTTAATATTATTTAACAGATATTTTGGAAGTTTCTTTTGTAAAACAATGCCTTTCATTTGTTCAACCAAAACATTGCATGTTTACAATCTTGAGGATATCTTTGCATTCAAATTGCAAATCTTCAAGCTTAAAGAGATGAATAATCCACATTTTTTACCCCTGCCCATTCCTATAGCTGTCTTGAACTTAATTCTACTTAAATTTTCAAGAATATGAGCTGCTATGCATACCCAAATCAGTGAAAGTCCTAGTGGACTTGTCTTTGAAGAAATGTAGCTAAGTCTTAGATAATAAAGTTTACATTGTGTAGCTCTACTCTGTGAACTCTGTTGAAACTTGAAAGTCAATTCAATACACTAAGTAATAATCCATTACATAAATCAAATAGAAATTGATAAAATCTGGTGTCCAACAATTAATTAGTGTGTGGAAAGGTTTGAAATGATGTTAGCAGGATGACAGAACATGCATGAGTTTGAAGATTTTTCATCCTCTCATTATTAACATGGTTCAAAGAAGGCCACATACCTGAGAAAGTAGGTCATTTTTTTGGGGAAAGGGTGAAAGAGTGGCTGTTCTCCTTTGTAAAGCAGGCACACATAACTCTGCCCTTTTGGCTTTATTGGGGGGCTAGAAAGGGACATATCTTCATGATTTGAACCTTTTACTTTTGTACAGGGATTTTTGAGAGAACACATCATATACTTCTAAATCCCTCCTTCCATTTTAATTTATAAATACAGTGGTACTACTCACTTTCAAAAATACATGGTTCAAAGAATCAGCCAATTCCCGCCAGTACGTGCGTTTGGGGCGGGCAGTTGTTTAAAGGGATCTGGTGCATCCCACTCAAGAAAGATTAAAGGAGATAACTTGAATAATCTCTGAATGGGCCTGTAGTAAATCAGACTGATTCAGCCCTTTTCTAGTTACATCATTCCAATTGAAACTGGCTCGGCAAACTGTTCAACAAAGATAAATATCATATTGTATATGTATTGAGGGGTGGAGCTTTTGTCCAATAGTAAGGTTGCTTCATTATGATCTGGGCTTTTGGAGATCATGGGATCAAAGCTGGAATTGGAAGTAGCCTATTTGTAAGAAGTTGGAATAAGGCAGCATACAATTAGAACTACCCAGACCCATAGTGGCCAGACCCTTGTGGCAGTGGGCTGTATATATATATATACACACACACACACATATATATATATCTATATCTATATATATATGTATGTATACTCACACATATTTCTGAATAGGGTTTTTTATGAATAAGCCCCTATAATCTTTTGATATTATAAATAAGCCCCTGTAATCCCACTTTAAAAAAAAGTCCCTGTAATCTCACTATTTATAAGTAAGCCACCAAATTCTTCTTTGCTACAGAAAAAAGCACTTACAGTCAGTCTTCGTAAGAAAAGGTTGGGTTAATCTAACCCAACCATGGTTTAGGTTAACTGGGAGGGACGAAAAGACCGTAAGGCCCTTGAGTAACCATGTGAGTGCCCAGAGAGAGATTGGAAGAAGAGAGAGAGAGGAGAGAGAACGAGAGGAGAGAGCTCAAGAGAGAGAGAGAGAGGAGGAGAGGGCGCCGGAGGGAGTCCTTCTCCCCCGCCGGCACCCCCACCCAGTGGGGTGGGGTGCACAGGGGGGAGAGAGAGAGAGAGAGAGAGAGAGAGAGAGAGAGAGAGAGAGATGGGGAGACCTGCTTCTGGCCCGACGCTGCAGGGAGGGGCAGTGCACTCGCGGCCGGCCAATGGTGTGACGGCGGCGCAGTTGAGTGGTGGCCGGTGAGGTTGAATGGGGGGCTGCAATGTGGTTGCGGCGCAGGGAGGGGCAGTGCGCTCACTGCCGGCGGATGGCGTGGTGGCGGCGGAGTCGAGTGGTGGTGGCGGCGGAGTCGAGTGGTGGCCGGTTAGGTTGAATGGGGGCTGCAATGTGGTTGTGGCGCAGGGAGGGGCAGTGCGCTCGCGGCCGGCGGATGGCGTGGCGGCGGCAGAGTTGAGTGGTGGCTAGCTAGGCCAGATGAGGGGGTGAGATGTGGTTGTGGTGCAGGGAGGGGCAGTGCACACGCATGCGCCGACGGTGACCTCTCACATATGGAGGAAGAAGATGGGGAATGAGGGGAGAGGATGCATTCGGTGGATGGTGTAGCGACGTCGGGGGGAATCATCCTTAGTTGGGGGACCTGCGGTTCAGCCTTGACGACCAGCTCCCCTGCCTCAAGAAGCTCGATCTGAGTTTCTTCTGCCGCAAGACATCAACACCCATTTCCTGGTGCTCAAGAAGCTGCATTTACAAGGTCCACCACTGAAGAGCATGGGCCGGCAACAACCCTTGTTCGTGCCTTCCTTGGAGACCATCGATGTGGCCGGCGAGGTTGGATGGGGCTGCAACGGCGGTGCAGGGTCCACTGGTGAGGAAGAAGGAGGCGGCGAGGGGGGAGGAGATGAGAGGCGGTGCTGGTGCAAGGGGGTGCTGGCCGTCTGGGTGGGGGGAGAGAGAGAGTTATGGGGGAGCCGACGGGCTTCTGGGTGGGGGGAAGAGAGAGAGAAAGAGAGTCGGACGGCAAGAGGGAGAGAAACAGAAGGTCCGGTTCCGCCGCCGCCATCGCCGGGCATCCCCGCCGGGCACTCCAGCAGCAGCGGCCCCCATCCCTGGCCGCCGTTGTGTCTCCCCTTCAGTTGAATGGGGGGAGAGAGGGAGAGAATAGAATGGTCCGTCCCACCGCCGCCACCGTTGGGCATCCTTGCCGGGCACTCCAGCAGCAGCGGCCCCCATCCCCGACCGCCGCCGTGTCTCCCCTTCGGTAGAATGGAGAGAGAGAGAAGGGTAAAATGGGGAAAGAAAAGAATTAGCGGTGAGGAGAAGGAATATTCTTTAGAATATTCTATTTTTTAGACAGTGATTAACCGGATGGGCTTCTGAATAAGGGTTAGAAGAATTGGATGGCTTATTAATAAATAGTTGTATTAGGGGGGCTGATTCCTAATATAGCTGTAGGGGTCGAAAACTAAATAACCCTTCTGAATAATGACTTTTGCTAAGATGCCGCCTTACGATGAACACAAGTAAAGTCATATGGTGAGCTATGGTCCTGGAATTACAAGGCCAAACCTTTCTGGCTCAATGACCAAGAAACATTTTAGACCATGTTTTATAGAAGAGAAAGGGAATCACTTTTGGATCATAGAAAGCTTCGCATGGCTATTTAATGTCTGCCGTCATATAGCTATAGCTATCATTGCATCTCTCTGCAACTTGCCATACGCCTGTGACCTGTCAAACCTGTGAATGCCTCATCAATGTTTGTAGAATCTCTCAATCCTGGTTTGGATCAGACAGTTTGGAATTGACAGACCTTTGCCATGCTGGGCCTTCTTTCTCTTCCTTTGTCTAGTGGTTGGCAGGCGGGGAGGCGAGGAAACCCTCTGAATGTAAAAGGAACCAGTCCAAGTTAGATCGGTTCAGGGCTGATTCATGTTTAGTTTCAGCATGGTCGAAACTGAGAAGAGAAAGAAACTTTTCCTGAACCTTTCTTTTCTCCAAAATTATTTACTTCTCTATTTATTTTTTAAAATTGAGTAATAACACATTATCCATTTCCCCACTTTTACTGGTTGGGCAATCTGATACTGATCCAGATGTTGGCTGGCCTGCAGGGTTGGCCCAACACTGATCGCAATTGGTGGGATCAATCCAATGTTGGTCCCTCCTTGATGATCCCATAGCAAACAATTAAAAGAGGAAGAAGAAGGATGAGTAAGCCTGAATTTGTCCCAATTTCACTCTGAATAAGTTGATTTGCCTGATGTCTGTGAAAAAGCCAGCCCCTTTCATGCTGTAGAAAGCAGCAGGCAGCAATGGTGGTGGTGGCAGAATGGGAAGAAGATAAACTTACCTCGCAGCCTGCTGCCGATGCCTGCACCATTGCTGCTCACCTTTACCTTCCTCCTTTCTCCTGCTGCCAATAGCAAGACGGGCTGCAATTCACTTTTTTTCTTCTTCAAAAAATAGCGAGACAGGGGGAATGGAAAGATCAAGGCAGATGGAGTAAAAGAGGTAAGAGTTGTAATTGTGCAAAAACAACATTATGTAAAGAATATATTTATACTATATTTTTAGCAAGTAACCTTGTTACATGCATAATTGCTGAAATGCCACTCTTGGATATATATTGATTAATATAGCTCCGCTACATATATATATGTGCAAAAATGCAACTCCCACTACTTGGCATAACCTACCCTAAGAAAAATGTAGAGTTAAGAAATTTTCCTAATGTCTTGACTAATTAGTGCAAAATATCCATACTACATAAACAAAAGTGCAAAATGCCCCTCCATTATCTGTTGTTACATGTTTTGGGAGAGTAAATAACCATGGTGGAATTTTTGCATTTATGTTTACGTAGTGAGCTTATTTTAATTAATGTATATGTAAGACTGGCATTTCTCCAATTATGCATGTAATAGGATACTTTTGCAATTATCCTTTTTTTATCTACAATAATAAATATAATATTCTCAAATATACACTTTATTTACAAATAAGACTTTTTTTGTTATCATTTAGACTGGATCAGATCTGTTTCCCTGGATTGAGATGGAAGCCAGCCAGTCTGGTTCCCAATGTGATCCTGTTATCTTGATTCACAATGGGTTAAGCCGGGGACAATCTGCTTGGCTTATCTAATTTTGCAAACCTTTCATCTTTTACTAAGTTTCTTCATGGAGGGCCACATAGAAGTGGAAAATTTTGGTTTCACAAATGCACCTCTGAGACAGAATTTGGCGTTGATCAAATCTGTTAGATCATGTACAATGTTTCTTGAGTGCCTTTGTGCAAAAATATAACATTTTTCCATGACCTGCCATTTGTTGAGTCCCTCATGCCAGGGTGTTATAAAGGCCTCCTCGCAGCTAGGAAAGTTTGGCAACTTATTTACGTTTAATGTTTCCACCTATGGGGGTTGAAATTTACATTTAAGGGGAGATTGAAATATTGCCAGTGGCTTCTGGGTGCTAATGGTTTGGTGGGTATTCTTCCCAGTGATGCCAATATTTACAGCTCAAATTTCTTCTTAGATTGGGATATTCCCCATTTTTTATGACCTCATCCACCCCATTTCCTGTTGTGATGGTTATTGTGGTTATACATGCTTGCTAGTTTCATGAATGAAAGGGAAAAGAACAAAACAGTCTTCCACCTGTTACAAAACAGTAACTTGCCTTTCTTGAATTTTTTTTCAATACCATTTATTCCCTGCATTTGCTGAATTGATGTCAGAAACATTTTCACCGATGATTGGATCATCTGGGAAGATCAATTGACACATCAAAACTCATCCACCAAACCAAGTGGGTTTGTCCCAAGTCTTCTTTCCAGTAACAGGAGCTGAGTGCACCATAATATCTTTCAGAAGCCATTTAAAACATTAATGGATCTGAGTTCCCAAATCTACAAGCAATGTTAATCTTTGCTGCAAGACAGTGAATATAGGATTCATCTGTGCAACGGTCGGCATAATGTCATTTAGATCCTTCTTTGTAGCCTCTCATTTCTATTAGTAAAGAACATTAATTCATTTTGGCCAAGTGTCCTAGTTATCTTAAGAATTATATGGCTGCAACTTGATTATTTTCAATATCGCATGTGATAAAAGGTTCCCTTAAAGATCAAAGGAAAGTTATATAGGTCTGTTGTGAAATCTTGCTATATTTTATGGCAATGGATGCTAAGTTGTGAGGAAAGAACAGATACAAAAACTGTGTAGTTGTTGAAGCCAAAAAATTGATAAAAAACTATATATATATATATTTATTTATAGCCCCTCCATTCCCTCCATTTAGGACCGGGTCCAACCCCAAGTTGGGGTTTTGGACTGGTTCCAACCCCCCAAGTTGGGTTTTGGACCGGGTCACTCCCCCCCTTGGGGATTTGGACCGGGTCACTCCCCTAACATGGCGTTTTGGATCGGGTCATTCCCCCACTTGGGGATTTGGACCGGGTCACTCCCCAACATGGGGTTTTGGACCGGGTCACTTCCTCAACATGGGTTTGGAACCGGATCACTCCTCCCAGGTGAAGGGTTTGGACCGGATCCACCTTTAACCGCCATGGGGCTCTATAAATACCCCCTAGTGGGACCTAGACACACAGAACATAGATAGAGCACAGAGCGGAGAGAGCGCAGAGGAGTCTTGTGCTTGTGCTTTTGACGGCCCATCCTTCGGGAGGGTTTGTGTTCTGCTTGTGCTTGTGTTCACAGTGAGGGTATGTCATAAAATTGTCCCTCCTTGGGTTCGCACACATGTTCGTGTTGTGATTAATGTAACCTCATTATAAGTGTCTTGGGGAAAATAACGTGATTCCTTGAAATAATCAGGAATCCTATAAGCACCCCAACCTTTACAAAAATGGTTTGTATAGATGCCCTTGTGGTGATGTCTCTTGCGTCACTCTTTGGAGAGAGATTGTAAGAAATTTTTCTTCCAGGGGCTGCCCCCTTGACCCCCGCTGACCTGACCGAGCAGGTCGATCCCTGGCGTTGCGTCGATAGACATATGAAGCTGAACCCCAACCCATAAGAGCTGGAGAAGGAGGAGCAATCTCCCGAGAGTTTTTGGCCAATGCGCCTTCGCCAAGGAGGGACTTGCGCCTTATGCCAAGGTTACACAAAAACCTATGTTTAGTCTAGACATTACAAAAATATCCCTGGTTTGTCCGAAATTATGCAAATACTCTTAAAATTCTCCAAAAATTGCAGATAAGAACCCAATTGAGGGAAAACTGCAGACAAACTCTTCTAGTTGAGGGAAAATTGCAGACAAACTCCTAATTGCGGGTAAATAACAGATAAACCCTCACTTAAGGGAAAATTATAGATAAATCCCCAATCGAGGCAAAATTACAAATTAACCCCCCAATCGAGGGAAAATTGCAAACAAATTCCCAATTGAGAGAAAATCATGGATAGACCAGGGTTTTACAAATCGGTCCGGTACGGGGCGAACCGCCCGTACCGGACCGTACCAGTCACAGATCGGTACGATCGGTCTGTGGTACGCAAATGGTATGCTTTATATATTTAGTATTTTATTTTAAATACAAAATACTTTATTAGATAAGTTGGTTGAGTGACTTCGTCGGTTTGGGGGTGGTTCTGGGTTCGAATTCCACGAACGGCCCATTCTTGCATTTTTTCCCCTTTATTCTTCTTCTAAATTGATGCGAAAAATGATGAAACACATGAGATTTGAACCGCTGACCTCCGCCTCAATTAAGAGAGGCCTTAACCAACTGAGCCACAAACAAATGTTTAACATTTTTACTATAATAATATTTATGAAGTAATATAGTCTTATTGGCACCTAACGGTACACTACGATATGCTACCGTACCGTACCGACAAAAAATCGGTAAGACTGGTATGAATGTCTCTGCAAACCTTGGGATAGACCTGCAATCGAGGAAAAAATTGCAGAAATGTCCCGGAAGGGTCAAAAATTGCCAAAATATCCTGGAAGGGTCAAAAACTGCCAAAATACCCTGATAGGGTCAAAATTGTCAAAATATCCTGAAAGGGTCAGAAACTATAGAAATACCCAGAAAAGAGTCCAAAATTGCAGCGATACTTAGGATGGGTCAAAAATTGCAAACATACCCCCAAAAAAGGGATTTGATACCTGTGAAACTCAAATTCAACGATTTGGTCTGGTGGTGGAATGAAGGCTAAATGTAAATCAAATGACCCGACTATGTAATCGGGATTTCATCTATTTTGTAAAGATGAATATAAAGAATGAAATGTTTAGTTTTCTCCTGCAAATGTGTATCTCTAATGGGTGATCTCTTTGATCAAATCGGTTCGATAAAACCCCCAATATCACAGCGGATATTGTGGCAGTTGAAAGGCGTTTCTTTGATAGTTAATCAAGGGTATTCGGACTTTACGCCGATGTAAATAAACATCGTTTACGGTCGATAGGGAAATGTCCCGTACTCGAACCCAAATCGTCTAATAAATCTAAATTCGCGGAAATAATAATGCACTTGCTGCTTAAATAACACTTATGTGCATTTTCTTCTTCAAAGGAGAAATATTTATTTATCTATCTATTTATTTTTTTCCGTGAGTTAAACAGTAGTGAAGGTGAAGATGTTCAGATGGATGTGCCGTAAAATGAGAAAGAATAGAATTCTTGAACATGTACTAGGAGACTTCAGACAAGCCCCTATTCATGCTAAGCTTATAGAAAATAGGTTAGATGGTGTGGTCATGCATTGGCATCAGGTCCGGCATCAGTTAGGAGGTGGAGGTGTAATCAAATTCAAGTGAAAGGGGGTAAAATATTTTGGGGAAGGCCTAAAATGAGATGGTTTGACATAGTAAGAAAAGACTTGACCGTACTAGGCCTAACTACAGGTATGACATTGAATAAATTAAAATGATGGAACATGATTCATGTAGCTGACCCCAAATAAATGGGATAAAGCTGTGATGATGATGATTAAATGTGGTAACATGGGTAGAATATTTGTTAATGAGTCTCTTGGCATGGACACGATATGAAATAATTTCGTTACTGTCCAGTTGGGTCTACAGCTTGATGAGCAGTCACACCGGTGATTTTCCATGAAAGTGTTCTCATTTATCCATGTAGATATAGATTCATAAGTACTTCTTTGGGAGGACATGGGCCTTAATTTTCTTTTTATGTAACAATGGCATTGGAAGCAAACAATAATCAATTTGAAACCAATTCTCTTATTTTCTCTTCCTCCAATTTGTTGCATTTCACAACTGATGTTTGTCTGCTTTCTAAAGCATTGTGATTCTTATGATGTGATGTGTTTATAATTCAGTTTCTTTGCTATCTTTCTTTGGTGTATGAATAATAAAGCTGAGCTTATTTATTTCCCTATTCTCTGTTCAGGTTTCAATGTGGAGAAAGTTCAGTATAAAAATGTGATATTCACTGTGTGGGACGTTGGTGGGCAAGAGAAACTGAGACCATTGTGGAGGCATTACTTCAACAACACTGACGGGCTGGTACACATTTGTAATAGCAGTTATATTTTGATTAACATTGATTATATTTTTTTACTACTTGATTTGGTATAGAGCTCTCTCTCTCTCTCTAACCTTGTCTTCCTGCAATGCATATCTACTCTTAATCTTGCCGTTTAGGGTGTGATTCCCATGTCTTTATCAGCTGTTCTAGCACATGCTGAAATTATGCCTCGGTGACATCTATACTCAGAACCTCATGTTTTATTTAGGAAAGAGAAGAAAGGCCTCACTGAATCTTTTGGGAGTTGTTATCCCATCATTATGCTTCAGACACAGGATTAGTATGTGCAGTGTTCCTCTGTATACTCTTAAATCATTATGGCTACTCTTTCATGAGTTGACTTTGTTATCTTCAGTTGTCCATTCCCTCACTACAGTCTCTACATGTATTGCCACTTTATTCCTAAAGAAATAGGGCTGTTTAACGTGCGGACAAATAATAAAAGAATTTAGCCTGTTCATTTATTGAACAAAGATGCACATTTGTTTAGCTATTTAATTAGCATGTGCATGATTATTTCTGCGCTTTATGTTTATCAGACGATTTAGGGTTTGTGTACTGGACTTTTCCCCACCGACCATAGTCGGTGTTTATTTCCATCGGTGTAAGTCCGAACACCTTTGATTAATTGCTAAAGATACCCTTAACCTTCACAATATCAGTGTGATATCGAGGTTTTATGTAAATCCGACCATTGGATTTAGAATCGGTTCAGATTGGACCGTTGGATTTACTCGGATCGAGATATGACCGTTAGATTAATTTTCGATCAAAACTTGACCGTTGGATTGACTCCCAATCAAGATCTGGCTGTTGGATTGACTCCTGATCAAGATCTAGCCGTTGGATTGACTTCCAATCCATATCTGGCCATTGCATTGACTCCCAATCAAGATTTAACCGTTGGATATGAGTCCCGGTTAAAATCTGACCGTTAGATTTGAGTTTCATCCCAATTGGACTGTTGGATCGCCATATGATCACTCTCGGACCGTTAGATAGACTCATGCCGTGGTCTCCCTCTTTGAAGACCACTAGGTTGACTTGATGTCCATAAAAGACATTCCCACGTAAGGCGGGGGTATATTTGTAATTTTCTGTTAAGTGCAATCTTTTTACTAGCGGGGTATCTATGTAATTTTGTGAAGTGGCAAGGTACACTTGCATTTTCTGAACACATCAGGGTTTTTCCCATAATTTTCAGACCTGAGGGTTTTTTCCATAGTTTTTGGACTTCATTGGGTTTTTTTTATATCCTGAACATTTCAGCGATTTCCTGAAAATGCAGGGTACTTCTGCAATTTTCAGACTTTGCTGGGACCTTAACCCTACTTCCGAGATTTTCTGAATTTTTCTGCGATTTCCTCTATTTTTCTGGACATTTATGCAATTTCCTGAAAATATAGAGTATTTCTACAATTTTACATCTTTCAAGGACTTTTGTGCAATTTCTCACATGGACATGAACTTAGTATGGACTTTCATTAGTTTTCTTGATTTTTTCCATGAATTTTTGTATTTTTACTGAACTTTGACATAACTACAAAGAATTTTCCCCATAGTAGGGGTGTAAATGCAAAAACCCAATCATTCCTTTAAGTTGGGTTTTTACAAGATCAAATAGACAAATCTTGGGGGATGGAGCAAGCTCCAAACCTTATACCAAGTTTTCAATCTCTTGAATGTTCATGAAGTTCTAGAGAGGGGAATTCTCCTTGTAGGTGATGGCGTTGAGCTCCTGTGTGTTGGATTGCCCGTTTGTCCAACTGAGCCCCCAACTTCTCCTTTTATAGGTGAATGAACTGGGGGGACCCCTTGGCTTGCATTTATTGAGTTGGGGAAGATGAAAGGACCTAGGGGGAGTCCCTCCAGTTTGTTTGCATAGGTGAGAGGAGAACCGGGGGGGGGGTCTCTCCGTCTGTTTGTGTAGGTGAGAGAACTGAGGGGGGTCCCTTAGTCTGAGGTGGCGGTGGGGCCTGGGGTTTTTCCCCCATTTTGGTCTGTGGCTGGTGAGGAAAATCGGGGAAGGGAACGGGGGGGGGGTCCCCCTAATTAGGTATGGAAGGGAACCGGGAGGGTGCCCCCGGTTTGGATTGGGAACGGGATCCGAGGGGAGCCCCCCCGGTTAAGATTTGGTTTGGAGGGAGGAGGAAACCCAGGGGGGTTCCCCGATTTGAGCTTAAAAGGGGAACGAGGGGGGGGGGGGTCGCCGGTTAGCAACTGGAGGCAGACCCCGAGGGGTTCCCAAGGTCTAGGCTGGCAGTAGAACTGGGGGGCCTCCGCTGGTTATCCATCTTGTGCAGAACGGGGGGGGCGGGGGGGGGGGCGGGGGAGGGGGTTCCCTTGGTAAACCTAGCTTAACCGGGGGTTCTCCCCCTCTTCCTTATGCGAACAGAAAGAGAAGAAAGGACGAGGCCAGCCTTCACCCCCCTTGCTGCTTTGGGAAAATTGCTATAAAAAGGTCTTGACTTGTCCTTTTCTTCTCCATTTTTATTGCTTCTTGCTTAGGACGTAGCGGCAAGCGGAGTATTTGTCCGTTCTTGTCTTCTATTCGACACCGACTTGCTACTGAAATTTTCTGAACTGCAGAATACTCATCTCAGCGCACCGGGGACGGTTCTTGGGGATCGGAAAGGATTGTTGTTGACTCTTTGCGTGAGTACATGACTTTGTGCCTTCCGTGAAGTGTTTGATAGAATTACGGCGCATAGAATATGTTGGGACCTTGCGTTTTTGTACGTCCGACGGATACTCGGGATGCATGTGTGATAGAACGATGATGATTATATATCATCTTGCCCCATCATGAGATTAAAAAATATTTATTTTCTCTAACGGCGGGCGGCCCGTGCGCCCTAATCTTTATTTTTTTTTGCGTCATGAGATCTTGATGACTCCATGGGATGTCAAAATCACAAATAACTATGTGTGATTGATTTTTTCTTGGCTTTGAAATTTCTTGCTCTTATTCATGACGATTTTTCCCTTCTTTTTTTTTTTTCGGATTTTGCTCCATGGCTCGTTTTGGAGATCGTCGCACCTGAGCTCCTATTGACAAAAGCACTGATGTGACTCTTGTTTGTTCCAAAGAGTTAATGCCCAAATCAAGGTTTTTCGTCTCGAATATCGATTCTGTCTCGGAAAGGCGAAAGAGAAGAGATCTCGGAGAGATTTCGAAAAAATCTCGGGAGATCGGGTTCGGTGATTTCGGAAAAAAATTCATATATATAATTTATTTCTAAGAAAATGTTAATTTTTTCTACTAACCACTCAATTTCACGTACATGTTTTTCTAATTGACAGCATAATTTTACAAAATAAAGAGTAATGATAACAATAACAAATCCATTCACGTACACCAATATTAATATACATCAAAAGTTACACCAAAAAGATATACATAAAAATGGTACATGAATCACAAACTGAAGAATACATCAAAAATCATAAAAAATGGTACACGTATCTCGGTATTCCCCCCTCTTTGTCTCCCTCTCTCAGATAAAGAGAAGGGGGAGATGGGGGGGGAGAGAGAGAGGGTGGGAGACAGAGAGAGATTAAAAGAGAGAGGGTGGGGGACAGAGAGAGGGTAAGAGAGTCCGAGGGAGAGACAGAGAGAGTTCGGAGGAGAGGGGGAGAGAGAGAGAGTTTAGGGAGAGAGAGAGCTCAAGGGGGCCGAGATAGAGAGAGATCGGGGGAGAGGAAGGTGGAAACTGGGGGCGGTGCGGGAGAGAAGATCTCGATCTCGGAGGCTTCATTTCTCGCGACCTTTGGAGAGACAGAGATCTCGGAGAGATCTCAGACATCTCGTAAGAGATGACAAACCATGGCCCAACTGGGGTCCTCCGAGTGTCACCCAGGCAAATTGCATTTACTTGATCAAGGCTTGGACATAATAGCCGAGGGCCCTTTACCCGAGGATGACCTAGAGAAGGGTGAGGTGGACACCACCTTAATCATAAAGCGCAACGACATCTATCAATATCAGTGACTGGGAAATTATCCAAAACATCTTCCACGGGATATTTGTTCCCATTCATTCAAAGTTACGTCGCGGCTGACATGGGGGATGATGATCCAAGATTGCCTGCCGGGCAATGTCGTTTAGAAAGGGTGATACTAGAGCCGAGAGATAGTATGCTTCACACTTGTTCTGCCTTAATTCCCAAGTTTCTCATTGAATTTTAGCTGTCTAGCTCAATTTCCATCGTCAGACCAGTTGGGTTTTTTCAGTGAGCATGCGGGTTGACTATGACATCGGCCGTGTTGGATTTTCATGATAATCACAAGTTGCGAGGAGCTCCTATTTCTGGATTGTTTTTGATGCCGTGAGGTTCGCGGTTTGCCAACGAAGATTATGACAAGCTTTGCATGTTGGACAATATTACGAGCCTTTATGTTCCAAGCTGGTATGGCAAGTGGTTTGTGGTTCCTTCTCATAAATTTCACTTGGGGGCCACGGAATGGCTGATTGGTGTGTTTAATCATTACAAAGATATTTTGGAGGATCTCGGTATTCGTCATGCAGTGACCGTTACCCTTTACGGATATCTATGCCACAGGACTTTTTTAGGGTTTGACTGAGCGTTTCAATCGTCAGTGAAACACTTGTAGGACAACCGAAGGCAAGACTACCTTGGATTTGTGGAGTTTCCACTGGATTTCAAGTTTGCCTATCTCTGGACTCCCATTTGAGGAAGTCACCCTTGATGACTTGCACACGAGCTATTCCACAAGTATAGGGACATATGAGTTACCCTATAGCTTTAGGTACCTGATGAAGGTTTGGAGGGACCTGGCACGTGTTGGGAAGGATCACATCTTTTCAAGTTCGTCGAATACAGTCCGAGTGATTTTGAATGTATGGGTCTGCTATTTCTATTTCGGCTCATATTACTTTATGGTTCCATTTGCAGATGATAGTAAAACATGGGAGGATTACTACCGGTTGATTGTAACCGTTAAGCCGAACAAGAGACACATAAATGCTCCTAAGGCAAGATGGAACCCTTGTGATCTCCCAGACATGACATACTTACCTGAGTATCTTGCCTATTGGCTGACCATTTTTGTGGTACCCTACAGGGAGGTTGAGCTTCTAAGGGTCAGGTTGATTTATCCAGCATGTTTGCTAGCCGATGGCAATAAACTTGCAATTGAACCAGCAACTCTAACAAATATTTACAACTCTTTTGGGAGTCTAACCGACAATGGCTCTCCTCGCGACAAAAGCGTTCTGATGCGCATAGGCTAGTTTATTGCTACCAACTTGGTCCTATGCTGATTTTCTTGTTCTGTAACCGCTCGAATCATGAGCCGATAGATTAGTTGGCAAAAGCATGGAGGTCCTTATCATATTTGACTGTTGAGAGACAACAGGGTTTGAATTTTGCACATTGCTTACAGGGTTTTCGGCCCCGTTTGGTGCAGTGACAAGGTACTGATGAATGTTTCCTTCTCTTACGCCAGGAGCCTTGTTCTTCTTTCCGTGATGAATGGGTTTATTGCACTAGGCCCAATGTCCTTGCTTTCCACAAGGGGTCCACGACCATCTTAGAGCCCTGTTATCCTTTTTGCTTTGCACGGGACTTCGATTATAATCAATCTGTCTGTACCGCCTAACGCGGAATTTTCATTGAAGAGTCGACAGTGTAGGAACAAGGATGCCCATCTAGTTGTGGCTAGCTAGTGGGACTTTTTCTTCGGACGAGAGCCAGAGCTTAGGAGCGAGCTCCCTACGTTGACAGGGCTTGGCTAGTGTGACATGTTTTATGTGAGATGGTGGTTTAACCCATGGTTCGCCGGATCGGATCGGCTTGGATCAGTCGATCCCATCTGTTTCTAGGCGAACCGACCCGATCCCGAGTCAAAGTGGACCGATCCAACAGTGGGATCGGGAGGGATCGGGCGATCCTGACTGATTCTAGGCGATTTCGCCCATGGTCCCATTTGAATTTCATTTTTTTTTGGGGGGGGGGATGCCAACCAAGGGTCTTTGGTCCATGGGACATTTTGACCTGGATTTCACTCTCTCACACACGCCCTTTCACTTTCTTCTCTTCTCTTTCACTTTCTGTTGGAAGCAAATTTTGCCTGCAAAAACACCTCCCGTCAACACCCATCCGGGGTGAGAAGAACCCGTATGGGGTGAAAAGAACCCGTCCGGGTGACATGGAACCTGCTCGTGGTGTTCTGCCAGGAAGGATGTAATATCCCGGACCTTTCGGATCCTTCTTTTTGGGTCCCGGATCTGTTTTCTTGGAGTGTCCGGCTTCGTTGTGTTCTAAATTTCGTTTCGGACATCTTTCGTGTTCAGATCGGCGCGATCCGGAGTTGTTTCGGAGGCTCGGAGTGCGTCCGCGGCTTTTCCGCGCGTGTTTTTCGATTTTCGGTACGGGTTTCGGCAAATCCTTCGGAATCTCGTTGCGGGTGAACCGGGTCGTTCACCTAGACGAGAGTGGTACCGTTGCGATCGGTGCGTCCCGAGGATCGCGGAAACGTGATTTTCTATTTTTCGGTATTTTCTGGATTTTCCGGATTTTTTATAAATACCCCCCTTCTTTTCTTTCTTCCCCACCTTTTCTTCTTCTTGTTCTTCCTCTTTCTTCTTCCTCCCCCACCGTGAGAACCGCCCCCTCTCTCTCCCATTCGACCGCGCCGGTGTCCCCTCCGGCTGCAGACGGCATGGGGCGACGGCATGACGACGTGGGCGACGGCGAGGCGATCGTGGCGGCGTAAAGCTTGTGGGGAATCATGAAGGAGCGAGGGCTCTAAAAGCTTTCTTTGTGATTCGTGGACGATCCGACGCGTCTCGAGGCGAGATCGAGGTAGGGTGACGTTCCCTAGCCTCTTGCGTTCCTTTCTCGTGATTTGTAGGCCGAGGGGAGGCCGGGAGACGGGTTTTCATGCCGGGTTGGGGTTTTCCATGATTTGGGGAGAGCTCGCCCGATCTATGTTTTTAGGCCGTGATTCGGCATTTTGATGGCTTAGAAGCATGCTAGGGGTTCCCAGGGGTCTTCCCCCTTGATTTCCCCCTCTCCCATGGAGGTATGGGGGCGTGGTTGCCATTTTTGTGCTTATTCGCCGTTTTCACCGCCGGAGCGCTGTGGCGGTCGTTCCAGTGACCGCCACAGGGTGTAATGCGCCCAGGGAGGTGCGTTACACTTCGTTGGTTTTTGGGCGTGGCGTTCGTGGGCCTGACGGTCCCACAATAGACCGCCAGGGCGCTGTGACCCTCCTGGGTAGGACCGTCAAGTGACGATCCGACCGTTGACATCCGACCGTTAGTTTTTGACCGTTGGGGGGGGGGTCAAGGCCTGTGACGCACCCTGGGTGGCGCGTCACCGCCTTGTAACGCCCCTATGTAGGTGCGTTAGAGCTGACGCGTTCCCACCCTGTAACGCACCAGAGATGGTCCGTTACAGCCTGTGACACACCGAGTGGCACGCGTCACAGTTAGTTTCCTCGCGCCTTGTGACACACTGGGCTGAGTGCGTCAGGGCCTATGACGCACCAGGGTAGGCGCGTCACAGTCGTTTTTGCACCGAACGTGTGACGCTCCTGTGTTGGACCGTCAGACGGATGTGACGGCCCAGTGATAGACCGTCAGAGCCTGTGGCACACCAATGTTGGACCGCCAGGCTCAAGACTGCACTGGGTGGTTCGCAGTCCCGTTTCTTCTCCGACTGTGGTCACCGTGCGACGTGTTGGTACGTGGGATGTCCCCCGTACGTCGTCGGATGCGGACGTTGTTTTCCGTTGACTTGAGAGTCTACTCCTTCAGTGACCCTCCACTAGTCGTAGCCTACCAGTACGCGTATGCTGGTCCCACTTGGGAGTAGGTGGACGGGCTTACCCTGAGGATGATTTTTAGACTGGTTTTCGTCGGGCCCCACGTCTGTAGCCAGAGTCCGGCTAAGGGGAAAACCAGTTAGAGGTCAGACCTAGGACGCATGGTCTGTGTGTGCACACGTGGTTGGGGGCGGTTGGACCCACGCTGACGAGCGTGACCCCAGCTAGTCACTTGCTTTGTGGTTTCTTGTGCGGTGTTCGTGCCTCTGGTAGGCGCTACCATGTCAGGCAGTTCACCTGCGGTGCGGTGTAAGTCGTCAGGGGACGCTATCGGCTGTGCTTCTAGAGGGAGGTACTCCTGTCGAGTCGGGAGTGACAGACTGTCACTCTTGTGACTTCGACCTTCGGGTTTTGGTTGGGTTGACCGTTGAGCTCCGGTTGTTTCGCCATGGCGCGTGCGTCGATTTTCGTGCAGCGAGACTGGTGTTGTAGTTGCAGGGCTGTTACTTTTGAGGTACTCGATTAATCGCTAGCGTAGTGGTTTCCCGTTTCGCGAGGTACGGTTCGAGTGATCCCTACTGAGTCTTGTTCTGAGACTCATTCCCGGCGTGTTTTCACCGTGTTTCAGGCGAGGCGCAGCCTTAGAGGAGCGCGACTGAGGCTCAACGTGGTTCAGGTGCCCAGCGTTAGTGCCAGAGGTCAGAGCCGGGATATGCCCCGTGTAGCTGTACTTTTCTTTCTTGTCTCTGTACTAGTTGTGGACTATTGTTGTTTATTTTGTTATATCCTGTGGACCATGTATTAATTAAATTTTTAATTGTTTTCCTGCTTAATCATATAAACTGTTTAATTTCTGCAATTATTTGTGATACTTGTGTAGTCTCCACACCATCCTTTTAACCCTTCCGAGTCTTCGGGCTCGTGGGTGGCGGTGCGAGTCTCGGGTTATCGGGCCTTCCCGGTAATCGGATTCTCGGGTCGTTACAGTTGGTATCAGAGCGCGGTTGTGGAATTATACGAGAATCATAAGTAATTGTAGTGGTCCACTAGTCCACAACGATGATGTACAGTTGACGTTGGCATCGGGCATCGTGTGTTTTTTTTGATCTTGCCGTTTCCGTGTTTTCTGTCTTTTGCTTCAGGAGCGAGCATGGCGTCAAGGCGGGGGACTCGCTCTCAGCAGGGGCAGTCGGCTGAGGTTCAGGAGTTCCAGCAGGAGGTTCAGTAGGAGCAGGAGGAGCAGAGTAGAGTGCCACCAGCGGCCACCGAGGCAGTGGATACTGCGAGGATTCCGGGGGCCGAGGATTTCTTCCGTGGCATGTACCAGCTTATGTCGCAACAGTTCGGCGGAGAGGCTGGTGAGGGCTCGTCGACCAGGGGTGGGCCAGGTCGAGCAGTGAGGGATTTCATGCAGTTCCATCCACCTTACTACGGCGGTCAGCCAGACCCTGATTTGGCTCGGAGTTGGCTCGACGAGATGGAGCGAGTGTTCAGTTCCGTGCGATGTACTGCAGAGGACAGAGTGATGTTGGCCTACAACTAGTTGCAGGGTACGGCTCGGGCGTGGTGGTCTTCCGAGTGGAAGACGTCCTTTCAGTCTCGTCCGCTTGAGCAGATCGAGTGGGGCGACTTCGTCAGCGCTTTCGAGCGTGCTTACTGTCCAGAGTATATTTTTACGTAGAGGATGCGTGAGTTTTTGGAGTTGGTCCAGGGCGACATGTCCGTGTTGCAGTACAGGGCCCGATTTGTTGAGCTAGGTCGTTATGCACCTCATATCATGGAGCATGAGAAGGTGAAGATCGCACAGTTCGTTCAGGGTTTGAGGCAAGAGCTGAGGCACCATTTGATCGCGAACGCTGTCACTGATTTGGAGACGGCTTCTCGTGTTGCGGCGTCCTTGGAGATAGATATGCAGAGGACTCGGGGACCGATCAGCCAGGGGCAGTCCTTGTCAGGCCGCAGCCAGCAAACGACTACTCAGCAGCATAGCACGTTCCAGCTTCCTACTGGTAGTTCGGGAGCCTCGACTCCCGCGGCAGGATCTGCATCTTTCGGCGCCAAGATGAAGAGGTTCTTTAAGAAGGGTTTTTCCAAGAAGAAGAAAGAGGGCCGTGAGCAGCAGGCTTCTTCGGGCAGTGTTCAGTAGCCGGCACCTTTGCAGCGGCAGGGGTCAGTCGGTGGATCACGTTCGGGGTGTCCCCGGTGTGGCGAGTCGCATCCAGGCAGGCAGTGTACAGTGCCGGTGATCTGTTTCAGGTGTGATCAGCCAGGACACATGGCACGTGACTGTCCGCAGTGGCCGCGTCAGCCACCCCAATTTCCTCAGCAGTAGCAGCAGTACCCACAGCAGCAGTTTAAGCAGCAGGGCCAGTTTCCGCCACTACCACGGTCGGCGAGTGTGGGCAGGCAGAGGGCTCGAGGCCAGATTACTCACATGACCAGGGCAGAGGCAGAGTCGTCGTAGCTTGTGGAAGGTACCGTTATGATTTTGGGTTGCGCAGCGCGAGTTTTGTTTGATTCTGGCGCGTCTCATTCATTTATTTCGGAGGATTTTGCGCTGAGTGTTGAGGATCCGGTATCTCAGATGTCTTGTGATCTGATGGTGGAGTTGCCGTCTGGTGACTTCATGATCACTCCGTATTGTTTCGAGAAAGTTCCGGTTTGGATAGAGGGGCGGAGTATGCCATGCAGGTTGTATGCTTTGCAGCTTCGGGATAATGATGTGATTTTGGACATAGATTGGCTCGAGGCTCATGGAGCGGTGGTGGATTGTGGAATGAAGAGGGTTTACTTTCAGCATCCTAGTAGGCGGACCTTCTACTTCCAAGGTATCCGTTCCACCTCTCCTCGTTTTCTCATTTCTGCGATTCGAGCCCGTCGTTTGCTTGATTCCGGTTGTCAGGGTTTTCTCGCCTCTGTGGTCTTGGTAGACCAGCCGCGTCCGGATGTCGAGGACATCCCGGTGGTGTGCGAGTTTCCCGATATTTTTCCCGAGGATTTGCCTGGATTGCCTCCCCAGCGGGAGATCGATTTCGTTATCGAGGTTGTGCCTGGTACGGGACCTCTTGCGAAGGCTCCCTACCGTATGGCCCCCGCTGAGTTGAGGGAGTTAGAGGGTGCAGTTGCAGGAGTTGCTGGTCAAGGGGTACATTCGTCTAACTTTTCCCCTGGGGGTGCGCCCGTGTTGTTCGTGAAGAAGAAGGATGGTAGTCTGAGGTTGTGCATTGACTACCGGCAGCTGAATGAAGTGACCATCAAGAACAAGTATCCGTTGCCGCGGATTGATGACTTGTTCGACCAGCTTCAGTCTGCTCGAGTGTTCTCGCGGATTAATTTGTGGTCCGGTTACTATCAGCTGAGGATTCGCGAGTCCGATGTGGAGAAGACTGCGTTCAGTACGAGGTACGGGCATTATGAGTTCTTGGTGATGCCGTTCGGGCTCACCAATGCCCCCGCAGCCTTCATAGACTTGATGTAGAGGGTGTTCCGTCCCTACTTGGACCAGTTCGTGGTCGTATTTGTGGACGACATCCTTGTCTATTCGCGGTCTGTCGAGGAACACGCTTACCATTTGGGTGTGGTGCTGCAGACGTTGCGAGATCACCAGTTGTATGCGAAGCTCAGTAAGTGCGAGTTCTGGCTTCGTGAGGTATACTTTTTGGGGCACGTGATCTTTGGTGATGGTATTTCCGTGGATCCCGCCAAGGTCGAGGCAGTGATGCAGTGGCCGAGGCCGAGATCTGTGACGGAGATCCGGAGTTTCTTGGGGCTTGCGGGCCATTATCGAAGGTTTATCCAAGATTTTTCTCGCATTGCGGCCCCGATGACCAGACTCGCGCGGAAGGATGTACCTTTCGTCTGGACTGATGAGTGTGAGCAGAGTTTCAGGGAACTGAAGAGATTGCTCACCTCGGCTCCGGTGTTGGTTTTGCCTTCTGGATCGGGTGGTTTTGTGGTGTGTACATATGCTTCCGGGGTCGGACTGGGTGCTGTGTTGATGCAGCATGGTAGAGTGGTGGCGTATGCATCTCGGCAACTGAAGCCTCATGAGGAGAACTACCCTACCCATGACCTGGAGTTGACGGCTGTGATCTTCGCGCTGAAGATCTGGAGGCATTATCTGTACGGTGAGAAGTTCGAGGTGTTCACTGACTATCAGAGTTTGAGGTATGTGTTCACGCAGAAGGACCTTAACCTCAGGCAGAGGCGGTGGATGGAGTATATGAAGGATTATGACTTCACCCTGTCTTATCAGCCGGGCAGGATGAATGTCGTCGTCGATGCTTTGAGTCGGAAGGTCGCGGTCAGTGCCTTGATGTTGAGGAAGTGGAGGCTCTGGGAACAAGTGTCCGAAGTGTCTTTCAGGCTCAAGATTCCCCGAGAGCCAGGGTTAGCGGTGCTTGCGAGTTTAACTGTCACGCCTGCTATCCGCCGTCAGGTGACAGAGGCTCAGCATGCAGACCCTGAGTTGCCCTGGATTTTGGCTATGGCTGATGTGGACTTCGGTGAGGACGGAGCCGTGAGATTCCGTGGTAGGCTGTACGTCCCAACCGAGGAGCAGGTTTGTCGTGCGGTGTTGCGCGAGGCTCATGGGAGCAGGTACACCGTGCACCCGGGTGCGACGAAGATGTATCGGAACTTGCGGAGGCAGTTTTGGTGGCCTGGCATGAAGAGAGATGTGGCCGAGTTCGTGGCCAGGTGCCTGACCTGCCACCAGGTGAAGGCGGAGCATCAGCGACCGGGAGGTACTCTCCAACCCTTGGATGTTCCCTCGTGGAAATGGGACCACGTGACCACAGATTTTGTGGTGGGATTGTTGAGGACTCCTAGTGGGCAGGACAGTATTTGGTTGCTGGTGGATCGGCTGACGAAAGTGGCTCGGTTATTACCGGTCAAAGTCAGCTGGAGCGTGACTAAGTTGGCTCGTCTTTATGTGGAGCGGATCGTTCCGTTGCATGGAATTTCCATTTCCATTGTGTTAGATCGAGATCCGCGTTTCACTTCTGGATTCTGGTGGAGTTTCCAGCGAGCCCTTGGCACGGAGTTAGCATTTAGCTCGGCGTACCATCCTCAGTCAGATGGTCAGTCAGAGAGGACCATTCAGACATTGGAGGATATGCTGAGATCCTGTTGCCTGGAATGGCAAAGGAGTTGGTTTCACCATCTGCCATTGGTGGAGTTTGCCTACAACAACAGCTATCATTCGAGCATCGGCATGGCTCCTTATGAGGCGTGTATGGGCATCCGTGTCGGACTCCACTTGATTGGTTTGATGTTGGTGAGCGTGTTTTGACGGGACTGGAGTTGGTGCAGCAGTGTGTGAATGTCGTGCACCTGGTTCGTCAGAACATGTTGGCGGCCCAGAGTCGGCAGAAGAGCTATGCTGGCCGGAGGAGGCAGCCTCTTGCTTTCGCCATTGGCGATCGTGTGTTCTTGAGAGTTTCTCGATGAAGGGGGTGATGCGCTTTGGACGGCGTGGGAAGCTGAGTCCCCGCTATGTCGGTCCTTTCCTTATTGTGGAGCGCATTGGTGAGGTAGCCTATTGGCTGCAGTTACCTCCTGAGTTGGCGTCGGTGCATGACGTGTTCCATGTCTCGATGTTGCGGAAGTATATGCCCGATGACTCTCATGTGCTTGAGGATTCTGTTTGGCCCGAGGTGACTCCAGATCTTTCTCTCTCAGAGTTTCCCGTCCGCATTGAGGATAGGCGAGAGCAGCGCCTTCGGAACAAGGTCATCCCCTTGGTTAAAGTGGTGTGGCAGCGGCACTCTCGTGGTGAGGCTTCTTGGGAGCGTGAGGACGAGATGCGTCAGCAGTTCCCTTATCTGTTCGAGTGAGTCCCCTCTTCTTCCCCTGAGTTTTGTTCTTAAATTTCGAGGACGCAATTTCTTTAAGGGGGGAGGGCTGTAATATCTCGGACCTTTTGGATCCTTCTTTTTGGGTCCCGGATCTATTTTCTCGGAGTGTCCGGTTCCGTTGTGTCCGAAATTTCGTTTCGGACATCTTTCGTGTTCGGATCGGCGCGATCCGGAGTTGTTTCGGAGGCCCGGAGTGCGTCCGCGATTTTTCCGTGCGTGTTTTCCGATTTTCGGTACGGGTTCCGGCAAATCCTTCGGAATCTCGTTGAGGGTGAACCGGGTCGTTCACCTAGACGAGAGTGGTACCGTTGCGATCGGTGCGTCCCGAGGATCGCGGAAACGTGATTTTCTATTTTTCGGTATTTTTTAGATTTTTCGGATTTTCTATAAATACCCCCCTTCTTTTCTCTCTCCCCCACCTTTTCTTCTTCTTGTTCTTCCTCTTTCTTCTTCCTCCCCCACCGTGAGAACCGCCCCCTCTCTCCCATTCGACCGCGGCGACGTCCCCTCTGGCTGCAGACGGCGTGGGGCGACGGTGTGACGACGTGGGCGACAGCGAGGCGATCGTGGCGGCGTAAAGCTTGTGGGGAATTGTGAAGGAGCGAGGGCTCTAAAAGCTTTCTTTGTGATTCGTGGACGATCCGGCGCGTCTCGAGGTGAGATCGAGGTAGGGTGACGTTCTCTAGCCTCTTGCGTTCCTTTCCCGTGATTTGTAGGCCGAGGGGAGGCCGAGAGACGGGTTTTCATGCCGGGTTGGAGTTTTCCATGATTTGGGGAGAGCTCGTCCGATCTATGTTTTTAGGCCGTGATTCGGCGTTTTGATGGTTTAGAAGCATGCTAGGGGTTCCCAGGGGTCTTCCCCCTTGATTTCCCCCTCTCCCATGGAGGTATGGGGGCGTGGTTGTCATTTTTGTGCTTATTCGCCGTTTTCGCCGTCGGAGCGCTGTGGCGGTCGTTCCAGTGACCGCCACAGGGTGTAACGCGCCCAGGGAGGTGCGTTACACTTCGTTGGTTTTTGGGCGTGGCGTTCGTGGGCCTGACGGTCCCACGATAGACCGCCAGGGCGCTGTGACGCTCCTGGGTAGGACCGTCAGGTGACGATTCGACTGTTGGCATCAGACCATTGGTTTTTGACCGTTGGGGGGGTCAAGTCCTGTGACGCACCCAGGGTGGCGCGTCACCGCCTTGTAACGCCCCTGTGTGGGTGCGTTAGAGCTGACGTGTTCCCACCCTGGAACGCACTAGAGATGGTCCGTTACAGCCTGTGACGCACCGAGTGGCACGCGTCACAGTTAGTTTCCTCGCGCCTTGTGACGCATTGGGCTGAGTGCGTTAGGGCCTGTGACGCACCAGGGTAGGCGCGTCACAGTCGTTTTTGCACCGAACATGTGACGCTCCTGTGTTGGACCGTCAGACGGCTGTGACGGCTCAGTGATAGACCGTCAGAGCCTGTGGCGCACCAGTGTTGGACCGCCAGGCTCAGGACTGCACCGGGTGGTTCGTAGTCTCGTTTCTTCTCCGACTGTGGTCACCGTGCGACGATGTTGGTACGTGGGATGGCCCCCGTACGTCGTCGGATGTGGACGTTGTTTTCCGTTGACTTGAGAGTCTACTCCTACAGTGACACTCCACTAGTCGTAGCCTACCAGTACGCGTGTGCTGGTCCCACTTGGGAGTAGGTGGACGGGCTTACCCTGAGGACGGTTTTTAGACTGGTTTCCGTCGGGCCCCACGTCTGTAGCCAGAGTCCGGCTAAGGGGAAAACCAGTTAGAGGCCAGACCTAGGACGCATGGTCTGTGTGTGCACACGTGGTTGGGGGGGGTTGGACCCACGCTGACGAGCGTGACCCCAGCTAGTCACTTGCTTTGTGGTTTCTTGTGCGGTGTTCGTGCCTCTGGTAGGTGCTACCACGTCAGGCAGTTCACCTGCGGTGCGGTGTAAGTCGTCAGGGGATGCTACCGGCTGAGCTTCTAGTGGGAGGTACTCTTGTCGAGTCGGGAGTGACAGACTGTCAGTCTTGTGACTTCGACCTTCGGGTTTTGGTCGGGTTGACCGTTGAGCTCCGGTTGTTTCGCCGTGGCGCGTGCGTCAGTTTTCGTGCCGCGAGACCGGTGTTGTAGTTGCAGGGCTGTTACTTTTGAGGTACTCGCTTAACCGCTAGCGTAGTGGGTTCCCGTTTCGCGAGGTAGGGTTCGAGTGATCCCTACTGAGTCTTGTTCTGAGACTCATTCCCTGCGTGTTTTCACCGTGTTTCAGGCGTGGCGCGGCCTTAGAGGAGCGCGACTGAGGCTCAGCGTGGTTCAGGTGCCCAGCGTTAGTGCCAGAGGTCAGAGCCGGGATATGTCCCGTGTAGCTGTACTTTTCTTTCTTGTCTCTGTACTAGTTGTGGACTACTGTTGTTTATTTTGTTATATCATGTAGACCAGGTATTAATTAAATTTTTAATTATTTTCCTGCTTAATCATATAAACTGTTTAATTTCTGCAATTATTTGTGATACTTGTGTAGTCTCCACACCATCCTTTTAACCCTTCCGAGTCTTCGGGCTCGTGGGTGGCGGTTAGGGCTGTCAATGGGCCTGGCCGGCCCGACAGGCCCGCGGGCCTGGCCCGATTTCGGGCCGGGCCGCAAGGTCTTTTTCGGCCCGCGGGCTTTTAGTCGGGCCTAAAAGCCCGGCCCGACTAGACTCGTGGGCCGGGCTCGGGCTTTGAGTTCGGCCCGCGGGCCGGCCCGATCCCTTTTTTTATTCTCACTTGAAATTTTAAAAACTATTTAGTCAAACTTACGTTATTTTACTTAATTAAAAATTTTAAATATCTCTTTTCACACAAATTATGTAATTAATATCAAAATTTTAATTTATTTAGTGAGATTATAAGTTTTATAGTATTAAATCTATTAATTTTTATTATTTTATTTAAGTAGTCGGGCCGGGCCGGGCCTTAGTCGGGCTTTGAATTTTTTACATAATATCAGGCCCGGCCCGATATAGGTCGGGCCCGGGCCGGGCTCGGGCCTTACTCTTGATAAGTCCGGCCCGGGCCGGGCCGACCTAAGCCCGGCCAGGGCCCGGCCCATTGACAGCCCTAGTGGCAGTGCGAGTCTCGGGTTATCGGGCCTTCCCGGTAATGGGATTCTCGGGTCGTTACAAAGGACCTCCCCAACAGCATCAGCAGTGCAGCAGGACCTCCCCGGGGTGACGAAGACCCGTTCGGGGTCGTGCCAACCCGTACGGGGTCGGTCGACCCCGGACGGGTCCGCTCGTGGGCGGGGCTCCCTGCCCGGGGTTGCGCAACCCCCGAGGCAGACCTCCCCGAGGTCAAATGACCCCGGGAGGGCCTGCCAGGGGTCAGCAGGCCCGGGCAGGACCTGCCCGAGGTCATTTGGTCCTGCCCGGGGTCATTTGACCCCGAACGGGTCCGGGGACCTCCCACCTCGGGTCGGTTCCTCTCTCGCGTGCGGAAAACAAAGAACAAAAGAAAAAAAAGGAGGAAAATGACCTCCCCGGGGTCATTTTCACCCCGTTTAACTCGTACGGGTTCAAACACCATTCCATTTAACCCGTACGGGTCTAAACACCTCCGGGTAGCCTCTCACTTCTATAAATAGACACCAAGGGTCCAGAAGGGGGGGAGAGGGGACAGAACCTACGGAGCATCTCCTACACTCAAAGCATCCAGCACTTGGAGTTTTTGTTCGTTGTTCTGACCCGCGGGGGGTAAGTCCCCGAGTCTTGTGTATATGCCCCTAGTAGGGTATTTTTGTAATTATGTCCCTCAGTGGGCCATGTTGTAAGTTTCTATGTCCCGGGGTGACTAAATTATATAGTTCTGCTCTAATAATGGGGGAATTGCATAAATGTCCTCCCCGGGATCCGAGAAACACAAATGTCTTGTTACTTGCAGTTATACCCTGCAGCTTCTTGTAATTGGGGCTACGCCCCTGCCTCCCGTGTTAGTGCGGATCTTTGTACAGTCGACAACTCGCCGACAACCCTTGTACTTACTTGGGCTATAAATATATTCAGTGTACTCTGTATATTTCTTCGGGGGAAAATTGTAAGAGAACCCCCCGACTTTGTGGAAATTGCATATGTGCCCCTCTCTGATCGAATTGACATGTGTGAGCCTTTTATGAAGTCCTTGTCATTCCTTTGGCCTGGGAACTTTGTCAGCTCAGTCCGACATTGGGGTGCTGCCATAAACTTAGGTCCATGCAGGGTCTGGTAAAATTACCAAAATACCCCCGCAACCTAAAAACAGCTCGGCAGTCTCTAAAACCTTTCCTAAATGGCCTCAATGCCCTGAAAAGTCAGTCACGTTATTCTACTACCATTCCAACCCAGAAATTTCGGGAATGCCCCTGGCCTGGTAAAATTACCAAAATACTCCTGGAAGTGTAAAATTACCTAAATACCCCCAGGGTCCAGGGGACCTCCCGTGATTCCAGATATGCCTACGGCTCCTTCATAATCATCCTTCTGCTTCTAAATTTTAGGGTTTTGCCTAAGTATAATGGGCCTTTGTATAAACCCTAACTCAGTTATCCTATCGGTTGGTGGTGAGTGAGTCGTCCTTATGAGCCTTTTAAACGATCTAGCCCTCAACATCAGAACCCCTACAGAGGAGATTTTGGGACTTCCTCGACAGTTAAACAAAGGTGTTCGGATGTTATTCCAACGTAAATCAACACTGACTTCGGTCAGTGGGGAGAGGTCCAGCACCCGAACCCAAATTGTCGATACTATGCGCACCCACGGAATAAACCTCTATACATAGAGGAATGTCTCTTTTCAAAAAGAACATTTTTAAATGTCTATTTTTCTACGAAAAATTCCGTGGTCCACAGACTGGCATGCCCGGTGGGATCTTTTTTGCCTTCTTTCTGTCTAAGAAAATCTCCAAAACCTTCTTCAAGGTTCTGATCGCCCCTCTTCCTCTTACAGGATGGGAAGAGGAGGGCACATCCCTCTGTTCATTTGAGAGCTCTTCGTGCATCCGCACGCCACTCCCTTCGTGCTACGCACCACCACCACCAACAACAAGACGACGATGGCAGCCGTCACCTACGGCCCCTAGGTCATCGCCAATCACGTCGGGTTTGGATACCTGGCGACCCCACTCGTCTTCGGCGACTTCCTGATAGGATCGGTGCAAGGATTCAGAGGGGGGGTGAATGAATCTCACCCTTAAAAACTTTTCGCTAAATAAAAGACTCAGAACACTATCCAGGCAGAACAAGCAATCTGATAACAAGTTGAATATTCTTTTAAACAAAAGAGCAAACATGTAACTGGCGCCCAAATAACCAACTAGCGGAAGCAGCACAAATGAGAATAAGAAAGCTCAAGACAATCTGTGAAGGGTGGTAGGAGATATGGAAGAACACACTACAAGCAAACCACATAACAGCAGGTTTTTAGGTGGTTCGGTCCACAGACCTACGTCCACCCCTCACTCTCAACCGGAGTGAGGCTTCCACTAGCACAAGCTAGAAACCGCAGACTCAGTCTGCAACAGGTGCTGACATACAGCTTGACCAGGGGAACAAACTCCCCTCTTCCTCCCAACCGGAGGGACACCCCAAGTGACTCCCAGCCACTTGGAAACCAGAGGTCGAAGACCTCTCTTCCTCCAGACCAGGAGGGACCTCTGGACTTGCAACCCACAAGCCCAGAACCGGAGACAAGTCTCCCTTCCTCCAAACCGGAGGGAACCCACAAGTAGCTCCCAGCTACTTGCAACCGGAGATCAGATCTCCCTTCTCCTGACCCACCAGGAGGAACCCGACCTCAGTCCAGAGGATCGGAAGAACAAAGCTAACCAGAGAAACAAAAGGGAAAATAAGGAAACATAAAAAGCACAGCAACAAAAGCTGGAAATGAAACACAATAGTCGTTCTGGATTTGATCCACGAACAGACTGAACAGGTCTTCAATAGACTCTCTCCTCTTCTTCTTTTCTTCCTCTTCTTTCTTCTTCTCAGCTCACGCAATCTTTCTCTTCTGCTCTCACTCTCTATTTTCTTCTCTTTCGCAGGCTCTCCCTGTCTCTTCTCTTTCTTCTTCTTCTTCTGCTTCCTTCTTCTTCTGCTCACTGCTTCTCTTCTTTTTCTCTTTTTCTGGATCGAAGGGCTTTCTGCTCTCCAGGCTTCTTCTTCGATCAGCCTCCATCTGAAGACGAAGGCTTCAATATATACCAGCAGCAGTAGGGAGATAGGGCGTGTGCTTCCCACGTCTTCTGTCCAGAAGATTCCTCCTCGGATCACGTGCTCAGCACCCACCTCGGATCACGTGTCAGGTGCCAGCTTCGGGTCACGTGCCCATTCATCAGTACGCTCAGCAACTGGAGTTAGATGGCGTCAACCCACTTGCTCCAACGAGTTGACGCAGCCTTCAGAGATCTTCAACCCTTTTTAACTGCTGCGTCGACGCTTCCAACCCGTGGCGTTGACGCATTGATGCGTTCCAGTGAGCAACCAGCCTAGCCTTTTTAACTGTTGCGTCGACGCTGCTCCACTGCTGCGTTGACGCGTTGGAGTATTTCTGAAAAGGCCTCTGCTTCTTGAGTGGCTGAGTTGACGCAGCCTTTGCGTAGAGTTAACGCTGTCAAGAGTATCCGTGGATGCATCTTCACTGGTGCGTGGACGCCTTAAGCTCTAGCGTCGACCCTGTTCCTGTCAGCAACAAGAATGAAGTCATAAGATTTAGGTATGTACATTGCAGTGTATATACTTCGTTGTATAGACTTGTGAAGGCGAATGCAACGTACAGACTTGCCCAATGTGTTGACTTCAACAAAGGAGGCAACGGCTGTATAGACTTGTGAATCCTAAAGGCAGTGTATAGACATTGAAGAACAACAACCAATGTATGGACTTTACAATGCAAACAACAATGTATAGACTTCATGTGTGAATCCGATGTACAGACTTGGTGAACACTGCAACATCAATCGGTTGTATAGAGTAGGGGCTGCACATACTTTGGCAATGTGTAGACTTTACAAAGAGCATGCTACAGTGCCGATGTGTAGACTTGGCCAATGTTCAGACTTGAAAGCTCGGGCAGTGTGCAGACTTCAATTAGAAGATGCCCGATGTACAGACTTGAAGATGAGGCGCCAATGTACAAACTTGCAAAAGCGAAGTCAATGTACAGCCTTTGAAAGGCTTGAACACTGCGATGTTCAGACTTTAGCAATGTATAGACTTAGGGTGTAGCTAAAGCATCGAGCGTAGGAATAGGCCAGAATGTATAGACTTTGAAGGATTTGAACGTGAGACTGTATAGACTTGGCCCCTTTCCGGATGTATAGACTGAGTCAAGGAGGCGTTGTGTAGACTTTGGAAAGTCTGAGCCAGTGTACAGACTCGATGATATGAAGACGATTGTATAGACTTCCAATGGAACGAGTGTAGAGACTTTCAATTGAACACTTCAGTCCCGTTGTATGGACTTGAAGATGGAAGCGAAGAGTCGACGCATCAGCTCAAGGAGTTGACGCGCTACTGTGAGGACAGAGACAAGTATGACTGAAGGGTCGACCATTGGATTTATAATCGGTTTAGACTGGACAGTTGGATTTACTCTGGATCAAGATATGACCGTTAGATTAACTTTCGGTCAAAACCCGATCGCTGGATTTACTCGAGATCGCAATCTAAATGTTGGATTGACTCCTGATCAAAATCTGTCCGTTAGATTTGAGTCCTAATCAAGATCTGATTGTTGGATTTGAATTTCATCCCAATCGGACCATTGGATCGTCATATGATCACTATCGGACCGTTGGATAGACTCATTGTCATGGTCCCCTTCTTTGATCATGATCAGACCATTAAGTTGACTTGATGTCCATAAAAGACATACCCACGTAAGGCAGGGGTTTATTTGTAATTTTTCGTTAAGTGCAATCTTTTTACTAATTGGGTATCTATGTAATTGTGTTAAGTGGCAAGGTACACTTGCAATTTCTAAACACATCAGGGTTTTTCTCATTATTTTTAGACTTTGAGGAATTTTTCATAATTTTCGGACTTCGTTGGGGTTTTTCTATAATTTCCTGAACATTTCAGCGATTTCCTGAAAATGCAGGGTACGTCTGAAATGTTCAAACTTTGCTGGGACCTTACCCAACTTCAGAGATTTTCTAAACTTTTCTATAATTTCTTGTATTTTCATGGACATTTATGTAATTTCTTGACAATGCAATGTATTTCTGAAATTTTACAACTTTCAAAGACTTTTGTGCAATTCCTCACATGGACATGAACTTCGTATAGACTTTCATTATTTTTCTAGATTTTTTCCATCATCATCATCATCATCAGAGCGTTATCTCAATTATTTGGGGTCGGTTACATGAATCTTGTTCTGCCAAAGATTTTATCAAGTGCTATATTCATATTTAAACCCAAGAAACTAATGTCCTTCCTAATAACATCACACCATCTCATTTTAGGCCTTCCCCGAGCTCTTTTACTAGCATCCACTAAGATGCGGTTACATCTTTTAACTGGCACTGAGTTAGGGCGACGAAGCACATGACCAAATCACCTGAGTCTATTTTCTCACATTTTACTATCAATTAGGGCTATCCCTAAGTCCTTACGGATGTGCTCATTCTTAATTTTGTCTTTCTTAGTCTTGCCACACATCCATCTCAACATTCTCATCGCTGCTACACACATTTTGTGAATGTGTTCCTTTCGTACTGCCCAACACTCGGTACCATATAACAAAGTAGGTCTCACAGCCGTTCTATAAAATCTCCCTTTGAGTTTCACAGACATACGACGATCACAGATGACTCCTGACGCGCTTCTCCATCTTAACCAGCCTGCCTTAATCCTACGTGTAATGTCTCCATCTAAATTTTTTCCATGATTTTTTTATATTCTTACATAACTTTGACATAATTACAAAGAATTTTCCCCAAAGGAGAGGTATAAATGCAAAAACGAAATCATACCCTTAAGTTAGGTTTTTACAAGATGAAACGGACAAATCTTGGGGGATGGAGCAAACTCCAACGCTTATCCCAAGTTTTCAATCTCTTGAATGTTTTTGAAGTTCTTGAGAGGGGAATTCTTCTTGTGGGTGATGGTGTTGAGCTCTCGTGTGTTGGATTGTTTGTTTGTCCAAATGAACCCCTGAAGTCCTTTTATAAGTGAGTTAATTGGGGGGGACCCCTTGGCTTTCATTTATTGGGTTGGGGAAGATGAAAGGACCCGGGGGGAGTCCCTTTGATTTGTTTGCGCAGGTGAGAGGAGAAAAGGTGGGGGGGGTCCCCGGTCTTAGGTGGCAGCGAAGCCGGGGGGGGGCAGTCTGAGGTTGTAGTGGGGCCTTGGGGGTTTCCCCCGGTTTGGTCTGCGGCTGGAGAGGAAAACTGGGGAAGGGAATCGGAGGGATCCCATCCCCCCGGTTAGGTATGGAAGGGAATCAGAGGGAGGAGACGGGGGGGGGGGGGGGTCCCCGGTTAAAGCCTAGCTTAACCGTGGGTCCTCTCCCCCTCTTCCTTATGTGAACAAAGAGAGAAGAAAGGAGGAGGCCGGCCTCCCCCCATGCTGCTTTGGGAAAATTCCTATAAAAAGATCTTGACATGTCCTTTTCTTCTCCTTTTTTATTTCTTCTTGCTCAAGACGCAGCGGCAAGTGGAGTTTTTGTCCGTTCTTGTCTTCTATTCAACATCGACTTGCTGCCGAAATTTTCTGAACGCAGAACACTCATCCCGGCGCACCGGGGATGGTTCCTAGGGATCGGAAATGACTTGTTTGTTGATTCTTTGCACGGGTGCGTGACTTCGTGCCGTCCGTGAAGTGTTTGACAGAATTACGGCACACAGAAATCGTTGGGACCTTGGGTATTTGTCCGTCTGACGGATCCCCCGGATGCATGTGTGATAGAACGGCGATGATTTTATATCATCTTGTGCCGTCATGAGATTTAAAAAATATTTATTTTCTCTAAATTAAATCTGAAAATTATTGGGTCCAACAATGGCATCGACTTTTAGGGTCTCAAGTCACTAATCATGACTTCCTTGATTCTTCCTAAATGAACAACGGTAGGTTGTGACCATTGAGCTTGGTTAGAAAGATAGAGTGTTGTTGATAAATGGTTATTCAGTAGATGAGTGAAAAGATCAACCTTGTTGGTGTTGTGTTCCTGGTCTGAAGACTGACCAGACTTATTTTTCTAAAAGTCTTCGGTCTCATCAAGCTTAGAACTACTCATGTTAGTGTAGCCATGCTGGCTTCTCCATACACTGAATTTAGAAGCTAGTTGATCAATGGAAGTCATTTTATAAATGATTAAGTCCATGTGGATTGACTTTTCAGATCCGCAGTTCTTTTTGATTTTGTCAAATCCACCAACAGGAGTTTGCATATTATGGCTTGATTAGCTCCATTGTTTGTTCCACGAAACAGACATTTTACTGCCTAGGGCTGAATGTGTGACAGTTCCATTGTAGGTGCTTGACCCCCCTTCTGTTTACTTGGCTAGATTGGGCTGACAAAAACATGACCTCCCTAGTGTTTACTTGGAACCAGATTAGGCTGTCATGAACATCCATAAAGATTGACCCCCCATTTGGCATCTGGATAAGTCTGGGGGAGAATACCCGACCTCATGCAGGTTTTTCTGTCCATCATCAATTTTCTATTTGGCAAAAGATTGTCAGAACAAGGATAAGTTTCAAAATTGGGTGGAATATGCAACCCGAATAGAAATCACCAAGTGACTGGATACTCTCATTCCCAAACATTCTACTTGCCAAATGGTTTTTTGGCTGAAAGGTTGGATAAACCCCTATTCCACCCACTTATTCCAGTGCCAAATTGGAACCCAGTATATAGGAGAGAAATTCTGCAAATTATTGAAGTAACAAAAACTTAAAAGAGCGTCGAAGCATGCCAATTTAAGATGTGATAAGGATAGGTATAAGAGGACCATCCAGCAAGTCTTACCGGATCGATGGAACATAGTACAAACATTTTCTTTCCTTTTTTTCAGTTGGTGGGCGGGGGGAGGGTTTGGAAGGGTATGATTGAAGGACACATTTCAACAATATAAGAGAAACTAAATTATGCTGTTTATGATATGGAACTACCAAGATAGTCTCTTCTCCTTCCTGACCACTAAAAAAAATAAATATGACCTACAAACCTATAAAAAGTGGTGGTATATAATGATGCAATTTAGTTGTCCTGAAAGATTTCCACATTTTCAACTGACGGGAGATGTTGGATCTAAAGTGCAGGTAACAGGGTTCTGAACAGGCTTGGTGTGCATGTGTGCACTTGGCACGTCAAAGACAACCACCTGATCGTGGAATGTGGATTGCATGGCATTTTGATTTCTCATCTTTTTCTTATTTTTATTTTATTTTTCTTGCTGATTTAACAAGGGTTTTCTTGTCATGTTTGGATGTAATGTTTTTGAAAGTGGGTGGTACCACGGAATATATTGATGATAAAAATAGGGACTTACAAGTGTATACTGTCTGCTTACAAAACATCCCTGTACGAAAGGCCACATCAAGATGTGTCACATACTATGTACCCAACAAACCCACAAAAGAACTGTGTATCTACCTTATAGAGAATTTTAGCCCACTCTCTGACTCTCTCCGGGACATGTTTGGATGTAATTAATATGCAATCAAAGATCAGATGGGGGTATTTTGGTTACTGTTATTCTTCATTTCTTTCTTTCATTGGATTGGAGTTTTAATTAAGATTTGAGTCAAATGAGTCTTTGTTTAGGAAATACAATTTGAAAACCAATTGTACTTTTGGCATATTTTAGTATTATAAATATAATATCAAAAGATTGCACTTCAACATAATGATGAAGTTGAAATTTAGAAATTTGTGCTTGTTGCCTCTCTGAGCAATGTGGACCCCATGCCTCGAGTCCTTATTCTCGAGTATGAAGCCAGTGATGTGGGGAAATGCATTGAATTTTTTCCACGGCCTATATCTCACCTGTTTGTGTAAGAACCCACAAGTACTAGTTGCCAAACTGGCTTGATAATTCTGATTCCATTTCCAGATATAAAGTGGCATTGATGTTCAAATCCTATATATCATTTGTCTATTTTTTGCATATTATAAGGTTAATGGTTGCACATTACTGTGTGAAGATCTTTTCCCCATTTTTTTAGTGTTTACTGAGCAGAAGTCGGTAGGTAGGTAGAAGAAAAGTGCTGGGTCATATAATTTCAGAGAACAGTCATATGTTCTTCTCTTATGGCATTTTATTTATTATGGATAAATTGCCCTGCATCAGTTTTCTAGATACTATGCAGCAGATGGCTTTTATTGGTGCATGTCCATATTGTTCAGTGAGTACACTCCATGAGGTTATAATGAAATTTCAGCAGATGGCTGAAGGACAATGGGGGCGGGCATAGCCCAGATAATCCCTTCTAGGGGAGGTCTATATTCAAT
Source organism: Amorphophallus konjac (assembly GCA_022559845.1). Classification (NCBI taxonomy): domain Eukaryota; kingdom Viridiplantae; phylum Streptophyta; class Magnoliopsida; order Alismatales; family Araceae; genus Amorphophallus; species Amorphophallus konjac. The sequence continues at coordinate 139,155,412 of CM040126.1, forward strand.
TTACCTTTTTCAATTTCAATAGAGCTTTAAAACTTAAAAAGAAAGTGTTTATACTTAATTTGAAGATTGGTCCCTCTTAGTTGCATAAATCTCAGACACAGATGTTGTTGACCTGTTTCTGGATGCATTAAGCCATTAGGCCTAAATTTAGGCAGTAGCTCCTGGTCCTGACTAATCCTCTTTAGGTCCCAACCGGAGGTGCACGTAATTGGAATTTTAAAAAAGAAATATGATCCCGAGTGGTTTTTTGTTGGTTATTTTATCAAAATGAATTAATTCTTTCTGTCGGCTTTGCTTTTGCAGATCTATGTGGTTGACTCCTTGGACAGAGAAAGAATTGGAAAGGCAAGAGCAGAGTTTCAGGTCCTGTGTTTTTATCAGCAAAAAATTATGTAAATCTATGGAATAAAGTTGCATTTTTTGTGGATTGTTTTTTTTTGTTGATACCTTTCTTGTTTTCCAGGCTATTATCAGAGACCCCTTCATGTTAAATAGCGTTATCCTGGTTTTTGCAAACAAACAAGACATGGTACGTTCAACCAAGGGATCATCTTACGGCCAGCATCACATAATGAGCGGACCATCCCAGTGCTTATTTTTGTCGACTAATCTTTTACATTTTCTTTTTGGTTAATAAATAGAGTTGCATTTAGAGCCCGAGTCTGTCGTTTAATAGTGAATGTTGGGGAATTGTTTAACTCTTTTCTCTCAGAGAGGCGCTATGACGCCAATGGAAGTGTGTGAAGGATTGGGCCTCTATGATCTCAAGAATAGAAGATGGCACATTCAAGGGACTTGTGCTGTTACGGGTGACGGACTTTATGAGGGCTTGGACTGGTTAGCAAGCACTTTGAAGGAACTTCGAGCCTCGGGACACACCACTTCTGTTGGCACCTCATCCTTCTAATCCGCCCAGAGAGTAGACCTGTTGACTTTTTGATGCTATCTCTTCGTCTCTCGCCCAGAGAGTAGACCTGTTGACTTTTTGATGCTATCTCTTCGTCTCTCGCCCCCATCTTCCTTCTCTACTAACACCCCCCCCCCACCTTTTTTTTTTTCACTGATATCTTTCAACAGGTCCATAATTCTTGGCCAAAATCTCCTGACGACTGTGGAAGCTTAATCTTAAAGGACTCTTCTTACCCAAGACACATTTTGTACCTAATGAAAGTAGTGAATTTTACTCCCCTGCCTTTTGCTTGTTATTATTGCACATTAATGTTGGCTGCGGGGATCCAAATGTCAGTCGGATACGGATGTTTGAAAATAGGCGAATTATTGTGTCCAATTGTTAATCCTCACTTTGGTAGAGGGTTAGTCTAACTCGGGGTTAACTCAATACGGTTAGGTTGTCTCAGGGTTAACTCATTTTTTTTCTTTGACAGAGGGAGGTTAATCCACTTTTGAGTTAACTTTGTACTTTTTAAAAACATTACATAATTTGCCTTTCGGTTATTGTTCAAATAAACCTTGTTTTGGGACACGATCAGTGTTTCTTGGAACATTGTTCATGCTACAGTGTTCTCTCTCTCCAGCGGCGGCATCTATACTGGTGGTAGGGAGTCGGCTGGGGCAGTCTGGGCGGTGTGGCGGTGACGACATCGGCAGCGGTGTCATCAACAGCAACATCGGCGGCCGCAGCCCTAGTGGTGATGTGTGAAGAAAGCAGAAGAGAGAGAGGGAGAGGGGGGGGTGTGTGTTGCGGGAGTGATCCCACAGAGGGGCATTGAATTCTGAGGTTAACCTTTCACGAAGCTCCCCAGTTGGGTTTCGGATCGAAACCCAAGGTTAATCTCTCTTTAACTTGGAGCAACTCAATTCATCTATCAAAGTAAAAAAAATTAGCTTGAGGATAAAATATGGGGTGGATTAACCCTCTACAAAGAGAGGTTTAAGTGACAAGATGTCAATTGTGAGTCGCACGTGTCCCGTGTAGTTCTTGAATGGAAGCTCAAGCTTCGTTAAATCTTTTTGGTCTTTTTATTCAGTCGGTGACAGCACCATTTTCAACCCCCCACACCACCCCCCAAAAAGAAAGGGGTTGGGGGGGGGGGAGAGATAAAACAAGCAAGAAAGACGACCTAAAATCCCTACCTTACGGTGAAACTCCCCAGTGTTTTGGATGGCCTTCGCATGTAATGGCCGTTGAAACGTGTGATGCTGAGAAGGGTCAGTGAGATGAAATCAGAGTGAGAAGGGAAATGCAGTGATAGGTTCTTTCATTTGATTTTAGTGGGGTGGATCGTTGGCATTGATGTAAAATGGTAAGTTTATATATATATATATATATATATATATATTTCTTATGCTTAGCTCCATTTGAGTGAGCTTAGATTGATGTAAAGATCAGCTGGAAACATGAACTTGTTGTTTCCAGTAAATCCTTTGCGTGAAAGGTTTGACGATGGTGGAATAAGGTTTTGGTGGAAGAGCATCGTCTGGCCTACAGCTCGTTCCTACTAAAATTAACGTCTTCTTGTGGAAGATGGCAATCACAGGGGGCTTCTTCTCCAATTTGAAGGGTGGGCCCGACACAGGAGCAATCACCCAAAGTTACACATGGGCCTCGCTAGTGGGCATTTCGGAGGCCCCAGGCCCACCAGTCATTTATGTCACGTGTCTCTTCCGAGCCCACGTGTCCACGTCCGTCCATCAGAAGGTGGAGCTCGGCTCGGGCTGGCCTGCAAGTCGCGTGGGTCCTGGGACCCTAGACCGGAAACATGTAGACACAAAGGAAGCATATGTTTAATTTCGGGTCCATATATTTATAAAATTACTTGACAAAATCTTATGTCGCACACGATAAGGGCTGTATTATTGAGTAAAGAGTGTGGTTATACCTGTTTACTCAATAATACACCCCAAAATTATAAAAATATTTTAAACCCCCTTCTTCTACTTAGTTTAAATGGTTTTTTTTTGCTAAAAATTATTGTTAAATAAAAATTTATAAAAAAATTATTCTTAAAAATGTATTAACAGACATATCATCATCATCATCATCATCAGAGCCTTATCCCAATTAATTAGGGTCGGCTACATGAATCCTGTTCCGCCAAAGATTTCTATCAAGTGTAATATTCATATTTAAACTCAAGGAACTAATGTCCTTCCTAATAACATCGCACCATCTCATTTTAGGCCTTCCTCGAGCTCTTTTGCTAGCATCCACTAAGATTTGATCACATCTTTTAACCGGCGCTGAGTTAGGGCGACGAAACACATGTCCAAACCACCTGAGTCTATTTTCTCTCATTTTACTATCAATTAGAGCTATCCCTAAGTCCTTACGGATGCGCTCATTCCTAATCTTGTCTTTCTTAGTCTTGCCACACATCCATCTCAACATCCTCATCTCTGCTACACACATTTTGTGGATGTGTTCCTTTCGTACTGCCCAACACTCGGTACCATATAACAGAGCAGGTCTCACAGCCGTTCTATAAAACCTCCCTTTGAGTTTCACAGGCATACGACGATCACAAAGGACACCTGATGCACTTCTCCATCTTAACCAGCCTGCCTTAATCCTATGTGTAACGTCATCATAAATCTCCCCATTCTCTTGTATGATAGACCCTAAGTATCGAAAGCTACTACTCTTCGGAATGTTATGTCCGTCAATTAGAACCATGTCTTCCTGAACCACACTCCCATTACTAAAGTTACAGTGCATAAATTCTGACTTGCTCCTACTAATTTTAAAACCTTTAGACTCCAAGGCAAGTCTCCAACGCTCTAACTTAGCATTTAGAGCATCAATACTGTCATCAATTAAAACAATATCGTCTGCAAATAGCATACACCAAGGGATATCATCATGCAATTGTTTAGTTACTTCATCCATAACTAAGGCAAAGAGATACGGACTTAGTGCAGAACCTTGATGCAAACCTATAGAAACGGGAAATTCACCAGTCTCCCCAGCAATAGTTCGAACACTAGTAATAGCACCGTCGTACATATCCTTAATCAAATCAACATATCCTTGAGAGATTCCTTTCTTTCTTAATGTCCACCAAATCAATTCTCTCGGTACTCGATCGTACGCCTTCTCTAAATCAAGAAAAACTATATACAAATCTTTTCTCATCTCTCTATACTTCTCCATTAGCTGCCGTAGCAAGAAAATAGCTTCTGTAGTAGATCTATTTGGCATAAAACCAAACTGATTTTCCGACACAGTAGTCATACCACGGAGGCGTTTATCAATTACTCTTTCCCAAAGTTTCATAGTATGACTCATAAGCTTAATTCCACGATAATTATTACAACTTTGAATATCTCCTTTATTTTTATAGAAAGGAACTACAACACTTTTTCTCCAAACTTCTGGCATTCTTCGTTCCTTTAAAATTTTATTAAAAAATTTAGTTAGCCACTGAATACCAATATCTCCTAGGCCTTTCCATACTTCAATAGGTAAGCCATCTAGTCCTAAGGCCTTGCCCACTTTCATTTTCCTTAAAGCATCCTCCACTTCTGACATCTTAATACACCTGAAATATTGATATTTATCAAATATTGTGGACTCTTGGGTACCTTCTAAAGATAAATCCTTGACGGAATCTCCATTAAGTAACTTCTGAAAATAGCTATGCCACCTCCCTTTAATCTCAAGATCCTTAGTTAAAACCCTTTGATCTTCACCTTTAATGCACCGAACATGATCTAAATCTCTAGTTTTCCTTTCTCTTAATTTAGCTAGTTTAAATATGTCCTTTTCACCCTCTCGGGTTCCTAATTTATTATATAAATCTTCAAATGCCTTTGATTTGGCTTCGCTGCCTATTTTCTTAGCTCTCTTTTTAGCGATTTTATAAGCTTCTAGGGTTTGAGCATTTTTGTTAGCTTGCCAAACTTTAAAGCATTCCTTTTTTATTTTAATGGTATTTTGAATTTCCTCACTCCACCACCAAGTCTCTTTTTCTAAGTTCTTTTTACCTTTAGATTCGCCTAAGAGTTGTTTTGCAACCCTCGTTATACAATTTGTAACATTATTCCACATTACATTAGTTTCTTGTTCTAAATTCTAAATATTTTCCTTTAATAGATGATTTTTAAATGTTTCTAAACTTTTACCTTTTAAATTCCACCATTTAATCTTGGAATAATTATTTATAATGATCTTTCTTTTGAATTTAGGGATAGTGACATCCATTACTAACAATCTATGTTGAGGGGCTAGACTCTCACCAGGAATGACTTTGCAATCTTTACATAAAACTCTATCGACCTTCCTAATGAGAAAATAGTCAATTTGACTTATATGTGTTCCACTCTTGTATGTTATTAAGTGTTCGTCCCGCTTCTTAAAGAAGGTATTAATAATTGCTAGATCATAGGCCATAGCAAAATCAAGAATAGTGTTACCCATATCATTCCTATTACCAAAACCAAGCCCTCCATGAATCCTCTCATAGCCTCTATTATCTATACCCACATGACCATTAAGATCCCCTCCAATAAAGATTCTCTCTTCACTAGGGATATTTTGGATCAAACTATCAATAGCCTCCCAAAATTGCTTTTTAATGCTCTCTTCTAATCCTACTTGAGGTGCATATGCACTAATTATATTCAAAATATCATCACCTAAGATAAGTTTAATTACCATTAGTCTATCCCCCAATCTATTTACTTCCACAACTCTGTCTTTTAAGTTTTTATCTATTATTATAGCAACACCATTTCTAGAGTTATTATTACCCGTATACCAAATTTTATACCCATCAATGTCTTTAGCTTTATGTCCTTTCCACCTAGTTTCTTGTAGGCAAGCTATGTTAACCCTCCTGTCCTTCATTAATTTAACTAATTCTAAACCCTTACCCGTTAAAGTTCCTATATTCCAAGTAGCTAGACGGATTCTATGTTTTTGGACTTGCTTCTTTACCCGTGTGCGTCCAACCCCACACGAGAACTCTTGCCTATTTGACACCGCAATCGGGCGCCATTGCGGCGTGTCGCTTACGGGGGACGCCCTAGCTAGCCCTTGCTCACTTGTCATTCCATCCGGGTTCTGATGTAACGCGTCGCTTACGGGGAACGCCCTAGCTGGCCCTTGCTCACTTGTCATTCCATCCGGGTTCTGATGTAACGCGTCGCTTACGAGGAACGCCCTAGCATTAGCACATAATGTATTTGGATCAGAATTCATGTTGGAGATGTGACAAAATTTTACTGCTAGCTGTCGACCTAACACAAACCCTCCTCTTTTCTCACCCGGGCTTGGGACCGGCCATGGCAGAGTTATTAACAGACATATCTTACCGTGTAAATCTGAATTGTAACTCTGCCATGGCCGGTCCCAAGTCCAGATGAGAAAGGAGGAGGGTTTGCGTTAGGTTGACAGTCAACAGTAAAATTTTGTCACATCTCCCACATGAATTTTGATATAAATATATTTTGTGCTAATGTTAGGGCGTCCCCCGGAAGCGACGCGTTACATCGGAACCCGGATGGAATGATAAGTAAGCAAGGGTTAGCTAGGGCGTTCCCCGTAAGCGACGCGCCGTAATGACGTCCAATTGCGGTGTCAAATAGGTAAGGGTTCCTGTGTGGGGTTGGACGTTCACGAGTAAAGAAGCTAGTCTAAAAATATATGATCCGTCTAGCTACTTAGAATATAAGAACTTTAATGGGTAAGAGTTTAGAATTGATTAAGTTAATGAAGGACATGAGGGTTAACATAGCCTGCTTACAAGAAATTAGGTGGAAAGGATATAAGGCTAAAGATATTGATGGATATAAAATTTGATATACGGGTAATAATAACTCTAGAAATGGTGTTGCTATAATAATAGATAAAAACTTAAAAGATAGAGTTGTAGAAGTTAATAGATTAGGGGATAGACTGATGTTAATTAAACTTATCTTAGGTGAGGATATTTTGAATATAATTAGTGCATATGCACCTGAAGTAGGATTAGAAGAGAGCATTAAAAAGTAATTTTGGGAGGCTATTAATAGTTTGATCCAAAATATCCTTAGTGAAGAGAGAATCTTTATTGGAGGGGATCTTAATAGTCACGTGAGTAAAGATAATAGAGATTATGAGAGGATTCATGGAGGACTTAGTTTTGGCAATAGAAATGATATGGGTTCTTGATTTTGCTATGGCCTATGATCTAGCAATTACTAATACCTTCTTTAAGAAGAGGGACGAACACTTAATAATATACAAGAGTGGAACACATATAAGTCAAATTGACTATTTTCTTATTAGGAAGGTCGATAGAGTTTTATGTAAAGATTACAAAGTTATTCTTGGTGAGAGTCTAGCCCCGCAACATAGGTTGTTAGTAATGGATGTCATTATCCCTAAATTCAAAAGAAAGATCATTATAAATAATTGTTCTAAGATTAAATGGTGGAATTTAAAAAGTAAAAGTTTAGAAATATTTTAAAATCATCTATTAAAGAAAAATATTTAAAATTTAGAACAAGAAACTACTGTAACGTGGAATAATGTTACAAATTGTATAACGAGTATAGTAAAATAACTCTTAGGCGAATCTAAAGGTAAAAAGAATTTAGGAAAAGAGACTTGGTGGTGGAGTGAGGAAATCCAAAATACCATTAGAGTAAAAAGGAGTGCTTTAAAGTTTGGCAAACTAACAAAAATAATCAAACCCTAGAAGCTTATAAAATTACTAAAAAGAGGGTTAAGAAAATAGTTAGCAAAGCTAAATCAATGGCATTTGAAGATTTATATAATAAATTAGGAAACCGAGAAGGTGAAAATGATATATTTAAGCTTGTTAAATTAAGAGAAAGGAAAACTAGAGATTTAGATCATGTTCGTTACATTAAAGGTGAAGATCGAAGGGTTTTAACTAAGGATCTTGAGATTAAAGAGAGGTGGCATAGTTATTTTCAGAAGTTACTTAATGGAGATTACATCAAGGATTTCTCTTTAGAAGATACCCAAGAGTCCACAATATTTGATAAATATCAATATTTCAGGCGTATTAAGATGTCAGAAGTGGAAGATGCTTTAAGGAAAATGAAAGTTAGCAAGACCTTAGGAGCAGAAGGCATACCTATTGAAGTATGGAAAGGCCTAGGAGACATTGATATTCAGTGGCTAATTAAACTTTTTAATAAAATTTTAAAGGAATGGAGAATGCCAAAAGTTTGGAGAAAACGTGTTGTAGTTCCTTTCTATAAAAATAAATGAGATATTCAAAGCTGCAATAATTATAGTGGAATTAAGCTTATGAGTCTTACTATGAAATTTTGGGAAAGAGTAATCGAAAAATGCCTTCGATGTATGACTATTGTATTGGAAAATCAGTTTGATTTTACGCCGAATAGATCTACTACAAAAGCTATTTTCTTACTACGACAGCTAATGGAGAAGTATAGAGAGATGAGAAAAGATTTGTATATGGTTTTTTTTGATTTAGAGAAGACGTATGATCGAGTACCAAGAGAATTGATTTGGTGGACGTTAAGAAAGAAAGAAATCTTTCAAGGATATGTTGATTTGATTAAGGATATGTACGACTGTGCTATTACTAGTGTTCGAACTATTGCTGGAGAGACTGGTGAATTTTTAGTTTCTATAGCTTTGCATCAAGGTTCTACACTAAATCCGTATCTCTTTGCCTTAGTTATGAATGAAGTAACAAAATAATTGCATGAGGATATCCCTTGGTGTATGTTATTTGCAGATGATATTATCTTAATTGATGAGAGTATTGATGCTTTAAATACTAAGTTAGAGCGTTGGAGACTTGTTTTGGAGTCTAAATGTTTTAAAATTAGTAGGAGCAAGTCAGAGTTTATGCATTGTAATTTTAGTAATGGGAGAGTGGTACATGAATATATGGTTTTAATTGATGGACATAACATTCCGAAAAGTAGTAGCTTTCGATACTTAGGGTCTATCATACAAGAGAATGAGGAGATTTATGACGACGTTACACATAGGATTAAGGCAGACTGGTTAAGATGGAGAAGCGCATCAGAAGTCCTCTGTGATCGTCGTATACATGTGAAACTCAAAGTGAGATTTTATAGAACGGCTGTGAGACCTGTTTTGTTATATGGTACCGAGTGTTGGGCAGTACGAAAGGAACACATTCACAAAATGTGTGTAGCAGAGATGATGATGTTGAGATAGATGTGTGACAAGACTAAAAAAAATAAGATTAGGAATGAGCGCATCCGTAAGGACTTAGGGATAGCCCCAATTGATAGTAAAATGAGAGAAAATAGACTCAAGTGGTTTGGTGATGTGCTTCGTCGCCCTAACTCAGCGTCGGTTAAAAGATGTGACCGAATCTTAGTGGATGCTAGTAAAAGAGCTCGAGGAAGGCCTAAAATGAGATGGTGCGATGTTAATAGGAAGGACATTAGTTTCTTGGGTTTAAATATGAATATAACACTTGATAGAAATCTTTAGCGGAACATGATTCATGTAGCCGACCCAAAATAATTGAGATAAGGCTCTGATGATAATGATGATGAAATCTGAATTGTGTAAAAATATCATATTTATTTATAGACATATTACTTTTTAAATAAAAAATGTATAAAAAATTACGTTTAAATAGTATTTATACACTATTTGAATTGATGTAATGATATGTCTACTAATATATATTTAAAAATAATTTTTTTTATAATTTTTTATTTAATAATAATTTTCATGTAAAAATATCTAATTTAAACACTTTATTTCTTCAAACTATAGTCATGACATGTCCCCCTCACTTAAGCGTCGTTAATTTTGGATCCCTTCCAAAATTGAGCTCCCTCTCTCTCGCTTGGGACGTTGGGAATGGACACATTTTGGGAGGAACCCAGTCATTAAAAAGTTTTGCTTTCCAACTTGTCATCTTTTTTTTTTAAATTTTCCACCAACCAAAGGTAGATGGATAATAGGGTGTTTGGGAATATTTTATTTAAAAGTACTATTTCTATCTTAAAAATTATGACGTATCAATTTTCCACCTATTTTTTTAAAATTAATAAAAATAAGCCACTCTTTGTTTGGCAAAAACACCATAAAATTTAAATTTTAAGTAAACTTGTTTGTTTTGCAAGAGGATTTCACTTCACTCGCCACCTCTGGCTCGACCAGGCACGGCCTCTGCCCCTTCCCATCCTCCTCCATCTCCTCTTTCTTCGGGCCAGGTGGTTCCACCTTGCAAGCATAGAAACATGGAGGCTACTGATCAGGGGTTCAAATACGGCTCCACCTCCCCCTTCGCCGTCAAGCTCCTCCGCAGAGTCGTCGTCAAGCCTCCCGGTGTTGTCGCTTCCGGCGACCAGCTCCCTCAGGACGATGATGACGGCTGAGGAGTTGGTCGCCGCTGTTGCGGCTGCAGATGTGGAGGCAGGATGCGCAGAAGGAGATGGGAGCACCTGGAAGAAGAGGAGTTGGAGGAGGAGGACTCGTGGTCGTCAGACTCGGAGGTGGGCGACGCCCTGGGCTGGTTGGACTCGAGAGAGGGGTCGGAGACTGGCGGCGGCGACGACGGTGCCCCGGCGCCGTTCTCGCACGCTGCACTGAGGTGGCCAATTGCGCAGGGGGCCTCCTATCCCGACCTCTCCAGCCGCTGTCCAACCATAATCAGAAGTTCTCTGCCCACATCCGCGCCGACCCCTTGGAGGTAGTAGGGGGTTTCATCGCCCTCTCCTTTCCTCTATCGAACTCGGTGACGACGGCGATCCGCAACAACGTCCGGGACATGGCCACTGGGAAGATCCGGAATACAGAGAAAGCGGACCGCGCCGCTGTGGAGCAGGTCGAAGCTGTTGTTTTAGTGGGGGGTTTAATTTCCATCTTATGGACCTTCCGCCACATGCTGGCGGACGCCGCCACCTTCGGGGTGTTCCTGTCGGTGTGGTCAGAGGTCTCGCGCGGGGGGAGGGCGCAGAGATCATCATCTCCAGGCGTCCTCTCCATGATTGCCTGCGACTGTCGCTCGTCGCACACCCGCGAGCAGAGTGCCGCCCGCGACCCCATCCTGTGCCGCCGCTCAATGCCACCGGCCAACATGCGCATGCCTCGATCCGCCAACGAGCCAGCACCACGCCATTCACATCGGCGCCCAGCCACCGTCGCAGGCCGCCCTCACTGTCGGTCGCCTTCCCTCTCACTAGGAACCCCCACCCCTTCCACGGGAGAGAGAGAGAGAGCACTGGAGGGGCGAGGAGGGAGGAAGGAGAGGATGGGAGAGAGAGAGAAAGAGAGGAAGTCTCTGCAGAAAGGGATCGGGAGAGAGAGATGTCGCGGTTCTCTTAAAAAGAAAATGGAAAGAGTTATTTTTATTTTGGGGGAAGTTATAACGGGATAAAATTTCATCCTAAAAAATTGGAGAGAATTACCAAACGTGGTTAAGTAGATTGTCCATTCTTAATTTTTATTTTGAGAGAAAAAAGAGGTGAAAAATTACAATCAAACACCCTATAATTTATTAGGTGACGAGTCCAAGGACAAACAGAGATGTATATGCAAATGAAGAAGCTGAATGGATCCCTCACAAAATTTCTAGAATTTGGGGGTACGTGGCATGTTCCTTGAAAAAGTGCTACTGGGAGAAACTGTAATATGGAAAACTCCCCAATCGGTTATTCAAAGACAATCACATCACCCATCAAGTGTACACTTATTTGCGCCTTTTCATACGTGCGAAAATATTATAAATGTTAATTTTTTTGGATCTGCTGCATATGTACACTGCTATAGAATGCATTGTAGAATTACTATTCTTATAAATATATTTACTTATATATATATATACCCCCGTACTGTTTCAAAATAGGTTCATAATTCGCCTTTGAGCCAAGAAGAAAAGGATGAAGATAGAGGGAGAGAGAGAGAGAAGGATGGGAGAACCAAAAAGAAAAGGGTGAAAATATCCAACCCCTTTGATTGTGGAGAACCAAGAAGAAAAGGAGAGAGAGAGAGAGTGTGTGTGTGTGTTAATATATGGGGAAAGTAGGTCGGCTTTCAGATTCTTACCTATTATTATCTGCTGACACATGGAAATTCAGGAATGATAAGTATCATGATGATCATCCAATCCCCATACAGCAAGCGTGTAGTGATATATGTCATCGGATACAAGTAGCTATCCAGTCAACTAATGTAAAAGCCCATGGCCAAAACGCCATGCTTCTGGATCTGAATATTCAGCCGGCTACGCAGCGGATTGTTTCTTCTAGATTTCGAATCTTGTATTGGAATAGCCCAAGAGCCGGTTATGTTCGCAACTGTGATGGGTCTTTCAAGGGTACTAACGGCTCAGCAGGTGGTGGTGGTGGTGTTATCAGAGATGCGCGGGGAATGGTTCCTATTGCATTTGCACATTCATATGTTGTAATGTCTTTCTCTTATGGCAGAATGTAGGGCCCTTCTGGATGGACTTCCGATGTGCAAAGGTGTTTTGGTTTCATGTTTCAGAAGTGCAATTAATTGGATTCATTGATGCTTGTGCAGCTACTAAATCATGAAGAAAAAAAGCCACCTTGGTATTTATGTGAACTTTGGGATGAGATCGTCGTGCTGCTATCTTTTTTCTCTCCTACAATTACTCATGTTTATAGAGAGGTTAATTCTTTAACAGATTTCATGGCAAATTATGGCTGTCAGATGGGAGGATCATATTATTTTCAGGAAGCCAACCTACCTCTCAAGGCTAGGGGCATTGCTCGTCTTGACAGGAGCAAGTTGTCGTACATTCGTTTTTTGTAATTTTTGGGGTTCTCCTTACAGATTTTATGATATGTATAAGAGGGGTAAGGTGGAAGTCCCCCCTCCTTGTTTCTCTAGAGAGAGAGAGAGAGAGAGAGAGAGAGAGAGAGAGAGAGAGAGAGAGAGAGAGAGAGAGGTGAAGGGTGAACATGTCCAACCCCTTCGATTGGATTTGTTTGTCAACCTCTTTACTTTGCTGGTCGGAGAAAAACCTGAAAAGCCACCTCCACGACAAAGTGAGGCCAAAAAAACAAAATGACCGGAGAAAATAGAAATCCAGAAACTTCCAAGTTAGATAGGAGGACAAGTTTGGAAGGGGACGGTGACTTCTTTTTAGGGTTTCTCTCTTAAAAATCTTAAATTATAAATGTGTAAGGAAGTTCTCTTAATATAAATATCTATATCTATATCTATCTGTATAGAGAGAGAGAGATGATATGGTGCCTGCCACATATTTTTCTATCCCACTTCTCATTCATTTTCACCATTTAATTTGAAAATTGGATGACAAGAAAAGTCAAAATTAGATTTGACACTCGAAAATCTGAGGGTGTGAGAAAATTTGGGATCCACTTCGTCTCCGCCCCGTTCAATCTCAAAAGTCAAACAACTGGGATGAGTGAGAGGAGCCACTAATTAAAAATGTGGGAAATCATTTTAATTAAAATCCCCGGACATTAAAAGTGCCGATCGATCAAAACATCCACGGCATGCTCCTTCCTGTTGGCAAACCAGCACCGATCAAGATCGAATCTTATGAAAATATATATATGTAAAAATCTCTTTTTTTATGGAGTGATATTTACTACACTGCCCCTAGATAATTAGATTTGGGGGGGGGGTGCTGTAACATTTTTTTTAAAAACATTTTGGCGTACACGATAATTTCTCAGTCAAGACGGCTCGAAAAATAAATCTAAAAAGAGCGTGAAGGATAATTTCTCGTTCATAAACCTTGCTGGCTATAAGAATTAATCTAATAAAATCTCTTAGGCCCTCTTTGATTTTCGAACACGGTTATCGTGTTCGACCTCAAAAATCTTTTGAGGTCGAACACGGTGACCGACCCCCGGGTAAGGTTTTTGTGTGAGGGAAGTGTGATCCCTTCTCTCTTTTCGATTAGCGGAAGTCCCGACAGTGACAATTCTATTACCAAAGAGGGCCTTAGATAGTTAAAACGGGTACGTACGATGGGTCACCTCTCGGGCCTCCTCCTCACTGTTCATTTGATATTACATGTCTAATAAATAAATGCAAGAAAGAATTTGTTTTTTAAAACTCTAATGCAGACGGCCAATATACTTGGTTGTAGACTAAGAGATCATTCGTGAAACTAGTTTGATCATCGTAAGTATGTATACACCACACATGTCGACAAGCTTATTGCTGACTAAAAGGGTTGTACAGATCAAATGCCCATATTAACACATTTAAAAGAGTCTATACTAGAAGATGTATACTCACTTCGTCATGTTTAATTTTAACTATGACCTAACCTTTTTCTCTCGCTCTTAACTTTAATTAGATACCGAAAAGAGTACTCGTACTTCTAAATTTATCCAAATGTGACAGACAAGCTATTAGAAAAATGTATTTAACAATTAGGAGGCGCCACACAGAATGCACGCGCGCAAACCCTCCCCTGTTGACTAACCTTTTAGCCGCGGAAAATTCTTAACGACAAAAAACTATGAGAGAGGTACGTTTGTACATTTACACATACACCACACTTGTCGGCCTCACCACCATCCGCCCGACACTGCAGTGGCTCCACCTCGCCCCACGTCGCTGTTGCCTCCCACAACGTCGACGACTGCTGTGCAGTCTCTTCCATCGTAGTCTGCCGCTACTACATAATGCCGCCTTGGTCAGCATTGCCCTCCACGGCCTCCTCTGTCGCGAATCTACCGCAGCAATTGCCCTCCACGGCCTCCTCCGCCGCTATCCGCTACTACTACGCCGGCACATAACCACCACGGTCCCCCCTTCGTCGCTCCCTCCTCAATGATGCCGCCTGCGTCGCCCACGCCACGACTGCATCCTCACAGGCCGCCCTTGCCGCCGGTGCCAGCCGACCACTGTTACTGCGTCCGCTGCTGCGTCGCCGCTTGCCATTGCCGCTGTCGATCACGTCCTTCACCGCTCCCTCCTCAACGGTCACATTGCATCCACATCGCTGTCACCTAGGCTTCCCCCCTTGCGTTGCCCCACCGTGACACCCACCACCCCTGCTTCTCCCACGCCGCGGCGACCGCTGCAATTCAGAGCCACCGGCGCCTTTGCCTCACCCAATGCTGCTGTTGCCACCCTGTGTTGCCCGGTAGATGGCCGACCCAGAGAGGGGGTGAATGGGTAATTAAAAATTGATTGTGATAAATCAGGAGTTAAAATTGGTATGAGTAGAATCGTATGAATGCTGCAAAAATAATGTGAATAAAAACTTTGATTGCTATAGACAGTGTTTTAGAATGATGTGTAATAGAGTTATATCGCTTGAACAGATGCGGAATGAAACTAAAGTGCAGCAAATAGAAGAGCAATGACATAAGGACAACTACACAGGTGAACACCAACATTTATACTGGTTCAACACTGACCTCCAGTCAGTCCAACGTCCAGTCTCTAGTAACTACTGAGATTTTGTAGTAACATGAAATATATATATATATATATAAGAAATTATTTTCTAATTATCCTCACAATAAAAATAGAGATAATTATCTAAGTGTGCAAATAATCAATTAAGATAAGTGTAAAATTAGAATAAATTAAAAATAGGCTAATTGGGCTTAAATTGGTAAAGATTAGGGCCTAATTGGATAAATAATAATAGTAATAATGGGCCAAAAATCCTAAAATTAGACTAATTGGGGAAGCCCTGAATCCTTAGAAATTGATGGTTGAAACCTAGTCTATTGGGCCCAAAATCGTAGGAAAATCCTAGCCCACGTAGAGATGGAGCTTATCCTTTGACTTCATGACCTAATTAGGGTTTTGGGAAGGCTTGGCGGTGCTAGATAAGTTAAAGAACGAGTTTTTCAGAGTTTTTTGGAGTAGTATTCTATCCCTTAATTATATCGAATTTGGGAGACCAAATCCCAATATATAGGACCCAATCGACCCCCTAGACGATCCCTAGTTCATGCTAAGGCGTGGAGACAGAAGAGAGGATCGGATTTAAGAGAAGAAGGTGAGGATTTGGTGCGTTTGTGGAGAGAGCAGAGTTCGTCGTTCTCTTCCCTAGATCGAGTCAAAGGTAGGTTTCCTCTCAGGCACAAACAAATTAACATTTTAAATCATGTTTATCTGCATGTGTAGAAGTTCTAGAGTGCTATTTGCCCAATTTTCATCGCTTATATTGCATTAATTTGATGACTGAAGCATGATCCGGAAACATGCTTTCTGTTCGTAATCGCGACCCTAACAGTAACGGCATTCCTGAACGCAGCCCTACGATAGACCGCGATCTTAAACTTTTATTTTTAATGTGATTTTCTGTTTATAGTATTTTTAATACAAAAAATATTTATTTTTAATGAACGCAGTTCCCTTGTCGACCCTGACCTTAAATAGTATTTTATTAAAACATGATTTTTCTATATTTAAAAATTCTTATAAAATAATTATTTTTCCCTAAATGTGGCCTTCAGTCTTACTGCGATCTGATCGCGTCCCTAATGATGACCGCGTTCTGTAAACGAGTTATTTTTTAAACCCTAGCCATTCCCAGTTGGTTTCATGACATGTATAGGTTTAATATCATGTTATTTTGACTGATCATGGCATCTGAACGCACTAAATATCTAGGCCATCATGAAACAAAGTTAATTCTTAAAGTTAGGATCATGACCTATGTCCCTCATGATTTCATGAACCTTCTTTTATCTCCATGTTATCTTAAAAGGCTAGAAATATTCTGGAAACATGAAATTGATGCATCTCATGGCATGATTCTCTATCTTTGAAAATGATATAGATCGACATTTAATGATGGATTGTATATTGTCTTGTTGAAGGTTTTATCACTCCGGTGATAATAACCTACCGCTAGTTACTTGTTTCTAGTAGTATGATAGGAACACAATTCTTGGTGAAGTTAAGACCCTCCGCCGGAACTTTCTTCTGTCGGACTGGAACTTTCTTCATCGAGACCTCCGTAAGTCTCCACGAGCCTGGGATTCTCACTAGGACGCTGAGTAAGTTATACCTTAAAAATCCTGAAAACCACTGGAATCCACGTCCTACTGTGTATGATAGTGTTCGACCGGCCTTTAGAAGGGCAAAACATGGTTCTGTTTGAGTTCTGCCAGCACTGTTTTGAACATGGCCTGAATAGGGACTGCTTTCAACTTTCTATTAGAGAAGGCAGCCACCCATTTGACCGCGTTCTTCCTCATTTTTCTGTCACTAATGCGGCCTGCTGACTGATCACGTTCATCAGAAGGCAGCCTACTAACCTGTTATGTTAGATGGACGCAGTCTATCTCCACGAATTGTGGATCTAGAGGGAGGTGAATAGATCTATTGCCTAATTTAAAACCAGTATAAGGCTCTAATGCAGAATATAGGCAAACAGCTGTTGAACGACTGAAGCAGCATAAATATATCAGAACAACGCAGATCATAGTGAATGCGGACCTAAGCAATCATCTACTATGATATGAACGGTTCAACTGAAATCACAAAATGCACAAATCAATCACTCAGTAGACACCAGATTTTTAGGTGGTTCGGTCAGGTGACCTACGTCCACCCCACACTCAACCGAGTATGGCTTACTGCTGCGCAGTACATTTTGCGTCCGCTGGGCAATACAGCTTAGCCTACAACCGCTGATACACAGCTTCACTGGGCTTTACAGCTTGCCGACCAGAGGAACAAATCCTCTACAACCGCTGGGCGATACAGCTTAGCCGTCCGAGACCTGGTCTCGCCTGCTGAGGATTACAGCTTCACCTGTCCAGTGGAAACCTCCACTGCAATTGCTGGCTCACAGCTTGAAGAAACAGATTCGGAAACAAAAGACAGAAGCAAACGAAAATGAGAAAACTCGGAAGGGAAATAGCTCTCAATGAGCAAACATATCAGCTCTGGTATCTGAACCAAGAGTCTGAGTTACAACCTCTCAATGAACCTCTCTCAACTCATCTCTCTCAATCGAACTCTCTCAACTCATCTCTCCTTTCTCTCTTTCTTCTCTTCTCTGCTTTTCTTCTCTGTGGATCTCGGTGGCTCTCTGCTGCTTCAGACTTTCAGTCTCACTGTATAGACTTTACCACTCGATCGATCAGCATCCTTCTGAAGAAGAAAGCTCATATATATACCAGTAGCAGATTGGATAAGGGCGCGTGGCTTCCACATTTCCCCCCCAGAGAATTCGCCAGATCCGAGGAAATTTCATCCACATGGCAGCATCCTGGCTGGACTGCTTCCACGTGTCATAATCTGGGCACCTCATCCTTCCTTGGATCATGAGCCAATCCTTCATCTTTGCACTTTAGTCCCTGTCAGTCAGTCGAAAGGAATTATCAGTTTAAGGATTAACTGATGTACAGACTATACATAGACAGAGCTGAAGTAATGTATAGACTTCATGAAGCAGGACAATTGCGTTGTACAGACTATGTGAAGACAAAGCTGAAGCAATGTATAGACTTCATGAAGCAGAGCTGAAGCAGTATAGACTCAGTGAATGCAAAGCAATGCAGTGTTCAGACTCTATGAATGCGAGGCTATGCATTGTACAGACTATGTGAATACAGTGCTATGGCCTGTACAGACTCTACGCATGCAGGGCTTATGCCATGTTCAGACTTTGTGAATACAATGCTGTGCAATGTATAGACTCTGTATATGCAGAGCTTAACCCCTGCACAGACATCAAATATGCAGAAGTAAACGTGCATCAATGTGTAGACTTAGCAAAATAAAGTGTGAACAAAGCAACACAATGTGCAGACTTCGATCGTAATTAAAGACAGCAATGTAAAGACTCTTCATTGTATAGACTAGCTGAAGTGTAATGTGCAGCTATTGTATAGACTTTGTGAATGCGAAACAATGCCATGTACAGACTTTATATATGCAACGCTAGAGCATGTATAGACTTCATATATGCAGTGCTAAGGCATGTGCAAACTTCATATATGCAAGGCTGAGGTGTGTACAGGCTTAGTGAATGCAACACTGAATCATGTACAGACTTCACATTCACTATGCAGACGTTGTACAGACATGCTAATGTGTAACGTAGAATGCATCAAGCAAAGTGTGTACATTGAAGATATGCTCAAGAGTGTATAGACTTGATCAGACATCAAAAGCACAAGTGCTCAAGAGAGATGGTGGATGTACATACTTCCACTCTCAACTGAGACGGTGGATGTACAGACTTTAACTCTCAACTGAGACGGTGAATGTACAGACTTCGCATGAGACGTTAGACTATGTACAGACTTGGAGACAATGCATGCTGCAGTGTATAGACTTAGCATTAAGCAAGGCAATCTATTGACTTCAAGTCATGAGACACAAGTTGAGACGATGGATGATGTACAGACTTCAATGCATGCTTGCAACACGATGTATAGACTTAGCCTATGCAGACTTAGTCCGATGTACAGACTTTGCATTAAGCAAGGCGTTGTATGGACTTCGAATCATGAGGTATAAACTTGCCAGAGGAACTGGACGATGTACAGACTTGAGCAAAGCAAGGTCTGTATAGACTTGAGAGAGAGTTCACGATGTATAGACTTAGCCAAGACACGATGTATAGGCTTTAGCAAAGCAAGGGCTGTACAGACTTCAACTCAGCTGCAATGTATAGACTTGCAGGTGCAACATAGGTAAAGATCAAGGAGTGTATAGACTTGATATCATGGAACACACAGGCTGTACAGACTTCATCGATGTCTAGACTTGGAAAGTTAAGCTGGTGAATGTACAGACTTCACCGATGTCTAGACTTTGAATGAATGTGCATGCATTGAATAGACTTCGCATATGATGTACAGACTTGCTAGTCAGACAGGCACAAGCTCTGTACAGACTTTAGCGTGCAGACATGCCATGTGAATGTATAGACTTATGTTCTAAACGATGCACAAACACAACAATGCAATGTATGGACTTTGAGTGTGTAGACTAGTGTGTGTGCAATGTGTAGACCTGTGTGTGTGTGTATGACGATGTATAGACTCTTACTACATAGAACACATAGACAATCTGACAGAGATAGTTTCATCAAAACATAAACAGTTGCCAATCAATCAAAACAAGCTGTTGCCAATGAAATAAAGCTATTATCAACATCATCAACACAGAGGAGTCACAACAATCTCACCCTTTTTGATGATGGCAACACCCTATCATATGGAATAGCAACATCATGTCATACAGATGTAATTTTGATGAAAGACATGAATTATTAGTCAGATTTGTCATGCAGATGCTATGGATGCATGCTGAGAAATGACAATAGCTCCCTGCCAACAAGATCTCGCCCTATGCCATAGTATGATGCATACACTCCCCCTGGAATTCACCAAACACACAATAAATTCTCCCCCTTTGCCATCAACAAAGAGGAGAGAAAGAAAGTACAAGGGAAGGAACAAGAGAAATCATCTGACTGGCATTCTGAACAAGTAGTTCAAGAATAAGCATTCTAAAGCACAGAGTCTTCAATCATATGAATTTAGAAACTGCTTTCAGATAGAGTTCTGGTTTAAAGGTTATAAATTTTAAGTTCATGCACTACAATCAATGGATAAGTTTTCTGGGCATGATAAAACAATAAATCAAAATCACATTTACATGGAAGATTCAGTTTCAGAATATCTTACTTTCGTAGACTCATTAAAAGTTGTTAAGAGATACCAGGTCATGTATTGAAATTAAACAAATTGACATCCTTGAAAATTCTTTTGAAGGAACAATATTTTTCATTGTATTTCATTAAGGGCATTCAAGTACCATTTGTCTTTTTGCGTAAGGATATACGTTTATCAAACGCCAATACCCCTAGATACTCAACATTATGGACCATTCTACCTATGATCAAACTCAATAGAACTGATTTACACCTTTTTGTGTGAGGGTACACGTTTATCAGACGCCAGTTACCCCCAGGTACTCAGTGAAACCACCCCATTATTTTGATCATTTATACAGAGATAACTGATACACTTCATGACTTAAGTATAGTCCATTTCTTTGATGGATCACTTAGTTTCTCAGTATTTTACCAGTCATTGCTCTGCCAATGTTATTTTTTAATTAATTTTTAATATTTTTCAATATCTTTCTTGGCTGTCCTTTATTTGTTTCAGAATGACTTGTTTAAGGACAATACACATACTTAGCTTCTCTAACATGATTTCAGGTGAGTTTTCAGATTTCAGATATAATTAACTTTGTCTGACATGAAATAAGATAAGGGTTGAGAGATTTATCAATTTTCAACTTTCTTATTTACTGATTGCAATCTTTAAACTTTAAAGTTTATAAAATTTAAACCATTTAGTCAGTCTTTAAGCAATTAAAGTTCTTATAAGTGAAGAAGTCTATTTTCTATTGCTTAGGAATCAGAACTGACTAACAGATTGCCATATGTCAGATTCAACTCATTCAGGGTCAAGGAATTGAATTTCAATAAATTTGATGACCATTCTGAATTTCTAACAATACTCCCCCTGTCTATATGCATGTGACTTTAGATGAGAGAGAGACCTTAGACATAGTCATGACTAGATGATATGCAATGATGATCATGAGTGTGATGCCAAAAAAAATATGAATGTTATGCATGATAATGAGTCTGGTGCAACAATCAACATTCACAAAGTTTATTCAAGTAATCCAGAGAGTTTATTCATCATGCTGAAATTTACACAAGCCAAGTTCTCTTCTAAGAAATTTAAACCTTTCATTCCCAAGAGGCTTAGTAAAAATATCAGCAATTTGATTTTCAGTTTCAATGAAGTTCATTTCAATTTCCTTTTTATTTACAACATCTCTAAGAAAATGGTGTTTTATCTCTATATGCTTAGTCCTAGAATGATGAACAAGATTTTTAGCAAGGCATATAGCACTAGTATTATCACATAACATTGGAATACATCCCAATTTTATCTGATAATCATCCAGTTGGTGCTTGATCCATAGTACTTGGGCAGCACAATTACCAGATGCAACATATTGAGCTTCAGCTGTAGACAAAGCTACAGTGTGTTGCTTCTTAGATGCCCAAGATACTAGATAGCCACCTAGGAATTGACAATATCCACTAGTACTTTTTCTCTCTACTCGACACCCAGCATAATCTGCATCAGTGTAAGCTAGAAGTTCTAACTCACACTTGGCAGGATACCAAAGACCTAGCTCTTGGGTGCCTAGTAAATACCTAAAAATCCTTTTCACTGATTTAAGATGTGATTCTTTGGGACTAGCCTGAAATCTAGAGCATAAACACACTGAAAATTGAATGTCAGGCCTAGATGCTGTAAGATATAGAAGGGATCCGATCATACCTCTATATAGCCTTTGGTCCACTGGTTTACCTTGAGGATCTTCATCCAAACTGGTTGAGGTACCCATTAGAGCAGCTATTTCCTTGAGGTTGTCCATTTTGTACTTCTTCAATAGATCCCTTATGTACTTGGACTGAGAGATGAAGGTACCATCTTTTGATTGTGTAACCTGCAGTCCAAGAAATAGTTTGAGCTCACCCATTGAGCTCATTTCAAACTCATTAGTCATAATTTGAGAGAATTCCTCACACAATTTGGGGTTAGTTGACCCAAACATAATGTCATCCACATAAATTTGAATAATAAGAATATCTGAATGACTCACCTTGGTGAACAATATTTGATCAACTACACCTCTTGTGAAGTTCTTATCAGTGAGGAATTTGCTCAACCTGTCATACCAAGCTCTAGGAGCTTGCTTTAAACCATAGAGAGCTTTTCTGAGTTTATAGACATGATTAGGGAAGTCTAAGCATTCAAATCCAGGAGGCTGCCTCACATAGACATCCTCACTGATTTCCTCATTTAGAAAAGTAGATTTTACATCAATCTGCTGAAGATTTATTCCTTGAGAACATGCATAAGCCAATAAGATTCTGATTGCTTCTAACCTGGCTACAGGGGCAAAAGACTCTTCAAAGTCTATTCCAAATTCCTGATTATACCCCTGAGCTACAAGTCTGGCCTTATTTTTAATTACATTCCCTGATTCATCAGTTTTATTTCTGAACACCCATTTAGTCCCTATGACTGTTTCATGATCAGGAGGTGGAACCAAGTGCCACACCTTATTCTTGTCAAATTGATTGAGCTCCTCATGCATGGCATTAATCCAATGCACATCTTTGAGAGCACAGTCAATGGACTTGGGTTCTACATTTGAAACAAACGTATATGCATTCAATTCATTTTGAATCCTTAAGTGGCCTCTAGTCCTAGGGGGGTCATGCAGATTGCCAATCACATTATCTACAGGATGATCTTTTAGATATCTAATGTTGACAATTTCATTATCATGATTTTCATTTACCTCCCCCTGAACTGTAGGCTCTTCTTCATTAAGCTCTTCATTTCCTTCCTCATCTTCGGATTTGTCTGCAGGATTCCCTTCTTTCAGAATATCACCATTGTCTTCATTCCTGCATTGACCAATATTAGTCTTTAATAAGGATTCATAAAAACTATATGTGGAGATTCTTCAACAGTTTTGGAATTCAGATTATACACTCTATATGCTCGGGTGTTTTCAGAATAACCAAGAAAAATTCTTGGTTCACCTTTAGGTTCAAATTTATCAAGATCTCTTTTATCATTTATATGTATAAAATATTTACAACCAAAAACCCTGAAATGAGCAATTGAAGGTTTCTTACCCTTTATGATCTCATAGGGTGTTTTCTGGGTAGAAGATCTTACCATAGCTCTGTTAATTACATAACAGGCTGTATTTACTACTTCAGCCCAGAACTTCCTTGGTAGACCACCTTCAATCAAGAGTGTACGACCCATCTCCACTAGGGTTCTGTTCCTTCTCTCCACAACTCCATTCTGCTCAGGTGTCCTTGGTGAGGAGAACCTATGGTTAATTCCATTTGACCTGCAGAATTCATCAAACTGTGAGTTTTCAAACTCACCTCCATGATCAGATAGAATATTTTCAATTTTCTGGTTTTTCTTAAGACAGAACTCCCAAAATTCTGTAAATGCATCACTTTTATGTGATAAGAAATATACCCAAGTGTACCTAGAAAAGTCATCTACCATGACAAATCCATACCTCCTCCCTGATAAGCTGACAGACCTGGTTGGCCCAACAAGGTCCATGTGTATCAGCTCATAAGGTTTAGAAGACATATTTTCTGTTCTAGATTTAAATGACTTTCTAGTTAACTTTGACTGAGTGCATGCATCATAGATTTTATTTTCTTTCTTAAAGGAAACTTCAGGAAGTCCTCTAACCATGCTATGCTTATTCAGTTTATGCAAAACAGTGTAACTAGCATGACCTAACCTACGATGCCATAAAAATGCTAAGTCTTCTCTACTAGTAGTAAGGCATAGGTTAGAATGTTGAATATCATCTAAATCTATCATGTAAGTGTTATTTATCCTCTTACCAGAAAATTTAACAGTTTCAGAATCAGGTTCAAAAACTTTACAACATTGAGAGTCAAAAAGCACTTTGCATCCTTTATCACATAGTTGGCTGATGCTAAGTAAATTATATGCTAAACCTTCAACCAACATGACATCTTCAATGCAACAGGTAGTACACTTACCTACCTTACCTGTTCCAACAATCTTACCCTTTGTGTTGCTACCAAAGGTGACAAGGCCTCCTTGTTTCTCTGTCAGCATGCAGAACTTGGCCTTATCCCCTGTCATATGCCTGGAGCAGCCACTATCCAAGTACCACAAATTGTTCTTGGCTGCCAGGCATACCTGCACACACAATCAGGTAGAGAAGTTTGGAACCCAAGACTGATTGGGCTCCAGAGAAGATGAAAAGCAACTAAAACAAGAAAGCAGACTTTTAGGAATCCACATTTGTTTGAAACAATTCTGTTTAGTGGATTTTTCAGATTTCTTTTTGTTTTACTTTTTCTTGTTGACACTAGCATGATTATTTACAGATTGATTATTTCTGTGCCAGTGCCTTGGCCAGGGTGTATTCACGAAATTTTGGCCATAGTAATCATTGGGCTGGCTGTGGAAATGTTGGTTCCTAGGTGTCCAAGAGCCATACCCATTAACCCAATTTCTAGTGTAAGGTTTATAGGACTGTGTAGCCTGATGTCCATAACCTGTAAACCTTCCTTGAGTCCTAGTCCATCCTGACCTATTTGGATAGGTTGACTGTGCAAAGAAGTGGGACTGGGCTCTAGGTTGGTAGAAATATTTGGGTTGAGCTCTAAAAGCATTCTGCCTCCCCTGCACCTTGGACCCTGCTGACCTGTTCATAGGTGTGTATTAGGTCTTCTTCATAGGTGGTGGTGATGGTGGAGACTTGGTGACCTTAACATGGGGTTTATAAGACTGTGTAGGTTGACCCCTAACCTGAGACTGAGCTTTGGGATTTTGCTTGGATGTGCTAGCTCTACTAGTCTCATTCAATTTTTGTTTGCCCTTCTCCTCAGCACTAGGACTTTTTCAGATTAGCAGTTTTGTTCATTGAAATGTTTGAATTCATGCTAATTAGAGGTCCTTTCTCTTTTTGTGCAATAAATGAAATAGTTTTCATTCCAAAGGTTTTTGTTGCACTAGAATTAAATTCAAGGCCCTCTTTTCTGAAGTTGACCTTTGACCCTAACAAAGCATTTAGGTTATCTGAACCTTGGGTCATTTTCTCAATAGTCTTAAGCTTGTCCTCATTATCCTTTTGAATATCTTCAATGGATTTCTTAAGTTCTGTATTCACACTTAGGACAGCTTGATATTTTTCATTCACTATTTTTATCTCACTCTCACATTTCTGAATTTTCAATTTCAGTTCATCAGTTTCTTTTTCTAACCTCTCATTTTCTTATTTAGAGGCTTTTGACTCATTCTTGATTTCTTCTAATTCAGAACATGTGAGTTTCAATTTTTTATTCTCAAAGACATGCAATTTTATCAGTTAGAGTTGTATTATTTTGCATGGAGTTAATCTTTCTTCTTAGATGCCTGTTTTCCTTTCTAATATCATCAGCTCTATCAGCTATGTCATGGTAGGCATCTACCCAATCAGCAATAGTGAAATTTTCGAATCTAGTATTACCTCATCTGAGTCCTCCTCTCTGTCTTCAGAGCTTGTTGCCATAAGGCAAATGGACTTCTCAGATTCGGCTTCACTGTCTGAGCTTCTACTGAAGGAACCTTCATCTTCATCCCTCCAGGTACTCACCATTGCTTTCCCTTTCATGTTCCTTCTCTTTGACTTGTCCTTGTATTTCTGATTCTCTGGACAGTCAGCTTTCAGATGGCCTGTTTTCCTGCATTGATAACAAGTATTAGTTTCAATTTTCTTAGCAGGGTTATGTTTATACCTTTTATCCCTTCCGCCGCCACTATATTTCTTTTGGCTGAATCGTCCTGCTCCTTTCCTGAGGAACCGCCTGAACTCTCTAGTCATCATTGCCATCTCAGTACGAGTTATATCTTCTTCATTCAGGCTCTCCTCGGATGATGAACTGCTAGAGCTGGATTTGTTGGATTTGCTGGCACCAGCTTTCAGAGCGATTGGCTTATTATTCCTCTCAGCTTCTTCTATCTTTGACATATTAATCTCATATGCCACCAGCGAGCCAATTAGCTCATCAGCCCTTGTGGTTCACAAATCCCTTGACTCCTCTATCACTGTAGCCTTAGTATGCCAAGCATGAGTCAGGGAATGCAATATCTTCCTCACTACATCGTATTCTATCTGAGGTTTCCCAAGACCTCTAAGACCATTTGTGATAATAGTTAATCGAGCGTACATCTCCTTGATGGTCTCGTTTGGCTTCATCTTGAATGCCTCATATTCAGACACTAGGAAATTAGCCTTCGTCTCTCTAACTTGAGAGGTCCCTTTCCTGAGGAACCGCCTGAACTCTCTAGTCATCATTGCCATCTCAGTACGAGTTATATCTTCTTCATTCAGGCTCTCCTCGGATGATGAACTGCTAGAGCTGGATTTGTTGGATTTGCTGGCACCAGCTTTCAGAGCGATTGGCTTATTATTCCTCTCAGCTTCTTCTATCTTTGACATATTAATCTCATATGCCACCAGCGAGCCAATTAGCTCATCAGCCCTTGTGGTTCGCAAATCCCTTGACTCCTCTATCACTGTAGCCTTAGTATGCCAAGCATGAGTCAGGGAATGCAATATCTTCCTCACTACATCGTATTCTATCTGAGGTTTCCCAAGACCTCTAAGACCATTTGTGATAATAGTTAATCGAGCGTACATCTCCTTGATGGTCTCGTTTGGCTTCATCTTGAATGCCTCATATTCAGACACTAGGAAATTAGCCTTCGTCTCTCTAACTTGAGAGGTCCCTTCATGGATCACTTCAAGTGCATCCCACATCTCCTTAGCTGAACTGCAAGCTGATACGCGGGAGAATTTTGTAGGGTGCAGAGAGCACTGAATGGCGTTTATGGCACTCCAATTTAGTGTAGACCTCCTGATCTCCTCCTTGGTCCAGACTTCCTCATTAGGGGACAACTCATAAGGTCCCTTGCTTACTACCTTCCAGATCTCATAATCCTTCGCCCTCAAAAATACTTACATACGGTTCTTCCAGTATGCATAGTTAGATCCATCGAAGAATGGGGGCTTTGTGGTTGAGTGTCCTTCAGCTATCATCCCTCGAGCATCCATCTGTACCTTTCTCTTCGGGCGATGAGTCCCTGTAGAAGAGTTAGGCTCTGATACCAACTGTTATGTTAGATGGACGCAGTCTATCTCCACGAATTGTGGATCTAGAGGGGGGTGAATAGATCTATTGCCTAATTTAAAACCAGTATAAGGCTCTAATGCGGAATATAGGCAAACAACTGTTGAACGACTGAAGCAGCACAAATATATCAGAACAACGCAGATCACAGTGAATGCGGACCTAAGCAATCATCTACTATGATATGAACGGTTGAACTGAAATCACAAAATGCACAAATCAATCACTCAGTAGACACCAGATTTTTAGGTGGTTCGGTCAGGTGACCTACGTCCACCCCACACTCAACCGAGTATGGCTTACTGCTGCGCAGTACAGCTTGCGTCCGCTGGGCAATACAGCTTAGCCTACAACTGCTGATACACAGCTTCGCTGGGCTTTACAGCTTGCCGACCAGAGGAACAAATCCTCTACAACCGCTGGGCGATACAGCTTAGCCGTCGAGACCTGGTCTCACCTGCTGAGGATTACAGCTTCACCTGTTTAGTGGAAACCTCCACTGCAATTGCTGGCTCACAGCTTGAAGAAACAGATTCGGAAACAAAAGACAGAAGCAAACGAAAATGAGAAAACCCGGAAGGGAAATAGCTCTCAATGAGCAAACATCTCAGCTCTGGTATCTGAACCAAGAGTCTGAGTTACAACCTCTCAATGAACCTCTCTCAACTCATCTCTCTCAATCGAACTCTCGCAACTCATCTCTCCTTTCTCTCTTTCTTCTCTTCTCTACTTTTCTTCTCTGTGGATCTCGGTGGCTCTCTGCTGCTTCAGACTTTCAGTCTCACTGTATAGACTTTACCACTCGATCGATCAGCATCCTTCTGAAGAAGAAAGCTCATATATATACCAGTAGCAGATTGGATAAGGGCGCGTGGCTTCCACATTTCCCGCCCAGAGAATTCGCCAGATCCGAGTAAATTTCATCCACATGGCAGCATCCTGTCTGGGCTGCTTCCACGTGTCATAGTCTGGGCACCTCGTCCTTCCTTGGATCACGAGCCAATCCTTCATCTTTGCACTTTAGTCCCTGTCAGTCAGTCGAAAGAAATTATCAGTTTAAGGATTAACTGATGTGCATACTATACATAGACAGAGCTGAAGCAATGTATAGACTTCATGAAGCAAGACAATTACGTTGTACAGACTATGTGAAGACAAAGCTAAAGCAATGTATAGACTTCATAAAGCAGAGCTGAAGCAGTATAGACTCAGTGAATGCAAAGCAATGCAGTGTTCAGACTCTATGAATGCGAGGCTATGCATTGTACAGACTATGTGAATACAGTGCTATGGCCTGTACAGACTCTACGCATGCAGGGCTTATGCCATGTTCAGACTTTGTGAATACAATGCTGTGCAATGTATAGACTCTGTATATGCAGAGCTTAACCCCTGTACAGACATCAAATATGCAGAAGTAAACGTGCATCAATGTGTAGACTTAGCAAAACAAAGTGTGAACAAAGCAACACAATGTGCAGACTTCGATCGTAATTAAAGACAGCAATGTAAAGACTCTGCATTGTATAGACTAGCTGAAGTGTAATGTGCAGCTATTGTATAGACTTTGTGAATGCGAAACAATGCAATGTACAGACTTTATATATGCAACGCTAGAGCATGTATAGACTTCATATATGCAGTGCTAAGGCATGTGCAGACTTCATATATGCAAGGCTGAGGTGTGTACAGGCTTAGTGAATGCAACACTGAATCATGTACAGACTTCACATTCACTATGCAGACGTTGTACAGACATGCTAATGTGTAACGTAGAATGCATCAAGCAAAGTGTGTACATTGAAGATATGCTCAAGAGTGTATAGACTTGATCAGACATCAGAAGCACAAGTGCTCAAGAGAGATGGTGGATGTACATACTTCAACTCTCAACTGAGACGGTAGATGTACAGACTTTAACTCTCAACTGAGACGGTGAATGTACAGACTTCGCATGAGACGCTAGACTCTGTACAGACTTGGAGACAATGCATGCTGCAGTGTATAGACTTAGGATTAAGCAAGGCAATGTATGGACTTCAAGTCATGAGACACAAGTTGAGACGATGGATGATGTACAGACTTCAATGCGTGCTTGCAACACGATGTATAGACTTAGCCTATGCAGACTTAGTCTGATGTACAGACTTTACATTAAGCAAGGCGCTGTATGGACTTCGAATCATGAGGTATAAACTTGCCAGAGGAACTGGACGATGTACAGACTTGAGCAAAGCAAGGTCTGTATAGACTTGAGAGAGAGTTCACGATGTATAGACTTAGCGAAGACACGATGTATAGGCTTTAGCAAAGCAAGGGCTGTACAGACTTCAACTCAGCTGCAATGTATAGACTTGCAGGTGCAACGTAGGTAAAGATCAAGGAGTGTATAAACTTGATATCGTGGAACACACAGGCTGTACAGACTTCATCGATGTCTAGACTTGGAAAGTTAAGCTGGTGAATGTACAGACTTTACCGATGTCTAGACTTTGAATGAATGTGCATGCATTGAATAGACTTCGCATATGATGTACAGACTTGCTAGTCAGACAGGCACAAGCTCTGTACAGACTTTAGCATGCAGACAGGCCATGTGAATGTATAGACTTATGTTCTAAACGATGCACAAACACAACAATGCAATGTATGGACTTTGAGTGTGTAGACTAGTGTGTGTGCAATGTGTAGACCTGTGTGTGTGTGCATGACGATGTATAGACTCTTACTGCATAGAACACATAGACAATTTGACAGAGATAGTTTCATCAAAACATAAACAGTTGCCAATCAATCAAAACAAGCTGTTGCCAATGAAATAAAGCTATTGTCGACATCATCAACACAGAGGAGTCACAACATAACCGACCGTGTTTAACCCAGTGTTTCCGATGATCATGTTTTTGCAATGATTGAGTGCCTACATGTACCTAAGTCTGAGGATTATCATGCTTGGCATAATTCCTCATTATCCTTGACCCATTGAGAGTATTATTGAAAGTCTTGTATCTTAATACTTTACCTTATTGAAATTCTTCATGAGTTGATCTACGTTCTAAACTTAGTTTGCATTTCAATGAGATCCTTGATATTACAATAACCTATAGTTACTTGACTTCTTTCATATTACTCGAACATAACTTCTTTAGATTCATTAGTCACTAATGAATGAATGAAATTATCTAGAAACTAATGAACGGGACTTTAGTCCAAAATTTACCCCAATGTCTATGCATATAGGGCCCGATCAGGTCTTGGGAGGAGCACCCGAAATATTCAATAACCGCGAGAATATTGGTTAATTGTGGTGATGGCATTGCACCAAACCCAATGCAAGATTGAATCTAGACATTTCAATGAATGAATAATCGTATCGAACGAAATATTGTTCTTGACCTGGAAAGAGGTAAATTGTTATTGAACTCCAATGTTATTGGGCCAATTCTAATGTTATATTCATCTTAATGTCTAGTCCATTGATATATTATGTTAGCTTGTTATTGAATTCTTTAATGATATATTTCCTTATCATACTTTATTCCTTGATATTGTCTCATACTTCTAAAGTTCTTTCCTTTACTGGTCATGTCATATTGTATCTCCTATTGTCTCTTGATTTAGCATGTGATTTTTACACCATGGCATATAGTCATATTGCATAAGATGATTAATTACTTATATTTGCCTGGTTAAAGAGGAGTAACCCCTACTGGGCATTCGCTCATATAGTGTTTTCAATATTTTTTAGGTAGTTCTGATGAAGAAGAACCTCAATAGGACGGGCTGATATTAGAGTGATCATGAGCGACCTTCTAGAATATTTATGTCTTTAGAATCTAGTAGAACTATCTTTTTATAATGAGTCTTGAAATTGAGTTATAAGAAGTTTGGAGTCTTTATGTCAAGGAAGAATTTGTAGATGTCATGTCTAGTAAGTTGGAGTTGGTGTATGTAACTCTTGAATTCTCATGATTATTAATAAAGTTTATTTTGGTTGAATTATGGTGCCTTGTCACTTGAATTTTTGATTTTTCTCTGATTGAATGAATGATTATGACTGCCGCGCTCTGAGATTCCGCATCGGGACATGACAGATTTCCACTATGTCCCCGCAAGAAATAGTTACACCAACCATTTTTGATAAGGTGTTCGGCCATACCATGGGCGCTCTCTCAACTAGAGCCCCAACTAACTTCCAGGTTTAGCCAAACCTAGTTATTTTTGGTTGGTGTTTAGCCACACCAATGGTGCTTCTCTCAATTAGAGCCCCAGTTGCTTTCCAGGTACAGCCAAACCTACAGGATACTGACCTCCTATTGGTCACATAAGATACAGACCCCTGTTGGTCACATAGGATACTGACCTCCTGCTGGTCCCACAGGATACTGACCTCTTGCTAGTCCCTCTTGCCTGCAAGCAAGAGCTTCTCCCCTTAAGGATAAGATTACCACTTTACAAGTGGGATGATATAGAGATGTCTCTAGATAGGCCGATTGTGTATAGTTAAATACAAATTTGTTCAAGACAAAAAAACATGAATGAAAGCACACAGTCTTGAACAGAAAAGAAAAGCCTTCTAAAGAAAAACAAAGTATCGCGGAAGGCTAGAGAAGAAGTAGAATATTGCAGTAGTTAATCGCATAAGCTTCTTCTTCTTTTCTTAAGTGTGCAATAGCTTGTGTGGTTGAGAAAGAGGATTGAGCTTCTAGTTTCTCTTAACACTGATAATGAAAGCTTGTGCTCAAATTGGGTTGCTTGCTCAGTTTAGCTGGAGTGTATTTGTTCGTGCTGGCTCCACCAGCTCTGCTTTCTATTTTAGGAGCTCCACATGTATATAGCTCTTCTATGGCACAATTTCTGTTAGATACAACTTGGGGAACATTAAGCACATCTTGGTGTACGACAGATACATCCAGGTAGATGTTAGACTCAGGCTTGTTCCTGATACAAAAAGAGCTTTGCATTCTTCGTTGGGTGTGTAGTTGAGACATCTTTTCTCCCCTTGATCAAACTAGCGTACTTTTTGTGTGAATGGACTTTGAGCTGATTTTCTTTAGATAGTTCTTTCATGTATTCCTTAGGGGCCCGTTTGATATCGGGACAAGGCCAAGTTATCTCCGTTTTATCCCCGTTCACCATTTGGTAGAGCCCAAAATCGTAGGGATATACCAGGTTAAGAAAAATCAGGTTAACCTAAAAAATGAGGTTAACACCATGGATAACTCATTCCAACTTGTACTTGGAATGAGTTATCCCCCCATCCCAAACCCCGTTTCCTCTTGTGAATGACATTCCTCCCGTGCCTTCATCGATCGCACTGTTCCCTCCCCTCTCTCGCGAGTGCTCTCCACTCTGTCTCCCCTCTTTCGCCTCTGTGCTCTATAGCTGAGCTGCTGTCGCCTCCAATTATCTCTAGCTGACTCCCTCGGAAGGTTGATCTCCTCTCGCCACACACTCTAGCTCATGCCCTCACTCGATTGTACTCTTTCTCCCCTCTCGTAATTACCTTAGCTACTGTGCTCTCCGGTGGATGTCTTCCCTCTGCTATGCATCGCCTCTTCAGATCGTCCCTGGTAGAGCTCTCCCCTTTACTACACATGGCTTCCGATCATCTCCGCCCGGCTCCCTGTGAAGCTTAATGTCCTCTGGCGATCGTCTTTGACTCGTGCCCTCACTTCACCGCACTGTTTCTCCCCTTTCTTGTGATTAACTGCTTGTGCCCTCTGACCTCCCTCTCCCCTATCTTCTTCTGTGAGCAAACCCTAGACCCCGGATCGAACTCTCTCTCTCTCCTATCTCCTCTATTGGCCAGAGATGAGCCCCCTTACATTGTGTTCCCATTCGTCGTCTTTGTGTGTGTGTGTTACTACTAATCATATTTTGTGAACAGTTTACAGGCTGCCCCTTCCCCCAACGCTGTGGACCAGTGCTTCCCATTTTCATCTCCTTCCCCTCCGATGTGTGGACTACTCCTTCCCCGTATAAGGTAACCTCATACCACCGTACTGGGTATGATTTACCTCTCTTATGGATGTGTATGATGGTCTTGTGGAAGGCTATTTATGAATCTAATGTGATATATACCATACTTAATATTCAAGTATTGTTTAGCTAGGCCATGCTAATAATTTTGTTTAGGGCATGTCATAGTCCATGTTATTTTTAGTATGATAGGAATATTATCTTGTGCAATTTTCAGCTCTTCGGGTGCTTCATATTATCTTCATTTAATAGTCATATGGGCATTCTATTTTTTGTAGTAAAATACCAGTGCATATAATTAGTCATTTGTGTGTGTTAGCTTGAAATTTTATCCACAATCATATGTTGTATTTGTATTGGCCTCACTTCTTATTTCCTAATGATTAATTATGTTCCGTTGTGGACTACTCCTTCCCGTTGACATCTCTTTCCCCTTCATTGCTCCTTCCCCTCTGGTGTGTGGACTACACCTTCCCCATATAGGGTAATCTCATACCACTGTACTGGGTATGATTTACCTCTCTTATGGCTGTGTATGATGGTCTTGTGGAAGGCTATTTATGAATCTAATGTTATGTACAACATGCTTAATATTCAAGTATTGTTTAGAGCATGCTAATAATTTTGTTTAGGGCATGTCATAGTCCATGTTATTGTTAGTATGATAGAATATTATCTTGTGCAATTTTCAGATCTTCGGGTGCTTCATATTATCTTCATTTAACAGTCCATATTATTATCATATGGGTGCTTCATATTACCTTCATTTAACAGATGAATCTATAGGATGTCTAAAACTATCTATATGTCACCATTGTCCTCGTCATAAGCCTAAACACATTAATCTGAGGTTAGCTAGATCTAGAACCACCAAACACTTTGGACAAGCTTCTCAGTAAAGTGGAATCCTTTCTCCCTTTTTTACAACACAACCTCAGTGAAGAAGTTCTAAGTGCAATCAAAAGGAAATTTGGCCCAATAAATGGTCATTTCGCTATCAACTACATATGGAATGATGCTTTTCCAAAATTGTATCATTGCAACTTAAAATTTTGAAAATGACAATTAGAAGCATGTCATCCATGTTGGATATTAGGTGGGAAAAGAGTGATGAGAGAAAGCTTACGGTTCCTAATTAATGTAATAAACTTGTCATGCAATTAAATCAATACCCAAAGGGAATTTGTATATGTAGATTGACTTTTTTTGTAGTAAAATATCCGTACATGTAATTACCCATTTGTGTGTGTTAGCCTGAAATTTTATACACAATCATATGTTGTATTTACATTCGCCTCACTTCTCTTTTCCTAATGATTAATTATGTTCTTGTAAAAAAGTATGAGTGCACCTAAAGATGGGAGAAATAAGGTGACAAATTGGAGCAACGAGACAGATTTGTATTTCGTAGATCTCCTGGTAGAACATAAGGTGAGCAATGATGGTTTTGCTAATGGAAATTTCACAAAGGAGGCATGGAGGCATGGAAATTTTCACCATACCGCGTCTTTTTTGTTTACATGTTACGTATGTCATTTTGTCTTGTACATTTGCTCACAACTTGGGAATGATAAGTCATGTCGGTTCTTCATATGGGTGGATGAACTATTACTGTGTCATTGTGGTAAAGGACTATGTAGAAGGCGGACCTCAAACACTAGTAAGAATAAAGAGACAATATTTTATGTATGTCCAGGATCTAAGATACGTGACCAATATTTTTTATGGTTATTATTTTTACATTCCTTATAAAATGTACATAATGTGAATATCTTTTACTTGCAGGCTGACAAGACAACATCATGTTGTGGGTTCTTCAAGTGGGAATAAGATTTGTCAACGGTATGGACTAATTTATGTATTCAGTGATAATGTGAATGTTTAATTTTGTAAAGTCGAGTATGTACTATGCTAGAGTAAAATTTATATTTTTTGTTATAATGTGAATGCTTAATTTTACACAACCGAGTGTGTGCTGTGTCAGAGTAAAATTTATGTTTTTTATCATAATGTTAATGTTTAATTTTATACAGCCGAGTGTGTGCTGTGCCATATGTGAATGTTTAATTTTACACAGCCGAGTGTATGCTGTGCCAAATGTGAATGTTTAATTTTACACAGCCGAGAGTGTGCTGTGCCAGATGTGAATGTTTAATTTTACATAGCTGAGTGTGTGCTGTGCCAGATTTGAATGTTTAATTTTACACAGCCGAGTGTGTGCTATGCCAGAGTGAAATTTGTATTTTCTTTGATAATATGAATGTTAAATTTTACACAATCGAGTGTGCGCTATGTCAGAGTGAAATTTATATATTTTGTGAAAATGTAAACATTTAATTTTACACAGTCGAGTGTGTGCTATGCTAGATTTGAATGTTTAATTGTACATAATCGAATGTGTGATGTGCCAGAGTAAAATTTATGTTTTCAGTTGTGCCAGAGTAAAATTTATATTTTTTGTGATAGTGTGAATGCTTAATTTTACACAACCGAGTGTGTTGTGCTAGAGTGAAATTTATGTTTTCTATGATAGTGTGAATGCTTAATTTTACATAGTCAAGTGTGTGCTGTGCTAGATGCAATTCGTGTTTTAAAACTTAATTTATTTTAGTATTTCGCAGCCGTGTGTG
Source organism: Amorphophallus konjac (assembly GCA_022559845.1). Taxonomy (NCBI): domain Eukaryota; kingdom Viridiplantae; phylum Streptophyta; class Magnoliopsida; order Alismatales; family Araceae; genus Amorphophallus; species Amorphophallus konjac. The sequence goes on from CM040126.1 coordinate 139,191,689, forward strand.
TTCTATTTGTTAAAATGTTGAGCAAGTCTTAGATATAGAGAACACGAGGGTATTTTGAATTTATTGGCGTATGTTGGTCAATCTTTTACACCTTTCTTTCGGGAGAAGAGAATGAATGTCATACTTTCATCAAATCACTCGGAAAAGAAAAAGTCTAATATATATGTTGAACAACGGGAGTTTGAAGATAGAGTTTTATTAGAAGATTTAAGACGAACACTCGAGAAAGAGAAATTCTCAACCGATCGGACTATTCATTTATGTGGAACTTTATTGACAAAATTTGATGAGTTGAAATTATATAAGAACTAAAACTTTTGTTTTATCTATTTTAGCATGTAAGAAATGAAACTTGATGAGTGGGTAGTTTTGTTGGCTCAAGGTGGTTAACAATCTTTATGAGAGAATGTAAACTCTTCTATTGTCTTGGATATTTAATATTTCTTGCTTCATATTGATGTTTTGGAATGAGCTAGTCTTAGTAAGAACATATTATTGTTTCTTAATTAAAGATGAAAGATATTAAGAGGATGTCATTGTGGTTATTTTTGATATGGTGACGTAAAGATGCATTGTCATTATTAATATTAATGAACTTCCAATAAATTGAAAAATATGCTAAGAAGTAACCTTTTGATAATGATACAATCTACCTATTCTGTTCTTATGCATCTTTCTTTCTTTGCAAGCATTTCTATTTACTTTTTAAACTATAAATAGCCATGGATAATTATTTAAATAACACCACATGATCTCATCTATCTTTCTCCCCTTAAAATACTCTCATCTATCTATCTTCCCTTAAAATACATGTTTATCAAAATAGTAAATTTAATGATGATTGCAAAAAAAAATCAATTCAAATACCTCCATTTGTACTACTCATGATTATTAAGAAAAGTATCAAAGTTAATTTTAATTAGTACTTATCAAAATTTCTAATAATAAATTAATTAAGATTTTCATTAGTGATAAATATGACAGTTAAATAATTTTTTTTAAGTCATTGACTATGTAAGATTTTGCATAAGTCTCCTTAATTAGGAGTCAAATTATTCCTAATGATGAATGTAAATGACAAATAAAATAAAAAAGAACATGATCATTAATATTATTCTCATTGCTACTAAGCATTATTAATATTAAAATAATGTCTCAAATAAGGCTATCATTTGTACAACTCATGATTATTAAGAAAAGTTATTAAATAATATTTTCATTAGTATTAATTACAATTGTCAATAATAATTAATTAGGACCTTTATTAGTGGTAACAATGATTGTTAACAATAGTTAAATAAGTAATTTCACTATGTTGAAGATATTAAATTTGACTAAATTCCGTTAATCCCAACCAAACGGAGAATAACATCATGTCCTTTAACCTTAGATAAGAAGGGCAAACAAATCTTTTTTTAGCACTTATTCTCCTTCGTATCCCCAATTTTTACCAAATGAAGAATATGAATATTTTTATACTTATCTCATCGCATATCAAATATATATGAGAATAAAGATAGGGATAAATTAACTTAGAATGACTTACGTCTATTCTCCTCAAAATTTATCCTGATACCAAACGTGACCTAGAGGATCTTTTTGGTGCTTGTTGGTAGAGTCCTTTTTGTAGGTTTCTCATTTTTCTAGGACTGTCAGACTGTAGAAGGTATTTGAATATATTTTGAAAAGATAAGTTCAAATAAGATTGTAGAAAAATATCTCCTTCTTATTGTAGAGGCTGAAACATCCATGTACTGTTGTGCTTTCCTATCAGTCTATTTCTCTATAAACTAGAGTATGAATAGTGACCTTTTTAGGTCATTAGTCAAGTACATGTCTCAGAAAGAAAACAAAGTATCGTGTTCCCTTATATGCTACATTTAATATCTGCATAACACATTTAATGTATTAGAAAATTGAATTTCATTGTAAAAATCATTTAGGCATTTTGTCTTTGTATACTATGGTCAATTAGATAGAAATTTTATGTAGCGACTAAGTTAATTTCTCATGACTATTTATACTTTAGCTTTCTTAGGAATATGAGAGATGTGAGATAGATAGCTAATGCTCCTTAAGTACAGTCTGTCATTTGAATGTTTGACATAGGGTGCAACTATCATATATATAATAGGATAGCTGATGACTCACCATCTGATCACTTTGCCATAGTCGATGTAGGGAATGTTGTCTTCATAAAAATGACCTACCATATGATTTAGATACTGATGACTTTTGATTAAGTTAGTTGCTAAATCACTGCTCTGCAGTTATCAACAACATAAGAAAATAGGCAACAATTTTAAGATACTTGATCATATAGTGCGGCTAAGTTGGTATACTGTAGCTATTTATAAGATCATAAGCCTTAGTCAGATAGCTGGTCTTCGTGCAACAAGTTGAAGTTTTACACAGATAGGTGATCCGAAGAGATAGTCAATTAGTCCATGCACCTATTGTCACGACCCAGCATCCGAGTATCAAAAAGGAACCGGTGCAACCCGAATCCTGACCTGCTACTCACAAGCCATAGGACTCGGAAGGGTTTAATTAATGCTGTGGAGATGCATCATAACCTAAAATGAATACAGAATTTAAAGTGCAAAAATTAAACTATAGCTACTATAATTTAAATAGTTTATAGTCCAGAGCACAATGTCCGAAAAGTGTAGTGAAAGAAAGGAAAGTATACAGCCCTGGGGCATACCCCGGCTCAAGCACGCTGGCAACTAGACCCTCCGGACGCTGTACTGGATCATCGAACTCCAAGTGGAAGCACCACACTTGAAAAGAAAGGGGTGAACCTCATCTCATTGGCTTAGTAGGGATTCCGCGGATCCCCACCACAACAACGGCGGTAAACAATAACAAAAATAACTGTAGCGAGAAGAGCAACAATAATAATAATAACAGGAGTAACAAGAGTAGTAATGACCGCAGTCAGTGGAACCATGGCTCTCTAAGCTACTCCTACTCTCAATGGGGAAAACCTCGACCTCATTGTCGAAACCGCCAAACTAACGGTAAACCACAGCTAGCTACCGGGAAAACCCACGACACCTCTATCATGAAGGCCCGTCCTTACTGATGGGAGCCACAACATAGACTACGTAGTCAAGGGCACAACCTCCACTCTCGGGAGGACTACGACCTCAATGCTAGAGAAACCTCAGTCTCGAAACAAGAAGAGAGCCATGACCTCACCGTTGTGTAAGCTCTACCTCCACTGCCGGGAGGGCTGCGACAAAACTGTCGGTAACTCCACCTCGGCCCGCCGTCTCGCAAGTCTCATGTGCGGCCCACACCCAGTCTCAGGAGGGGCAAAGATATATGCATTCACACCTCTCCCTAGGACTAGCTAGGGTCTGTACCACTGCACCCAACAGCACGGCCGTGTCCTACTACCTGACACGAGGTACGTGCCCCTATACCCACCAGCAACGTACACTTTTCAAAGCCAAGGTACTTGTGCTCAGACCATCTCGCCTCTACTCTATGAACGCCGTACTCACTAGGTAGTCTCGCTCGATCCTACCATGATATGTCCTCAAAACAGTGCTACGACAAAATAGTAAACCTGTAGTCTCACAAAAACCACCGGAGTGCCATGCACGCACCCAAAACTTGAGTGGAGTACCACCTCAAGCCATGACACAAGGTCGGACAGAAACCAACCAATACCAACCCGAATAACTCACATAGACACGACCTCCAAGTTGTACATGCAAGGCCAGCGAAGAACGGAAGAGTACCGACCCCAAGTAACTCACACGGGTACCCGGTACCCATGTGAACATACCTAATCATGTGGGCAGACCCTTCGCAAAGAACCATAAACCTCACATGTGGGGAACCAAATTTTGGGGTGACTTCCGCCTACACAAGGCCAAAGTGGCCCAAGTCTTATGGGTTTTCATGAATATAATATTAATTTGGGTGTTCCGGGGTGAAAACCGAGTTCTGGGGTTCAAATGGGCCAAAAGGGCCTTGAGTTGGTTGACCAACATAGTTGGTCGATCAACCAACACCAAGGAACGGTCTACCGACCACTCTGGTCGGTCGCCCAACAGGGAGAATCGGTCGACTGGCCTGCCTTGGGTCGGTAGATCGAAATTCCCAGAACCCGCTTGTTCAAGCAAGGCCCGAACGGTCAACTGATCCCAGTGGTCGGTCGATCGATTCCAGTCATTCTACAGCGAGAACCCTCTGTGGGGTCCCATTCCATTCCCTGCTCGTTTCGCACGAGGGCGAAAACAATGGGAAACCATTCCCCAACCTCCTACCCATCGAGAAGACTCATTTAAACCATAAATCACCGACCGATTTGGTGAAATTGCTCTCACCCCGAAAACATGCTCAAACCTTCGCCAGAACATAACATAACCTACTCTCGGTCTCGCCACGGCCCCAAATCACATGGAAATGTAGGGAAGGCAAAAGGGAATCATTCCTCAACATCCTTTCCATCAGTACCACAAGATCGGCTAAGAAACACCACCTGGATCGACAGGAAATGCCACTCACCCAAAACATACATTTCACCCCTGATAGAAGGAAACCTGCTCTATCTTGCTCAAAATGGCACGAAATTGCGGGAAATCAACGCATGTGGGTTAGGGATCCATCCCCCTAGCTCTCACAAAGAGATCGTGCGCTAAGGACGCCGAATTGCCACAAAAATGCCGAGTTCTCCCAATGCCTAACCCCGAACTCTCGAGCACACACATTGCACCACCGCCTCTCGTTCCTCACTTTTATCCTCACTACTCATCGCCCACGTCATCCTTCGCCTCGCCCACACGTCCTCCATCGGCCGCCAGAGAAGTAGAGGGAGAGAGGGAGAGAAACGAGAGAGTGAGAGGGAGAGAATGAGAGAATGAGGGAAGAGAGAGAGAGGGGTGGGGGGTTTAAATAGGAAAACATTTAGGATTTTAAAATTTTGAAAATAAGAAAATAGGAAAAATTCATTCCCACAATCTTCGGAAAATACGTAACTCACCCGTCATGCCGCGGAGCTCGACATATTTTATTTTCTCTTATATGGGGATTCAAATACCTAAAATTTAGAAAATTATATTTTAATTAGATAACACGATCTAGGACCCACAGAAACGCTCCGAAACCAGTGGATACTAGATCCAAAAACCCGAGTCATGACCTTCCTTCCCCCTTAAAGAAATTTTATCCTCGAAATTCGAAGGAATGCACCATAACTCATAGGGGAAGAAGGACTCACTCCACTGGGTACCTGGGAATGCTCCCATCTCTTCCAACATGACTCGAAAACTCCCCATGCATAACCTCTTGAGGGTCACAACCAGACCAATATAAGCAGAAGAACTCACTCGCTCCACATTCATTACTCACGCAAACCCTCAGGAACGAGCAAGGCACACAAAAAATAGATGGGTCTGGCATCACCTCAGCCACACCAAGATCTCAAAGACATGAGTAATACTCGACAAAAGTCCCCACACAGCAAGGAGATATGACCCGCACACAAACTTCTACCACAACTTGGGAACCATACTCAGCAGTCCAATCAGGACATGAACTTCCACTGCTGCTGACCATAACTTTTCTGATAGCTCCCAGTCACCGGCATCCTACACTTTGCGAGTTGAAGCACTACTGAACATCGCTGGACCAACTCTGGTCCCAACACCAATTTCTCACTAGCCCCTTTTACACGCGTGGGACACAATGTGAGCTGACACCTGAGGCCTCACAATTCCACAATTCTCAGCATTTCTAATTTGTCTCAATTAACAAACACCCTAGTTGCAGAAGTCCATCTACTAGCCACTGGCCACACACCAACTGGAATTCTTTCTTGCTTCATTCTCCTCTCCTGCTTCTCTTACAGGAGCCAATAACCAACCATTTTTAGATCTCATCAATTGATCCATTGGTTCTAACACTTGATATCTTCACTCACTAAGCCAACGACATCTACACACCATTTCTGGTTACAGCTCAACTCCCTTGCCAACTCTAACCTCTCAGAAAGGGGAGTATGACGTGGTCACCCATGGAAACCTCGCAAATCTCAATTTCACTAACTCTGATCTCAGAGCTTCAGAAAACTCTTTTCGATTCGAAACAACAAGGGGGCCTCTATCAAACACCATGACTTCAAGAGCCCTTATACCAAAGAACCATCCGTGTGACGACCCAGACTCTGGATACCTGGTAAACCCGATACCACTTGGATTCTGAGAGGCCTCCCAAGAGCGGTAAAGCTCTAAAGGGATAAAAAGGAGTGTATGAAGTACATTGAACTTTCAGATAAAGCAGTAAACAATTAATTACTATGATCAGGATTGCTAAAATAGCAGAAATAAAATTAAATTTTCTATTAAACAAATTAAACTACAGAGCTAGCAAGCTACAATAGAGTCTAGTCCAACTAAAGTACAGTACAACAGGAAAGATAACATACTCTCAAGTCGGAGGAAGCCCGACACTGGCAAACTTGGCAACTAAGAACCACCGCACTGCACTTCCAAAGCACGAGGCAGAACAGCTACACCTGAAAAGTCAGGGGTGAGCCTCGTCTCACTGGCTTAGTAGGGGTCCCGCAGATCCCTACCACAAAACAAACGTAGTAACATCGACTCCGAAAATAGGAATATGAGTAGGAACAACAAAAGTAAAAAGGAAAGCCGTATTGAACAGAAACACGGTAGCCGATCGAACATTGGCCCTCTAAACCACTCCTAATCGGCAAAGACATGGATCCCCAAACACATAATCGAGAATCACCAAACTGATGCAAGGAACTCTGGCTACACATCCAGGACAACATTACGACATCTTTGTCGTACAGGTTCATCTACAGAGACAACATCCCAACTCAAGACCACACGGTCTAAAAGCACCAACACATACACGATCTCATCGTCGTGTACGCTACACTGACCTCGGGTAAAGTCGAACACAGACTACCCGGCAAGTCACGTCAACCCTGACGAAAAATAGTCACGAAAGCCACAAGTCATGTGTCATGTGACATAAGCACCTCCTCACTAGAAGAACATCCAGATACGTCCACTGACGTCTTACACTGCGCCTCACGTGTCTCCCACTCACCTGGAACGCGGTAACTGAGACACCGAACAAGAACTAAGTACCAAGTAACGAGTGACTAGTCAGGGTCACGCCTGTCGGCTCTCATCCAAACGCCCCTGACCACGTGTGCACACACAAGCTCAATGTCTTGAGCCAGACCTCTAGTTGGTTTTCCCCTCCCATAGGACTATCACGGAAAGACAAAGGGGCCCACGACAACCAGCCTATAAACCGTCTCAACCAGGAACTCGCCCCGCCACCACTCCCAGGTGGGCCGACACACCGAAAGTGTCGTCAGGCTACGACTAGTGGAGGCTCACTAGACACAGAGACTCAAAATAGCAAAGTACGGATAGGCTAAGCACGCACCTGTCGCAAGTACTCGAAACACAAGGCAGCACACCAGACTGCCACTAGACTCAGGACAGCCAACTAGACCTGCTAACACAACGATCCTTGAGTCATAAGACTCGAGTCAAGAGCATCGCACAAAGTGGTAACACGCCACCAATCAGCCTAGTCCCTAAGCCAAATCATGGTAAAACACATGGAAGATGGCACACAATGGCCGGATCCACACATTAATGAAAGTCCACGGCCTCCTAGGCCGCTCATCGGACTCACAATTCTGCATAACATGAAACATGGAACATGAGGGATTATTGAAGCCCTCAAACCACGTGGAAATGTAAACCAAGGTAAGATAATACCACAAAGCGTCTAAAACTAGGTCTCGATCCTCACAGGATAGACGAGACACTCACGAGATAATGTGTCAATCGCTGGGTCACAACTGGGTTGACCGGAACCATAATGACTCTCGAAGCAACATGAAACACTGCTCGGTACAGTGGCACTCTCGGACACCCTATAACACGGTCATAGCCCTCATAGGATGTCCAAGACATCCACGGAACAATGGGCTAACCAAGGGGTCAAAGCCACAACAACCGGAAGCCCAACCGACGCGAAGGAACACTCTAAACAAGTGGCGGTCAACCCTATGGCCGCAACCAACAAATGGCGGTCATAGCCTGGCCGCTACTTGCAGAATAGAATAGGTAGGAAATGGTTTGCTCATGGCCGTCTCTTAGAAGTGACGATCCTCCTAGGGCCGTCTCTGGAAGGTAGCGGTCCTGGTGAGACCGCCAACTCCAAACCACCTCAAAAGCTTCTAGAAAAAGCATGATAAGCCATCCTGGTGGCGGGGCTTTGACTGACCGTCACTTCATAAGGCTGTCAGCCGCAAGGCCATCACTATGAACCGACTAAATCAAATAACGGTCTCCCTGGGACCGTTTCTACGAAGTAGCGGTCCTCCTGTGGCCGCCACTGCCAACTTGCGGTCGGGAGCTAGACTGCTACCCCGAACCGAGTTAAAACCGTTGAAACAAGATAACGGTCTCCCTTGGACCGTCAAACAAAAGTAGCTGTCAGCCTAGGGCCGCCACTACCAAATGGCGGTCGATCGCGAGACCGCAACCTGAAACTGACATAGAACCCATTTTTACGAGTCGGATAGCGGCCCTCCTTAGACCGTTTCTCCTAGTAGCAGTCTCTGGTTTGACCGCTACTTCCTACTGGTGCGAAAATCATAGGAGAGCTCAAAACTTGGTCTTACCACGCCCCAATCGCTCCTAAACGATGGGGAAACATCCCTAGAGTCGATATCAACCTTCCACAAGTCGGAAGGGATCAAACCATCCATAAAACGGTAAGAAACAAGCGATTCCCACGAATCGACCCAAAACGAGTCACATGGACATCCGAGCTCATACCGGCCCCAAATCATGGCAGAATACAGCCAAACTGGCGGGAATTGAATCCCAACATGCCAGGGGTTCAAATGATACCATTTAAAATGAAAACCATCACATGGAACGGTGATCTCGGCTCACACCCTCGAAACATGATTTTACCCTTAAAGCAGGAAAATCCGCTCAAACTCACACCGTTCGGCTCCAAATCAAGAGAGAAAGTAGAAAATTAGTAGGGTATCCATCCCCATACCTCCACCAAAAATCTCGCGCGTCGAAATGGCTGAACCACGCTGAAAATCAGCACACGAACAACCCACGCCAGCTTCGAATCCACGAATGGGATCGCGCCAACGCCACGCTCCGATTGTTGCGCTGTCACGCTCTAGGTTAGCTCCACGCCGTCACCACCTCGTCCAGCTCTGCCACGGTCACGTGCCCGAGGGAGAAGAGAAAAGAGGAGAGAGAAGGGAGGGAGAGAAGTGAGAAACGTGAGAGGAGAGAGGAGGGAGGGTAAGGGTTAAAAATAAAAGAAAATAGAAATATTCATGAAATCTGATTTTTGGCCCAAAATTCCTTAAACTCAGAAAAATATAAAAAAATAGTATCCGCGATCCTCGGAAAGAGCACAATGCACCTGTGGCATCCCGGAGTCTCAAAATTCAACGGTTCACTCTCCACGGGGTTTCACAAGTTATACAAGGGAAACACCCTAGTTGATCGTAAAACACAATCAGGGACCCACGAAAGCACTCCGAAAGCTCTCCGATTTCGATCCGAAGAATCCAGGGTATTACAGCTCATTCCATACTCCTACATTTCATTTAACTTTGGAACTTTATTCCCAACTGATCAACCAATACTTGCCAACGCTCGGTGCCCATACGTGTCACAAAATCGCAGGGACTAGAAGATAGCACACAATTTCACAACTTTTGGCACATGCTCTCACGAGTAGGAAAGTGTCTTCCATCCTTTATAATGATTGGGTAAACGGTGGCACAATCTATGTTGAACCCCAGTCATTCTTGACTTGCCATAACTGGATCCTTCTCTTAACGAACTCCACTTGAACCTCGATTGGGTCCCTATCATCTCTGCCAAACATTTGGCACAACACTCCACAAATTTACCAGGGTAGCACCCCCATCGGTCCCAAGAACTATTTCCCCAACAACCACATGTGCTGAATCTTGAATCTACCTTGAGAACACCCTCCTTGACTGGAGTCGATCAAAGCATTCATCAACTCTAGGCAATAAATGTTCGCACTCCATCCAAGTCAATCCAATGGCCCACAGTCTGCACACAACTTTAACCACCAACTAAGTCTGCTATAGACCATACTGCACAATTCACGGAGAAGACTAGTGCGAACATAGCCCTCGCTGAACAGCTCTCGCAGTTGAGCCATCTAATCCTCAGTTTCATCGGTGCCATACAAGCAACGTCTTAGACAATGGCATAGCAATCGGCACAGCCTTTATGGCCAACACAATCTCAAGTGGAGGGACAACCCTTTTACAATTGACCAGGAAGCCTCCAACTCTTCTCACCACCAGAATATTCTCCATCTCCTATCATTGCTCCGATCCTGGGGCCCATGGGTTATGGGCCCACCACGCTTCCCCTGCACAACTTTGCACAACCTACACAGCCGAAGCATAAAGATCATGAAATCCGCCATGAAATGATTCCCAACTTAGTTAACTAAACGTAGAAAGTAGGATGAGGAAAGCTCAAACACCTTAAGTCCAGAGCGTAGACTCACTCTCTTAGTATGGCAAACCATTTACCACACCCTGGGCCTCCCAAAATTATCTAGAAATCATGACACCAGCCATACGATGCCACATACACAGCCCGACTAGTAATTCCACATGCTCAACAACACCGAGACACTCGATCACAATGAAGGGTGAACATGAAACACCCACATGCAGGTCCACTGCCAGCACTCAGGGCACTCTTACCAACTCCCCGACACGCTCGAGGAGGTTCCCATGCATAGATAAGATGGAAAACAACAGAATTGAATAAAACACAATACATAATTAAATAAAACATAAATCACACCTTCAATGAGGGGGAAAAACCATGACAATAGCTTGGTCACATGCCTCGCACATCTCGGGATCCATGCCTCATCAAATCAGAAGATTGTTGTTGCGATTGCTGAACCTGGCATGGTCTCAGAGGACATTCGCAGGCAATATGTCCAACCTAGCAGCATCTGAAACACTCTAACTCTGCTACCTCAGCTGAACACGGCCGGCCAAAATGAAAACCACCACATCTCAGACACTGCCCTGATTACTCGATCATACCGTGTCATAGTGGTCGAGCCACTGGTGGCTCAAGGCTCGCCGCCGGCAACGCTTCCTGCTCCCAATGCCTTCAGTTGGACCTGTTCCTTCTGAACAACCTAATCATATGCTTGAACCTCGATCCTGATGACGGGAAACCCACACTAGGGGATGGGAAGGGCGACGATCCCGACTGGCACGGAGACTATTGGATGACATCCTGCTACAAAAGAACCCACTGTTGAGCATGATCTTACTGAAATTGCCCTATCGAAAACTCTCGGGTCCTCACAATATCTGCCTCTAGAGCCGCCGCAGCCTGATACACTATATCCAAATCTGTAACCCGCATTGGGATTAGCACCTATCGCAGCTCTATGTTGCCCAGTAAATGGCTGAATTAACCCAGAGGAGAGTGAATGAGTTATTAAAAATAGATTGCACTATACTGTAATAATATACTAAAACTACTGCAATGATAAACTATTAGCCATAGTGATGTGTAGTGTTGGGTGTTGAATATAAAATATCAAAACAAAAGCAGCCACACAAGGAACACAAGGATTTATACTGGTTCGACGCTGATCTCTTATCAGCCCTACGTCCAATACCCAGCAACAACTAGGATTTGCACTATCACCCCAATAGGGAATAGTACATGTGCTATTTTTGATCAGGTGTTCAGCTCACCACAGGCATCCACACACTTGGATCCCAGCCAATTTTCGAGCTCAGCTAAACTTAGCTATTTTTGCTATGGTGTTCAGCCACACCATGGGCGACTTCTCGCTAAAACCCCAACTAATTTATGAGCTAGAAAAACTCAACGGATTTCCAGGCTTGCCAAACCTATAGAATATCGACCTCCTATGGGTACTCTTACTCTCAAGCAATGACTTCTCCTCTCAAAAAGAAGTGAACCACTTGTTCAGTGGGTTTACATAAATATAGCCTCTAGAAAGGTAGAGCTGTGTACAGTATGCTTAATCACACTCAAGACATAGATAGGAATAAAATAAAAGTCTTGAACAATTGGTTAAAGAACCCTAAAGATAAGCAGGAATATGTTATGGGCTAAGAGAGGAAGCAAGGAAAAATGAGAGTGATGATCCTATTGAGATGCTTCTTTCTCTCTTCTTCTTGACATTGAGCTTGATGTAGACTGGAAGTGGTTGAGTGTAGATTGAAATTCAACTCCTCTCAACTCTTGGCAGTGTGACTCAGGTGGATGTAATCATAATTCTTTTTCTCTCATTCTCTTCCAATATGCTTTGTCTGCTTTGAATTCTTTCAGTGTTAATCCTCTCAACTACATTGCTTGGTTCCAGGCTGCTTCATTTTATAGCTCACAATGTCTTTGTTGTCCGTTTATATAGAGCCCGGTGATTGTTAGACATGATCAGATAGACGTTGAGACTTCTCCAGGTGACCGTTAGACACAATGGATGAGCGTCCTTTGAATATTGAGTTACTGCTATAAATTTTTTTGGTTGAGTCTAACAGATTAGTCTTTGTAGCCGTACAATCATGTCTTTTTATACTGTGAAGACTCTCCTTTTAATGTTTCAGATAGTAACCATTCTTTGCATTTCTTTAAGTCTACGTCTTCTGCAGAGAATATCTATTTAGCTATTTTCCTAGATACTCATTAAATACTATCTTCTTAAGATATTCTTCTTTTGCAACTGTACTGTTGGCATAGTAACGTGTCGAGGAGAGTATGGTCTCTTGTACCTTTCCAACTTGTATCCCTGAGAAGATAACTTAGACTGACCATTCCTCTTTAGGTTGTCAGATATGTTAGTTTCACACATATAGTATGCAAACAAACATGTAATCCCGATATGCTTTCCTGAGCATTGTAAAATGTATTTACATCTGCAATATAAAGTTAAAAGCTTGTGTAATAGTTTTTTTAGTACACTCTATTCTTTAGATGTATGGGGGATACAATATTGAACATATGCTTTAGCGTTGTAGATTGTAAGATCAACATGCATGAATTATTTTTATTGTTTTATGCAGCCATTGATATTTCAGAGACTTATTTATTCTGAGTATATTCTTTAGATAGATAGATAAACAAATATACGTTAAGGTTTTGTCATAAGAGCTTAAGTTCATAAGAATAAGTCACTTGCTCTTTAATGTATGATGGAATGAGTTCCTCAGAGCAATGATCATATTTGAAGCTATCTAAATATATGAATGACATGTGAGATAGCTGTGATTTGTTAAATGCAGATTTGTAGCTATTATATATTCAGAAATGATGTATGATCAGATAGTTGGTATAATCGTTTGATCATCTTAGAAATACAACTATTATATATATGGGAATTCATCACAAATTGCTGATTGTATTTAAGCCGGTGATCATTTTATGATTTTATTTCCATAGTGAGGTATCTTAAAGAATAAAGAATTGGAAGACTGATAGTAGGCATATAGTTTCTTGAGTATAACAGCTATTTATGCATGATAAGAAAATGTAATTATAGCAGAATAAATCTTTAAGCCAAGAAATATATTTTATTATTTAATTTTTGTTAGATCAGTTATTGAAGACAAAGAGATAGGCTCATGACAACTGATGGAATAGTGCAGTTTTTGGTATTTTAGATAGGCGTTATAAATAGGATAGGTGAAGTCTTAAGATAGGCAAAGTTTCTGCCCCTGTCTAAGCTTAGTATTTGCCTGAGTTGAATAGAAGCACCTATATTTAACAAGATAGGTGAAATGTAAGTGCCTGAAGGATTTTGTCTTTATTAGTTAGGTGAAGTGAAGGAAGTAATGCCTATGTTGAGCTTTCATAAAAAGATAGGTGGATTGGAATAGGCGATCTCGCGCTTATGGTAGTTTAGTCAATGCATCACTTATGTTTTAATTCTAAATGAAGGATAAGCGATCTTGCACCTAAGTTGGATATCGCCTAAGTGATAGGCAAAGGGATAGGTGAAGAGGATAGGTGAAGAAGTGCTAAATGAATTACAGTGCCAGTGTCGGTAGGCGAAGTGACGCCTTCTTGACTTAGCACTTATGTTTTCGTTTCTTCTTATATCACCTAAGTTCTTTCTGTGCCTATCCTTGAGTTCCTTTTTGCACTTATATGGTTTTTAGCGTCTAAGTTAAATTATTTTATACATGATTGATCTCCTTGTAGTGTTTCTACTATATTTGTTAATCTTTTCTTGATTTTCAAGCATTTCATTTATCAACTATTTTTTGATCTTTTTGTCATCACTAAATATTAATATTGTTATCACCAAAATGTACATAGATAATATTTCAACAATCTCCCCCTTTTTGGTGATGACAAAACTTTGAGAGTGCTGACACATGGATTGACATTTAAGACATATACATAGAATATGTGGATAGATTGACATTCAACACATATACATAGAATGTGTGGACATTCTCTCCCCCTTTTTGTCACTCAGCAAAAAGGTTTGCAAGGGATGAGTCAAGCAGATAGAGAATTTAGAATAGCGAAAGTTTGCTATGATAATGATGTAGAGATACAGAAGAAGGGGTGTGCATGTTGAGTAGAGAAGTGAAAATGTGATAAGAATTGTTTATAAATATAGATACAATAACAGTGAGGGATTTAAAGGTTTCTTTTGCATGATGAAGAAGGAATATCAGAATGATTTGTTGGTATTGGGGGATAAGCACCAAGTACGTTAAGCTTCTCCATATAGACTACCCCTTGATCTAGAAAGTCACCAAATGTGATGGGAGGTAGTCCAAGCTGCTCTCGTTCTTTGCCCACTTGTAGATAAACTTCAAAAAATTTAGGGGCCCTTGCAACTTCATCAGTAAACTTTCTGTATTCATACTGAAGGGACCATTCTAGAAAGGATATGTGCTCTTGGTGCTGCACCATACGGTCCTTCATTTTTTGGCTGTACAGTCTCCTAGCTTTGGTGTTCATCAACCATTCAAAAAGTGATCTTTGGAATGATTTTTTCTTGATAAGCATGATCTCCTTATCTATGATGCGATTTTGGTTGTTAAAGATCTTGAGGAGTTTATTGATGCCAAGAGTACTCTAGCCTAGAATCCAACGTCATACGAACAAAGAGTGCTTTGTAAGCATCGTATTGGAGAAAGTGAGTTTGAAACATAGGATATTTTTGACCCTCAGGTAGAAGATCAGGGACGAACTGGGTCATATATCCAATGTCTATCTCAAGGAAAATGGAGGTTGAATACCAAGTAGAAGGAGACCTGGGTACCTGCTCTCCTGCACCTTGTACTGCTTCAATAGCTAGACACTCCCCCTAAGTGTGTGGCTCCATTTGTTCACTGGAATGATGGATGTTGAGCTTGAAGGATGTGAAGAGGTAAGAGTTCAGAATGATCCTTACTTGGTTGAGGGTCGGTTGTGAGGAAGAAGATAGAAATGTAGTCTTATAGTTGTCTTCCATACGAGATCAATTTTTCGAGCCCCGAGTAGAGTCAAATGCATGATAGAATCATTTAAGACAGGTATTTGTTTTGGACTAGAATATGAGAGGTGAGTGGTTGATTATAATTGCTTACCTTTTTCCTGCTTTTAACTAGGTTTGGATTTAATTTGAGATTTTCGAGGCAAATATAATTTTCCCTTCTTGTTCTTGTCATACAGAAAAAATTAGATGAAGGTGAGACACAAGTAATAACACATAGGTGAAGAATATTTTTGATTAAGGAATGGCAAAATTACAATTCATTAAAAAAATGAGAAACTGTTGATCATCTTTGTCATGTCCCGAGACATATGTACAACGGAAGTAATATCGGGGAACGTGAACAGCCGACAATACGTCTCAAGCTAGCAATATAATCAGGGCGCAATAAACATCCACATAAAGATGGAGTACACAATATTTGACCAAAATTCTAACTTTCATTGACAATAATGATCCATAATTACATAAAGTTGACTCATGGTCTAATAGACTCAAGAAAAATGAAAATTACATAGTGAGACTCAATAAAGTAAAAATTACATCCTGACTCTAGACTACTTAAATACACTTGACATTCTAAGTCTTCTCTCGATCATCAATCATCACTCTCGGACCCGTTGCTAGAATACTCTGAATCCGACTCACTTGAACTTCTTGAAAAGATTGAAAAAGTAGGGTAATGAGCATACTTGCCCAGTAGGTATCTTCGCATCAACATGGAGGCATGCTTAAAGTAATTACATTTTCGCTCCAGTGAATAAGGTAAAAGAAAATGCGATAAAACACACGAAGAAAATCCAAGTAATAAGATATGAATTATAGAGATATGAAGAATATGAATGGACAATAGAGCATGATCAAGCAAGGTTTATAAAGTAAAGTGGCCTTTCATTAACAAGAATGTACTTCATAACCATAACGGCTATACACTAGAAACTCATGAACAAGAAAGTACTAGCAAGCATGTCAATTATCACAAGTTGCCTCATGGTTTTCACCTGTCTATAAAAAAAGTACTCCCGGCGTAATGCGACGCCAGTACTCATCGTACCCCATGGTTTTCAGCACGTTTTCGGCTATCTGTCGAGGGGGCTAGTATGGAGCCCTTGGACACTGTCCATGCCCGCTCTTGCATCTTCAAGTTACAGATCAAACTACTTACATGAGAATATAGTAAAGTTTAGCCAATAATATTCAATTCAACAATAGTTTCATGAGAATGTAACCAAGGTAGCGTACGCACCAATGTAAGATTACGAGAACTCAAAGATGAATTTAAGACAAGGTCATACTACCGAAGGAATCCGATAGCATAACAGTACATTCTTTACATTCCATAATTCATTAGATAGCTTTTGAACAAGGTGTTAGGTTCTAGATAATCAATAGACCATCTAGGAATATAGGAAAATCAACCCTTAGGTCAAACCTTGGGTTAAGAATATTTGAGACAATTACGGTCATGACTGGACAGTTTATTGGAAATAGTGTTCGTTTACTAGACCGTTTATAGACTGTAGCAGTCAGTACATGACCATTTATTGACAGAGTCGACGCAGTGAATGAACTGGAAGTATGCAGTCATGGCAGGGCCGCTAGGTGTCAGTGGCGGTCAAGGAAAGGGCCGCTACAAGACAATTGCAGTCTCTAGAATACCGCTAGTGACCAAAACAAAGGAACTCCGATAAGGTGCTTTCTAGACAAATGGGTTTTGAGGGTACAATCAGCTCGGCGTCCTAGTGAGAATCCCAGGCTCACGGAGACTTACAGGGGCCTTGAAACAAGATCACCTAGTCCGGTAGAAGGAATATCCAATGAAGAGGAGCACAAGTCCAAGAGGTGTGCTTATAAGTGCAAAAGTGTATCTAATGGCCATGCACCGGGGTTCACACCATGTACTTAAGAAAAGACTCTAGATGAGAGTGAATTGAGAGAAACATTGATCAATTATCATCAACGACACAAGTCTCATAAGCACATGAACCTTACGTTAATACAAGAGTATATGGTTTTGGCATGAAATTAACATAAGTTTAAAATAGCCATTCTAACCCTATAAAACATGCAACCTATCAAGGATAATGCATAATATAACCAATATTACAAATACGAAGTCCAAAACTAGGAATAATATAACGCCCCGAGATCCGAGTCCCAATTTATGGGCATATTTTTTTTCATCGGACCCCGAAGCATTACTTCGTACGTATCACAGAAGCACAATATATAAACATGCATACACTCGCATGTGAGAGAGAGAAACCACATTTACTGTAGCACCTTGGTAAAGTATTAGATAAAAAATAACGAGAAATTAAGAAGAAATCATACGGAAAATACGGTAAGTAAATTTTTGACCAAATTATAAAAATTCAAAAAAATTATATTCATGTAGAGCACTAAAAATTTAGACAATTTGTCTTCTATAGGAAACCCAAAATAAAATTGTATGCCGGCCCAATTAAGGGAATTAGGGCGAAATCCACTTTTAGCCCTATTGGACCTTGGATCGTTTAATTTGGGCCTAATACTCGACCATTTATGCACAGATCAGACTCAAACGAACGGCTGTGATGAATAGATCATTTCCCCTCTGATTCCCAGTCGAAACCCTAACCCTAGTAGAGGAATTTTGGAGCTAAAGGCGGCGAACTTGGTCAATCCGCATTTTGCGCGCACGACGAGTTGTGTGACTCTATCCGATCGATTGGGACGTTCCTAGAGCGTGTGCCTCTTTGTATTCGATCCTAGCCTGACCTAGAAACCCTTGGATACTGTGGCGGCCTACGAGGAGCACATTCGTGGGAGAATTCTGGTGATCTCTTGGGTGGAGTTTTATATCGCGACCGGCATCGTCGTCCTCTTCTTCCTTCTCTTAAGGTAGGTTTTAGCAGATCAAACCCTAAGCATATTATATCATTGGATTCGTCTTTGAGACCTCTTTCAATACATAGTAAAAGCCCTAATTTTCATCCTGTGTAGAGGCTGTATTCCTAGTTTTAGCAGACGCATGTCAATCTAGGGTTTCATTCTCGATAGCTTCCTTTTGTCGATTGATTTTTGATTGTATAGCAGGCTAAAAACAAATTAATCATGCCTATTTCCTGCAATTTTTCATGCTCTTCCTGTTGTTTCCATTTTGCCCAATTATTATTTAGTATATCGTTTGAATTTGGCGTGAACTTGGGGATTTGTCAAAGATCGCCGGAGACCGACTTGTTAATTCTTTTCGCGGTCCTAACAGGAACCGTTTGGCACTAACCGGCCCCGCGATAGACTGCCAGGTCCAGAGCGACGGTCGTAGTTTTGACCGTTTGTTAGGGTTTTGTGCTCGGGACCCCACGACCAATGGCGGCCCAACGACAGACCGCTTGGAGACATTAGCGGCCGATCGATAGACCGCCTAGGGCGTGCGTGGATTCCAAGCTTCCATGCCTTACGCGGCCTATCGACAGACAGCTAGGGCCTGTTCAGCGGTTCTGGATAGACCGTTTATGTCACGCAGTATCATTTAATTGATAGTCAAAAGCATGATTAGTTCTTGTTAAACCAAGTATGTAATAAGTTGACAACCCACCATTTAATTGGTATATATATGAAGATTGATTTGTGTTAAATCTTGATTGAATTCCTTGTTCTTCTTTTAATCTTATCTCCATTACTAGTTATCCATTAATGAATGCATAAATTGTAAACATGTTGTATGTTGGAAGGAGTTCTATTAGGATTGTTCTGACAGTCATTACACTCCGGTGGTGTTGACTGACCGTCACACTCGTTTTCCGTTGTTTCATTAGCCTGAATTCTTGTAATGGTTGTGACACTCCGCCAGATACTCCTTCCGTCGGACTAGGACCTCCGTTATGAGACCTCTGTAATCCCCCGCGAGGTTGGGATTCCTACTAGGACGCCAGGCAGGTTGTACCTCAAAACTAGAACCTTTGGACTCGATCGAATTGCGTGATTTTGCCCAAGCCTAGACTTGGGGCTGTCCTGATTATAGTGGCCCTTCTGGGACCGTTCTGTAAATGAGCGGTTCAGGCTTGACCGCTTGTGACTCTGAGCGGCCCTTGGGTGACCGTGTTCTTCTAAGCATGTGCGTCGACCTTTTGGGTGCGTCGACCTTGGTTGTAATCGGCTCTATCTAGACCGTTCTTGATGGGGCGGCCCAATTAGGACCGTTTACTCTTGCGTGAGGCCCAAAAACCTTTTCGTTATAAGCGGCCTCCATATTGACCGTTCTCATGGTGGAACGGCCCATTTTGGACCGTTTATATTCTTAACTCTGGGACTCGTTCTTCCAAGCCCAGTATTGCTTGTAGCGGTCCATGTCTGACCGTTACTTAATTGTAGCGGTCCAGGTTAGACCATTTTTCTTACTTATGATTGCAACTCAGCCTCAAAATTTCTCGTGTTTCTTGTATGTTGTAAGCTGAGCCAAGATGGGCTTAAGTTTTCTACTCTTGTTCTTCCAACCATGAATCATATGGTTCCTACTCAATTATTGGAATCTCTCTTGATCTTAGAAATTAAGTTACATGGCTTGACCTTGAAATTCTTGGCCGAATCCAATGAATGTCTAGATATTACTTGGGATCTTGGATCCACCAAATCAATGCCAACGTATCATAAGGGCCCGGTCTGGTCCTGGGAAGAGCGCCCGAAAAGTACTAGTACCCCGGGGAGTTGTAATGACATGGTGAGGCATTGCACCGAGTGCATGACTAGCGTGTGTCTATGAAATTCATCCCTTTATTAGATTCCAACATGGAATTATCTTGATATGATATGCTTGTTACATGCTTGACCGGCCAATTCCTGGAAATTGTTACATTTATATTCAATTAATTCTATTAGTTCGTTCCATTAATTCTTATGATAACTTGTTTTACTGTTCTTGGTTCACATGCATGACAGTTAATTAATTGGTTAATCACTTAAATCTTGCCTGCTATTACCTACTGAGCGCTCGCTCACCCAGTTTTTCCCCCTTTTCAGGTAGCTCCGGTGATGACTCTCAAACTGATGGGGACGGGTAGGAGTGAAGTCCTTGGAGCGAGCCAACTAGAGATGTCATTAGATAATTCAAGTCTGAAAGTTGTAATACTGTTCAAGAGTTGTAATTTTGTTTAAGTTGGTCGTTATGTAACTATGTTAAGTTGGAAGATATGTGAGAATTTCTTTGGCACTTTAAGAGTATTGATGGATATTGACACTCGTTATGTTTAATTAGTTGGAATTAAATGGTTATTTGAGATAGTATTTCTTCTCTTTGCCATGGTATGGTGTTGAAGTTATGTAATCGCTAACGCACGGCACATCATGTCTGGAAATCAACATATTTTAACTTTCTACTGTTGCGTCCCTATATTCCGCGTTGGGGCGTGACAGTTTGGTGGTATCAGAGCCTAGGTTTTAAGTTCCTAGGTTTATAAGTGATGTCATAGAACTGGTAACCTTGTTAAAGTCTAAGGATCTAACCCGATGAGATTGGGTAGAAACTTGGGGTTGAGTTAACAAATAAACTCTAAAAGATTCTCGATAGACTATCCTTTTAATTAATTTTTCTGTTATATGTAGGAGTTTTTCCGTTGGCGGCAGAACGTGCACAATGGAGAGAGATGCAGCGTACGGTACAAGGCTTGACTCAGGCCCTCCAGCAGGTGGCTCAGGGAGGAGCAGCACATCATGGTGCCGGTGACCTCCACCGTAATTTCTGAGGCCTTAACCCCCCGCGTTTTGGTGGATTGGCGGACCCCGATGAAGCCGAGAATTGGCTAAAGGAGATTGAGCGAGTTTTTAGAGTAATGCAGTGCAACGACCAGGATCAAGTTCTTTTGGCAACCTTCCAGTTAGAACGGGATGCACTCGCTTGGTGGGAGGCTGTAGAAGCAACGCTCAGAAATTGGCGTGCGACATGGGACAAATTCAAGGAACACTTTAATAGCAAGTACTTCTCGGACCGGGTGCAAGAGAAGAAGGCGGCAGAATTCGCTGCTCTGAAATAGAGAAACTTGTCAGTTGTAGAATATGAAGCTCAGTTTGTCAGACTATCTCGATATGCAACGCACTTGGTATCCACCGAGAAGATGAAGGCCAAGCGTTTTATGAACAGGTTGAAGCTCCATTACATTAACTAGTTAGCACCTTTGGAAATTCAGACCTATGCAGAGATGGTAAGAAAGGCTCAAGTTCTTGAGGATACACTAGAAATGACTAAGAGGATTCGAGGAAAGAACCCTAAGAAGGAATAGACCACTAGTTCTGGGAATTTTAAGCCCGGTAATGACAAGAAGAGATCCAACGGTGGGTCTAGTTCGTGGAAAGGTAAGGTGCCGAAAAATGACGATAAGAAGTTTAGCCCAGGTGTCCCATCTAAGGCCCTTTGCAAGTACTGTGACCACCCTGTTGTGCCCCTATGGTCATTTGAATCTCATGGTTTTGATAATGGCTAAACACTATAAGTCATTGTTATTTTCCACTCCCATATGACTGACATACGTGATGCTTTGTTCATGACAGGTAAGCCAATGAATGGACAAGGAATGGAGTGGAGATGGCAACAGTAAAAGCCCAATGATCGCGCCCAAACAAGGATGCAAAACCCTTCTAAATGCAAGAGTCGACACTTCACATAGCCACGATCGATGCACAATGAAGAATAGCCAACGTGGGGCCGTGCATACTTGGTTTCAACGTCCAAATGAAGAACACACTTGATTTCCATGTCCAAAGGTCACAGACTCAAGATTCTGCCAAGGTTGATGCCACAGACATGAACGAGTTAAAGGACTGAGCCAAAGGGGTTAAGGAACCAAACGGAGGAAATCTGGAAACTACCCAGATTTTTGTCGACCGCTGGTCCAGGGGCGGTCGATCGAAAATTCCAGGGACCAACTCTCAGCCGGTTTCTCAGTGGCGGTTGACCGCCAGAAGGCTCCGGTCGACCAGCCCCGAGCCAACAAATGTTGACTTCAGTTTTCTCTCCGAGTGAAACCATTCTCCATGGATTTCTTTAATCCTAAAGTCACCCAATCACCCACAAAATGTGGATCTGGTCTGGAGGATGTCCAAGGACCATTCAAATGGTATAAAACAAACACATGAGGGGTTAGAAATCGTAATGCTTAAAGGGGAACAAGGGGATACCAAGGGAGGCTAGAGGAGGAGATCCACGGGTATTGTAGCACCTCCGTGAACAGTGCTTCGGGCTGGAGTTCTTCATCCATTCCAAGGTGTTTCAAGCTCATATCAAAGAAAGCAATCTCCAAGGAAGTGTAGAAGCAGGTAAGGCTATCAAGGTGATCTAAAAAAGCTGATTTAACAAGATTCTCAAGGGAGATCCAAGCTCCATCCATAGTCTTCTTCATCAACTCAAGGGGATCCAAGGAAGCCCATTCCACAAGGAAGAAAGAAGCCTTTGTTGGTGATCTACATCCATTGAAGCATCAGATTCAAGCTCCAGTAATTTCAGACAAGATCTATTTCATTCTAGCATATCTCTATAGCTTGTTTGAGTATTTTCATCTTGTTCTCTTTCCATTTTGTTCAAACCATTGAAACTAAAGATCGTCCCTACCGGTGGTTAGTAGGAAGACAATCGGAAGCTCTCCGATCTGCGATGTTGACGTCCCTACCGGTGGTTAGTAGGAAGGTAATCGGAGGTTTTTTCGATCTGCGGTTTGGTGCGTTGCACTAGTAAATCCTCACCGGGTTTAGTGAGGGGTGGACGTAGGACTGGGGATTCAGTCCGAACCACCTTAAAATCCTTGGCATTGTGGTTTGCTTATGCGATTGCTTTATGTTAGATGCATGCTTAGGTTTAATCTTTATATTACTTATTCATCTTGCTAGATAAATCGTTGTGTGCTATGCTAAGCTAGTTATATTCTGCTGTAATTCTTTTTATCTAGCTTTAAAGAGGGGTGTTCTACGAAAAGAGGGGCAGATCTATTCACCCCTTCTCTCTAGATCCGCCATCCACTACTCAACAAGTGATATCAGAGCATAATCTCTCATTATGGGGTCCAACGACCTTGAGGGAAATGGTAGATCAACGTCCAAATGTTTTTTACCTGAAGGTCATTCTGTGAATAGGCCTCCTTATTTTACTGAAACTAATTATCCTTATTGAAAACATCGCATGCAGGTGTTCATTCGTGCCCAAGACTACGAACTTTGGCGAGTGATCAACAAAGGTCCGTATGAGCTTACAGATGATGAGGACTTGTGGACCAAAGAACAAATAAGAAAATCCACTGTCAACTGGAGTGCTAAACATATCATGCAATGCTCACTCCATCCAGTAGAATTTTTAAGAGTGGCTACCTACGCAACTGCAAAATAAATGTGGGACAAGTTAGAGGTAATTTACGAAGGAACCTCTCAGGTACGAGAAACAAAAGCCAACATTTTAGTTTCTGAATATGAAATGTTCAAGATGAGGCATGATAAGTCAATTCAAGATATGTATGCTCGCTTAACTGTGCTTACTAATAGTCTAACTGATTTGAGAAAGAAATATTCAGAGCAAGAAATTGTAAGAAAAATTCTAAGATCATTGACTCCAGCATGGCACACGAAGGCGACCGTGGTTGAAGAATCCAGAGATCTCGCAACTACTAAGGTAGATGAACTCATTGGGTCATTGATGACCTATGAGATCAACCTTAAGAGCAAAGAGGCTGAGATACCTAAGAAAAAGTCCCTAGCTCTTAAAGCAGGACCCAACGGTCAAGGCACTTCTGATGAAGGTGAGGATTCTGCAAGTGAGCGAGATGAGGATGACGTAGCCATGCTCACACGTAAGTTCAGAAAATTTCTGAGAAAGGAAGGTAAGAGCTTCATGAGAGGAAGGTCAAAGGTAAGAAATAGTTTCAAATCTAATTCTGAAAACTTTAAGAAATCTAACAAAAATCATTTGTTATTCTTGTAACAAATCAGGGCATTTCAAGACTGATTGTCCTGACAGATTCAGAAAAACTGACAAATGGAAGGGCAAGAAGAAGAACAAAGCCATGGTGTCCACATGGAGTGACGAGGAAGAAAGTGATGGTGGAACTAGCTCCTCGGATAAGGAAAAAGAAGATCTTTGTCTCATGGCCAGAGGTGACGAAGAAATTGAGGTAAACTCTCCCTTTTGAAAATTACACAATTGATGATTGGGAGGAAGCATATATACAACTCATGGAAAAATATGACATGTACAAAAAGGAGAATAAATCATTGAAAAAGAAAATTAACTTGTTTGTGCATGATCATGATATGAATGATAAGACTGCTCTACTTGAAACTGAAATTGAAGATCTTAAGAAAATGATTGAGGATTTGGAAGAGGGAAGAAAAGAAATGGCTGACTTGGAAACTGAAAATGAAGACTTAAGAAATGAGATTGATAGCATGAAGCTAAAAATGTAAAGCTATGAAAAGGACAGCAAATTGAGTAATGAGAAGTATGAAGCTGTCAAACAAGTCAACACTCAACTTCTTTAAAATATTGAAAACCTACAAAAAGAGGTGAAGGATAAACAACAATCTTTAGAAAAGTTTGTGAATGGAAGAGAAAACCTAGATGCACTACTAGGTACTAGAATGACCTTCAACAAGGAAGTGTTGGGTTTTGAACCAACAAACAAAAGGCCAATTGGGTTAAAGACTGTCACATTTGTTTTCTCTTTTGATGCTTCTACCTCAAAAATAACATCCAAAGGAAAAAAAAAGGTTGAAGAGGAAGCCACTGAAATTTCTAAAAAGATTGTCCAAAAGCCTAAGAAAGGTCAATCTTCCCAGCAGCATAGGTCAACACATCATTGGCCATTACCTGCTCAACCTTCCAGATGTCACCATAACTGGATTGCACATTCATATAGGCCAACACCACCCTACTTTTGGGGAAATTATGATTCATGTGTTCACCAATCTTATAAGTTTCAATCTCCTAGGTGGCAAAACAATCACTTTCAACCCAAAACCAACCAACGGCCTCAATGGTTTAAGAAGCAAACTTCCTCAAACTTCCACAAATTCCAACAAAGGGCCTCCAAACAGAAAATGAATGTCAAAGTTGAAAAGAACAACCAAATCCCTGCACTAAGCAAAGAAAACATGAATGCAAGGTAGGTTTGGATTCCAAAAGAAATGGTATCATGTTTTGAAAACCTGAAGAAGTTGGTGGGACCCAAGTTTTGTTGGGTTCCAAACCCCATTACTTAATTCCTTGTGCAGGAGTGTCTTGCAGCCATGCATAACCGGTGGTACCTTGATAGTGGCTGTTCAACACACATGACTGGAGACAAATCAAAATTTTATCTCTTGGAAGAGAAGGAAGGAGGACACGTCACATTTGGAGGGAACAACAAAGGAAAAATCATTGGAACAGGTAATGTAGGTAAGAACCTCTCCAACTCCATTGAAAATGTGTTGTTAGTTGATGGTTTGAAATACAATTTGCCCAGCATAAGTCAATTGTGTGATAAAGGTTATAAAGTGTCGTTTGACTCTCATGAATGTAAAATTCTTGAACTAAAATTGACAAGGTAAAATTTTCTGAAAAAGAGTCAACAATGTTTATATGATTGACTTAGATGATCTTGCTCACATAAATCTTTATCTTGCTGCACCAAAATCTGAACTTGCATGGTTATGGCATCGTAGACTAGGACATGCTAGCTACAATGTCTTACATAAATTGTTAAAACATTCAATGGTGAAAGGGTTGCCTGAACTATCTTTTAAACAAGAAAATAAATTGTGTGATGCATGTGCCCTAGGTAAGCAAACAAGAAAATCCTTCAAGGCTAGATCTGCAAACATGTCATCTAAACCACTTGAGTTGATTCATATGGACTTTTTTGGTTCAACCAGAACTGCTAGTTTAAGTGGTAGAAAATATGGATATGTCTTGATGGATGATTACTCTAGGTTCACATGGATTTTCTTTCTCACACATAAAAATGATGCTTTTGATGAGTTTCAGGCACTCTATATGAAGATAAAGCAAGACGGCGAGTTCAAAATCTCCAACATTCAATCTGATCATGGTGGTGAATTTGAAAATGCTGACTTCTATAATCTTTGTAGGGCTGAAGGTATTTCACACCAGTTTTCTTCACCAAGAACACAAGAGCAAAATGATGTAGTTGAAAGAAGGAACCGAACGCTCATAGAGATGGCAAGAACAATGCTTGCCGAACGGCAACTCCCAAGGAAATTTTGGGCTGAGGCGGTAAACTCGGAATGTTACATTATCAACCGCTCTATGGTGAGGCCACACAACAAAAAGACTCCTTATGAGTTACTGAAAGGTAAAAATCCCTCTCTCTCACATATGAAAGTGTTTGGGTCTAAATGCTTCATCCACAATAATGATAAAAGAGACTTAGATAAATTCGAGCCCAAGAGTGATGAAGGTATATTCTTTGGATATTCTGATAGATCTAGGGCTTATAGAATTTATAACATTAAGAGTCAACCTGTGGAAGAATCACCCCATATTTCATTTGATGAATGTCATGATGATTCTAACAATAATAACTCTTGAAGGAAAAACGATGAAGACGGGAAATTCCTAAGCATGAAGGAAAAGAGTGATTCTCCACAAGAAGAAATAAAAGAAGATGGTGACCTAACTGAATCAAGTAATGCAAGGGATCAAGATCTAGTAGAAGAGAATGATGCTACAGACATTAGAATTCTTAAGAATCATCCTTTAGAAAATGTCATTGGAAGCTTGAATGACCCACGTAAAATAAGGTCACACTTTAGAATTGTGGAAGAATTAGATCAACTTGCTCTTGTCTCCCAGATTGAACCCAAGAATGTTGATGAGGCATTAAAAGATGAAAACTGGATAAACTTAATGCAAGACGAATTAAACCAGTTTAAAAGAAATAAAGTTTGGCATCTTGTTCCTAGACCATCATCATAATCTATCATAGTCACTAAATGGGTATTTAGGAACAAACTTAGTGAGGATGACAAGATAATAAGAAACAAAGTTAGATTGGTGGCTCAAGGGTACAATCAAGAGTTTGGGGTAGACTTTGAGGAATCCTTTGCCCCGGTAGCTAGACTTGAAGCCATCCGAATTTTACTTTCCTTCACATGCTCCCTTAAGGTAAAGTTGTACCAAATGGATGTAAAAAGTACTTTCTTGAATGGATTGATCAAAGAAGAAGTCTATGTTGAGCAGCCCCCTGGCTTTAAAAACTCTAACCATGCAGATTTTGTATACAAGCTAGACAAGGTATTTTATGGACTGAAGCAAGCACCAAGAGCTTGGTATGAGAGACTAAGCTCGTTCCTCATTGAAAAAAGGTACACACGAGGTAAGGTAGATCAAATATTTTTCACCAAGAAGTAAGGTAAGAACATCTTGATTGTTCAAATTTATGTTGATGATATTGTGTCTGGTTCTACTAAATCTGAAATGTGTGAGGAATTTGCTAACCTCATGACTAGCGAATTTGAGATGAGCCTAATGGGAGAACTCTAATTTTTTCTCGGTTTGCAGGTCAACCAAGGAGAAGATGGGTGCTTCATAAGTCAAGCTAAATACATCAAGGAGCTGCTGAAAATATTTGACATGACAAACAGCAAAATAATTGTAACTCCTATGAGCACCTCAACATCATTGGATTCGGATGAAAATGGTAAATTAGTGTATGCAAAGATCTATAGAGGTATGATTGGCTCTTTACTTTATTTGACTGCATCCCGACCAGATATCCAGTTTAGTGTATACCTTTGTGCTAGATTTCAAGCTAGTCTTAGAGAATCTCACTTGACTACTGTCAAACGTATCCTTAGATATCTTTCCGGAACTCAAGATTTGGGATTGTGGTATCCGTCATCATGTGATTTATCTCTTATATCTTATTCTGATGCGGACTACGTTGGATGCAAGCTAGATCGCTAGAGTACTAGTGGCTACTGCCAGTTTCTGGGCGAGTTTTTAGTTCCTTGGGCCTCCAAGAAACAACACTCGGTTGCTCTCTCAACCGCAGAGGCAGAATATGTTGCTGCGGGGAGTTGTGGCACCAAAGTGTTGTGGATTAAATAACAACTCCAAGACTACTTAGTGGATCTTGATTGTTTCCCGATTCTGTGTGATAACACTAGTGCTATCAACCTTGCAAAAAATCCAGTCCAACACTCTAGGACCAAGGATATTGAGATTAGGCATCACTTCATTAGAGATGAGGTCTTTAAGACAAACTTTGAATTGCATTTTGTTGATACACTGAATCAAATTGCTGACATTTTCACCAAGCCTTTGTGTAATGATAGGTTTACAACACTTAGAAGGGAGCTTGGTCTTTGCAGACCTCAGGCCACTAAAAATTGAAATGATGATTTTCTTCAGTTTGGTTGTGTGTTTTTGGAGATTGATTTTCATGCATTATTTATATGTAAATATGTCATTCTGCATGTGGTGTAGCATTGCATGTAGTTGCATAACAAAGTTGAATTCATGTTCATGATGCATTGCATGTGGTGTAGCATCATTCTTGCATGGTCATGGTATATTAAATGATGAAGTGTGGAAATGCATGTTATGCTTGTCTAGAAGCACTCACCATGCGTGAGGATTCACCTCCGCCAAGTACCATGCATCACTGTTGCATGTAGGCCATACAGTAAGGGGGAGCTATTTCTTTGAAGCATTCATGCATATGTTTCATCTTCATTCAGTTACCATTAATAAGTGTACAACCATTGGGTAAGTCATGCATTTCATTTCTGCCAACTTCATGAGTGACTAGGTCAATCTCATTTGTCATTACACTTGCTACAAAAATAACTCTTGAATGCATTCACTGCATATCCTTAGGGGGAGTCTTGTTGCTTCTCTTACTCTCTTGCAATTTGAACATCAATGGCTTCTAGCTTGAATATGTGATCATGAGACAGACAGAACAATGGCGTAAGAGCTTTCTATTATATGAATTGATGATTGTGCTTCAAATGAAAATGGTTCAGATTTAATGATTTCTTGAAGTTCTGATATATTTTTGAAATCATCTATGTTCAGTGGTGTTAATAGACTTTAACTAGAGATTGCATGTTGTGCCTTGAATGACTATCCTGAAATCTAAAAATTCAAACGTCATTGCAACGTTGGTTGAAGTTGCTAAAGCTTAGTATTGTTGTTAAACACCTTGATGAGCTGGAATTCGTGAAGATCAATTTGACAGAGCAATGATATTGTTGCACGGAGAAATATGTCACGTCCTCAAAACAAGTGACGAATGATATGTCATGATGTGCCCTGTTATCTCTGTCTTAATTAATTTGGACTCTAGGCAGAGCACTGGCATAATTGCTGAGAAATATATCTTCTCATCAAAGAAATGAGATCGATATGTCATGACGTGACTTTGCTATCTCTGTTCATTCTGAAGCATAACAAGTCAGTCTTACCAAATACCTAGGAATACTGGCGTCTAAACAACGTGTATTCTTACGGATAGGAGGCATGTACTAGACTCGATTGCTCGTAAAATATGAGTCATGTGCATAAAACTGTGAAAGATCATGCAAAACAGTGCTAAAATCATAAAATTCCTTACTTTAGTCATGCTTGTTTAACCTCAATACTAGTTTGTGCTACTCCCGATGAAGTTTTTGAATATGAATGTATAAGACAAAGGAAGGTTCACCACTGCCATGATATGCACTTCTGGTTCATTTCTATTAAAACATGGATGTAGCTACTTTTTGAACTCTATTGTTGATTTCATAATTCATTAACTTTGAACCATGTATACTCATCACGGCATGTTTAGATTTGCATATAATGGTTTGCACTTTATTCTAATTCCGCTCTGCTTGCCTTATCCCACCTTTTTGCTGTTGTCAAAGGGGGAGAAGAACCTTTTGTGAACCTTTTGTGAGCCATCTTTGAAAACTTTGTGTTGTGAGCCATTGAGACATACCATTTGTGCTTGTGAGATTTGTTGTCAAAGGAGCGCATTGTCAACGGGGGTGCATAACATAACATACAATGTGAGATTTGTGAGACAGGGAAATGAGAGATCATGCATATACATCCTGGGAGAGCAACATTCGTTCACATGCCCATTCATAACTTGTTCAGCATTCACATGAAACTGATTCATCCATGCATATATGTTACTTTATATCTTGAGCTTCATATGTTGTCAAATCATCACTCTGTTTGCCTTCTTAAATATTACTGCCATATAATGACTCACAGTGTTGCCATCATCAAAAAGGGGGAGAATGTTGTGCCCATATGGTCATTTGAATCTCATGATTTTGATAATGGCTAAACACTATAAGTCATTGTTGTTTTCCACTCCCATATGACTGACATACGTGATGCTTTGTTCATGACAGGTAAGCCAATGAATGTTGTGCCCCTGTGGTTTTGATGATGGTTTTGATGATTGGTTTTTGATGTGAGTTAATCACTGTGTGTCATCTTGCTGTGTGTGTCATCATGTTATTATTCAGTCATTCTCTGATCATAATGCTTTCTTTTATATGCTCGATTAATTCATGTTTTATCATGCAAGTGAATGGAGTTCATATGGCTGTCAGATAACATGCTCTACTTAATTCTGTCTACACTCTGTCTGCACAGTCTCCACAGCAGTGCGTCAACTCATTGTGCTGATGCATCGACCCTTCAGTCATACTTGTCTCTGTCCTCACAGTAGTGCGTCAACTCCTTGAGCTGATGCGTCGACTCTTCAGTTCATATCATCAAGTCTATACAGTGGACTGTGCAGCCTGTTTGTGTTGATAAAGTCTGTACATCGGTCCTTCAGCGTCTCTTGCATCGTCTCACTCTTGCAAAGTCTGTACACTGGCTCAGACTTCCCAAGTCTACACAATGCTCCCTCATTGAAAGTTTATACATTCTGGCCAATTCCTACGCTCGAAGCTTTAGCCCCACTTAAAGTCTATACACTGCTACAGGAACCAAGTCTATACACTCTCCCGTTCAAATCCTTCTAAGTCTGTACATCGGCTTCGTATCTGCAAGTCTGTACACTGGACTTCATTTCACCAACTCTATACATCCGATTGATGTTGCAGTGTTCACCAAGTCTATACATCGTCTTCAGACTTCAAGTCTATACACTCCATGCCCATTCAAGTCTATACATCGGTTTGATTCAAAGTCTGTACACTGCTTCACTTCGTCAAAGTCCATACATCCTCAGCTGAACCCCATGTCTGTACAACGGCCTCAATCTTCATCAAGTCTACACAGTGCTTCAACCTTCTCATAGTCTGTGCAGCCTGCCTTATTGATTCAGAGTCTATACATCGCTCAAGCGTTCAAAGCCTAAAGCTTGTACAGCGTCCGTCTCATTCAACGTCTCTCGTCTGCAAAGTCCATACATTGGACTGTAGCATCTGAAGTCTGTACATCATCCGTTGTTATATACATTGGACTGTTTCTTTCGAAGTATATACACTACAATGTACATACTTAGATCTTATGACTTCATTCTTGTTGCTGAAGGGAACAGGGTCGACGCTGGGAGCTTAAAGCATCCACGCATCAGTTGACGAAGCCTTCACGATATCTTCCACTGCGTCAACGCCACAATGGAGCAGCGTCGACGCAGCAGTTAAAGGAGCATCCACTTTCACAGGCTATTCCACTGCGTCAACGCCACAATTGAGCAGCGTCGACGCATCAGCTAAAGAGACGAAGCTAATGGCTTACTGGAATGCCTCACTGCGTTAACGCCATTGCTTGACAGCGTCAACGCAGCAAGTCAGATTGCTGTCATTGAGCACGTGACCCGAAGCTGGCACCTGACACGTGATCCGAGGTGGGTGCTGAGCACGTGATCCGAGGAGGAATCTTCTGGACGGAAGGCGTGGGAAGCACACGCCCTATCTCCCCACTGCTGCTGGTATATATTGGAGCCTTCGTCTTCAGATGGAGGCTGATCGAAGAAGAAGCCTGGAGAGCAGAAAGCCCTTCGATCCAGAAAAAGAGAAGAAGAAGAAAAAGAGAAGAAGAAGAAATAGAAGAAGAGTGAGCCGGCAAGAAGAAAAAGAGTTGAAGAGAAGAAGGAGAGAACAGCGTGAGAGAAAAGGAGAGCAGAAGAGAAAGAAAGAGAGATAGAGAGAGAGAGAGAGAGTTCGTGGAGAAAAAGGAAGAAGTTACTGAAGATCTGTCTACTGGACCGTGGATCAAATCCAGGCCAGTCAGCTCCATGGGAGCCACATCTGATGTTCCTTCATTTGCAGCTTATGTTTGCTGTGTTATTTTAGTTTCTTATTTTTTCTTTTTCACCTGGTTATCTTTGTTCTTCCGATCCTCTGGTCTGAGGTCGGGTTCCTCCTGGTGGGTCAGGAGAAGGGAGATCTGATCTCCGGTTGCAAGTAGCTGGGAGCTACTTGTGGGTTCCCTCCGATTTGGAGGAAGGGAGACTTGTCTCCGGTTCTGGGCTTGTGGGTAGCAAGTCCAGGGGTCCCTCCGGTCTGGAGGAAGAGAGACTTCGGTCTCTGGTTTCCAAGTGGCTGGGAGTCACTTGGGGTGTCCCTCCGGTTGGGAGGAAGAGGGGAGGCTGTTCCCCTGGTCAAGCTGTGTGGCAGCAACTGTTCGCAGACTGAGTCTGCTTGGTTCTAGCATTGTGAAGCCTCACTCCGGTTGGGAGTGAGGGGTGGATGTAGGTCTGGAGGACCGAACCACCTAAAAATTATTTGTGCAGTGGTTTGCCTTGCGTTAGCTCCATATCTTCTACCTCCCATTCACAGGTTGTGCATGCTTGGCTAGTTGCATTATCTAGAGAGTTATTTTTGAGCATTATATTCTGCTAAGTGTGTTTGGGTTGTTTAGCTCTGCCTTCGTTTCTGGTTGTTAGGTGGCTGCATTGGTGCAGTCCAACTGTTTGTTCATTTGTTGCCTTATCATTTCATCTTGGAAAGCTCATTAGTCTTTATTCCGCATATCTGAGCTTTAGAGTTTTAATTTAGGCTATATTTTCTAGAGGGATACATTCACCCCCCTCTGTATCCGGGCCTAGCACCCTAACAGTTGGTATCAGAGCGGTGTCTGCATACAAGGTCCAGGGACCTGCAGATTCGATCTTGCAGTCTTAGGTGCTAATTTGTTTTTAGTGCATAAATATTCCTGTTGCTTTGAATTTACTCGCTATTTGTTTTCAATGGCTCTTCCACCCGTCTTTAGTGGTTCTGATTTCAGTCAGTGGTACACTGCTTTAATTCTTATGTTAATTCTACTAATCCTGATCTGTGGAAATTAATTTCACAAGGTCCTCACACCTTACCAACGAAAGTGTCCAAATGGACCGACAGACACAGATCAAAGGATGGAGAAAATCAGAAAGCCTTTAACCCTATGAAAGCAGCTACTGACAGAGCCTTATGGTCTTGTCTTCATAATTGCAGCTCAGCAAAGGACATCCTGGATAGGCTGAAGCAATTTCACAGGGTAAACGAGGACAGCTGCATGATGGCTAACAGAAGTAATCCAAGTGGCAGCAATCAAGGCAGCAGTCAGAATGAAGATGATGTTGATGAAAGGTAAACTCTGAATCTGACTCGGACGAAATGACCTTTGATTATTTGAAGGAAATGTATGCTGAATTGTATGAAAAGTATGGAAAAATAAAATCTGAAAATAAAAAATTAAAGGTTGATCAAAATGGTTCTGATTTATCATGTGAAAATTGTTCAAATCTGAAGCAATCTTATGATGCTTATTTTTCTGATAATCAAGAGCTTAAGAAACATGTTGAATTGTTAAGATCTGAAAAAGAGTCTCTCAGAAAATATGTTAATGAAAATCTAAAATCAAAAAATGACAAACTAATCAAAGAGGTTGAAGGATTGAAGCAGTTGAACACTGCTATGTCAGAGAAACTTCTTCTCTTAGAAAAAGGAAAATCTGTTTACATTGAAGAATCTGAAAAATTGAGAAATCTGGAACAAGAAGTTGAGGAATGCAAAATTGCAAACAAGGTGCTAAGCGAATGTGTAAATTGCAATGAACAAGAGATTGCCAGTTATGAAATACACATCGTTTCTCTGGAAAATGAAATTGAAGATTTGAATAAATCCTTGTCAAAATTTGTGGAAGGACAAGAAAATCTGGACAGGTTGTTAGGTGTTAAGGTCAATACTCAAAAGGAAGGGTTAGGCTACAACAATGTCAATAAAAAGGCTTTCAAAAACAAGCTAATGACATCTTTTATCAAAGCATCAGATGTAGCCACCACCTCAGAAAATAAACAACCAAATGTTCAGAAGAATCAGAAACAAAATGGAAAAATGGAAAAGGTCAGTCATGTGAAGAAGGGATTGAATCACATTGAAAAAGTGCATGCTGTACATCACAAGAACTTCCCTGTCACCAAGAAAAAGATTGATTTTAAATATGTTGAGAAAGTTCAATCTGTGCTTGACATGAACACACATACACATGCTCATAAAAACAAGAATTCATGTCATTACTGTGGTAGGGTTGGCCACATTATGGATAATTGCTTTATTCTGAAACAAGACAACAGAAAGCATGCTAGGAAACATGTTTCTGCTCAGAACAAAAAGAAAACTGAATGCTTTCACTGTGGCAAATTGGGCCACAGGGCCATTGACTGTTGGCATACTCAGGGTAGAAAATTTAATTCTAAAACTGTCAATCTCCCTGCAGACAGAAATGATTATGATAGGAATAAATTTGCATTTAAAAGAAAGATTCCTACATGTTCTGAATGTAGAAAGCATGGCCATACAGTCAAGGACTGTTGGCATGCCCAAGGCGGCTATGGCAATAATGAACTCAATTTTAAGAGGAAGGCCTCTCATTGTTTTAACTGTGGAAAGCCAGGTCACAGGGCTGTAACCTGTTGGCTGGCAGGATACCAAAACAAGACTGGTTTTGGTAAACAGAATTTTAATTCTGTTAACAAAAATTTTCATACATATGCACATAAAAATCATGTTTATAAGAATGCACATAAATCTAATTTGAAACCTGCTGCATCTTGTTATTATTGTGGCACATCTGGTCATTCAATGAAAACCTGCTACTTGATGAAATCTGATGACCATGCTGCTAGAAAATTGTTTAGAACACCTACCAAAGGTGTCACTGCTAATCCAGGACCCAAGTTTTCTTGGGTACCTACTGCATCAAAATGATGTGTCTGTTACAGGTGTGCCTTGGAAGCTGAAGAATAAAAGGGGTTATTAATCCAAGGCACTCAAGAATGAAAACCCCATTCTCACACTGTTCAGGTAAACTCTCTGCATTTCTTGTTTTGAAACTCATTGCATATCTGATTTGATGTATTCCTGCATATCTGCCATTTGTAGTTGTTTGATAATTGTTGAAATGCATAAACTCTGAAAACAAATTACATTCTGAATAATCTGAACTGCTTATGTATGTGGCTTGAAATTTGTCTATTGCATAGTTCATTGAAAATCTGTCCATTGCAGCCTGAAAAATCTGATAAGCTGAAATTTGATCCATGCATGCTGCCCATGTTGAATTATCATGCATGACCTCAATGGTATATAAATGGTAAGCTACCAAAAGATAGGAAAATCTGTCTGGAGGTTCCTACTATGTGTGAGGTGGTCTTTTAGACCAAGTGCTCCGCCTAGTACCATGGGTCATTTTGCTTGATAGGGCAGTCTGAATGTGCATGAATCAAAATCATATGTTCAGTGTCTCATGGCAAACATTGCATATTTTCAGGGGGAGTTAATTGCATGTCCTTGCATAGCATTCAGTGTTGAGTCTTTGCATGCATGTAGTTAATTGCATTACATTTCATGAAAAATGCCAAAAAGATTGTCTAAATGCATAGTGTCAGGGGGAGTCAATGCGTTGCATGCAAGTGGTCAAGTGCATACATCTCTGTCAGAATTCACTGCATGTTATCCTTGGAAATCCTGAAACTTGCCAGACCTCCTGATATCTTGCTTGTTGTGCATAATCTTTTCCTCATTATTTTTAAGTGACAAATCTTGATCATATTCGGAAAACACTGAGCTTCAAAATCTCTCCTATCAATTGGTATCATTTGGCTTCAGATTTCTATCAGTCTTTCATGAAGATTTCAATGGGACTATCTCGATCATAAATCTGAAAACTCTTGAACTAGAAATCTTCTATTATACATTTTTATGAATGACTGAAATAACTCATGTGGTTTAAGTTTAATGTATTCAATGAGTTTGGCTTTAAAATCTCTTAAAAATATCTGAAGCATGTTTAATAAACCTTAACCATCTGTTTCATGCTGTGTCTTGTAAAATCTTCTGAAATCTGCACTATTGAATACATGACCTTATTTGGTTAAGTACATGAAATTATTATTGATTTGAAGCAAATGAATTTTTTCTGAAATGTCTAAAGGGTATTTTCTGTCAGAGCAATGACCTTGGTCACTGAGAAACACATGTCCAAAGGACTGTGTCATGAGGTACCATAGTTAACTCTGATTAAGATTAATTGAAATTCAGGCAGAGCAATGGCATGCACACTGAGAAATACAACTCACTCATCAAGAAATGATTTGCAGTGTGTCATGATGTGTAAATGCTATCTCTGTTCATATATAGCATGACAGTTAGTCACACTAAGTGCTTAGGGATATTGGCCTCTAATCAAGGTATATCCTCTAGTTACAAAGTGTGCACTGAACTAGAGTGCTCGTAAAATTTGTAGCATGAAAAATGTTGAACGAATTGAAATATCTGAATATTGATGCTAAAATCAATTTGCTACAACCCTAGACAAAATCATATGACTTCATAATTGCTTGATTCAATACTAATGCATGTAATTCCGAAAGAAGTCAATAAATTTGATTGTGTAAGAGAAAGGGAGTTTATCAAGATAAATATGAGGGCTTGGTTCATTTTTATTAAACCATGGTTTTAGATATCAATACAGAATTTTAGTGATAAACTCTACATACATCATGTTTAAACCATGCTGTTCAATAAAGCTCATTCATAAGCCCTTATAATGGAAGACTTTGAAATATTCTGATTTGGATTTATGAGAATGACATTTCCTTGAAAATCTGATTGAATTCCTTCTGTTTGAAGCTTATCTGAAATTCTTCTGCTCACTGTCCTTGGCTCATTGACCTGAACTTCTCCTTGTTTGCCCCTGTGGTCTCCTTCTCATTCATTTCACAAGGTTCCATTTATTGAGGGGGAGCCTCCTTGTCATATGCATCATGCTGCATAGAAGGAGAAGAATTGTGCTCTTGCATTCATATTTATGGTATCTGCATCTACATTCATACCCCTTCCCATGGTTTATTTTGATTATACCAAAGGGGGAGATTGTTTGCCAAAGAGGGAGAATAACATTCAATCAGTGCATGCAGGTTCCTTTTGATCATCTCTAACTCATGCTTTTGCTGAAACTCTTAAAGGGGGAGAATCCTGTTCTTGCAAGGGGGAGAAATTGATTGAATTTTTATACATGCTATAATTTCTCAAACTATTTTCTTTTTGATGAAGTCAAAGGGGGAGAATAGTTTATGTCATCAGCATTACTCACAGTGTAGTATTACCATCATCAAAAAGGGGGAGATTGTTGGGCCCCTGTGGTTTTGATGATGGTTTTGATGATTGGTTTTTGATGTGAGTTAATCACTATGTGTCATCTTGCTATGTGTGTCATCATGTTATTATTCAGTCATTCTCTGATCATAATGCTTTCTTTTATATGCTCGATTAATTCATGTTGTATCATGCAAGTGAATGGAGTTCATATGGCTGTCAGATAACATGCTCTACTTAATTCTGTCTACACTCTGTCTGCATAGTCTCCACAGCAGTGCATCAACTCATTATGCTGATGCGTCGACCCTTCAGTCATACTTGTCTTTGTCCTCACAGCAGTGCGTCAACTCCTTGAGCTGATGCGTCGACTCTTCAGTTCATATCATCAAGTCTATACAGTGGACTGTGCAGCCTGTTTGTGTTGATAAAGTCTGTACATCGGTCCTTCAGCGTCTCTTGCATCGTCTCACTCTTGCAAAGTCTGTACACTGGCTCAGACTTCCCAAGTCTACACAATGCTCCCTCATTGAAAGTCTATACATTCTGGCCAATTCCTACGCTCGAAGCTTTAGCCCCACTTAAAGTCTATACACTGCTACAGGAACCAAGTCTATACACTCTCCCGTTCAAATCCTTCTAAGTCTGTACATCGGCTTCGTATCTGCAAGTCTGTACACTGGACTTCATTTCACCAACTCTATACATCCGATTGATGTTGCAGTGTTCACCAAGTCTATACATCGTCTTCAGACTTCAAGTCTATACACTCCATGCCCATTCAAGTCTATACATCGGTTTGATTCAAAGTCTGTACACTGCTTCACTTCGTCAAAGTCCATACATCCTCAGCTGAACCCCATGTCTGTACAACGGCCTCAATCTTCATCAAGTCTACACAGTGCTTCAACCTTCTCATAGTCTGTGCAGCCTGCCTTATCGATTCAGAGTCTATACATCGCTCAAGCGTTCAAAGCCTAAAGCTTGTACAGCGTCCGTCTCATTCAACGTCTCTCGTCTGCAAAGTCCATACATTGGACTGTAGCATCTGAAGTCTGTACAGCGTCCGTTGTCTAGAGTTCTTGAAGTATATACATTGGACTGTTTCTTTCGAAGTATATACACTACAATGTACATACTTAGATCTTATGACTTCATTCTTGTTGCTGAAGGGAACAGGGTCGACGCTGGGAGCTTAAAGCGTCCACGCATCAGTTGACGAAGCCTTCACGATATCTTCCACTGCGTCAACGCCACAATGGAGCAGCGTCGACGCAGCAGTTAAAGGAGCATTCACTTTCACAGGCTATTCCACTGCGTCAACGCCACAATTGAGCAGCGTCGACGCAGCAGCTAAAGAGACGAAGCTAATGGCTTACTGGAATGCCTCACTGCGTTAACGCCATTGCTTGACAGCGTCAACGCAGCAAGTCAGATTGCTGTCATTGAGCACGTGACCCGAAGCTGGCACCTGACACGTGATCCGAGGTGGGTGCTGAGCACGTGATCTGAGGAGGAATCTTCTGGACGGAAGGCGTGGGAAGCACACGCCCTATCTCCCCACTGCTGCTGGTATATATTGGAGCCTTCGTCTTCAGATGGAGGCTGATCGAAGAAGAAGCCTGGAGAGCAGAAAGCCCTTCGATCCAGAAAAAGAGAAGAAGAAGAAAAAGAGAAGAAGAAGAAATAGAAGAAGAGTGAGCCGGCAAGAAGAA
This sequence comes from Amorphophallus konjac, assembly GCA_022559845.1. Lineage (NCBI taxonomy): Eukaryota > Viridiplantae > Streptophyta > Magnoliopsida > Alismatales > Araceae > Amorphophallus > Amorphophallus konjac. Next base: position 139,231,540 of record CM040126.1, read on the forward strand.
AAAGAGTTGAAGAGAAGAAGGAGAGAACAGCGTGAGAGAAAAGGAGAGCAGAAGAGAAAGAAAGAGAGATAGAGAGAGAGAGAGAGAGAGTTCGTGGAGAAAAAGGAAGAAGTTACTGAAGATCTGTCTACTGGACCGTGGATCAAATCCAGGCCAGTCAGCTCCATGGGAGCCACATCTGATGTTCCTTCATTTACAGCTTATGTTTGCTGTGTTATTTTAGTTTCTTATTTTTTCTTTTTCACCTGGTTATCTTTGTTCTTCCGATCCTCTGGTCTGAGGTCGGGTTCCTCCTGGTGGGTCAGGAGAAGGGAGATCTGATCTCCGGTTGCAAGTAGCTGGGAGCTACTTGTGGGTTCCCTCCGATTTGGAGGAAGGGAGACTTGTCTCCGGTTCTGGGCTTGTGGGTAGCAAGTCCAGGGGTCCCTCCGGTCTGGAGGAAGAGAGACTTCGATCTCTGGTTTCCAAGTGGCTGGGAGTCACTTGGGGTGTCCCTCAGGTTGGGAGGAAGAGGGGAGGCTGTTCCCCTGGTCAAGCTGTGTGGCAGCAACTGTTCGCAGACTGAGTCTGCTTGGTTCTAGCATTGGCTAGTGAAGCCTCACTCCGGTTGGGAGTGAGGGGTGGATGTAGGTCTGGAGGACCGAACCACCTTAAAATTATTTGTGCAGTGGTTTGCCTTGCGTTAGCTCCATATCTTCTACCTCCCATTCACAGGTTGTGCATGCTTGGCTAGTTGCATTATCTAGAGAGTTATTTTTGAGCATTATATTCTGCTAAGTGTGTTTGGGTTGTTTAGCTCTGCCTTCGTTTCTGGTTGTTTAGGTGGCTGCATTGGTGTAGTCCAACTGTTTGTTCATTTGTTGCCTTATCATTTCATCTTAGAAAGCTCATTAGTCTTTATTCCGCATATCTGAGCTTTAGAGTTTTAATTTGGGCTATATTTTCTAGAGGGATACATTCACCCCCCTCTGTATCCGGGCCTAGCACCCTAACAGTTGGTATCAGAGCGGTGTCTGCATACAAGGTCCAGGGACCTGCAGATTCGATCTTGCAGTCTTAGGTGCTAATTTGTTTTTAGTGCATAAATATTCCTGTTGCTTTGAATTTACTCGCTATTTGTTTTCAATGGCTCTTCCACCCGTCTTTAGTGGTTCTGATTTCAGTCAGTGGTACACTGCTTTAATTCTTATGTTAATTCTGCTAATCCTGATATGTGGAAATTAATTTCACAAGGTCCTCACACCTTACCAACGAAAGTGTCCAAATGGACCGACAGACACAGATCAAAGGATGGAGAAAATCAGAAAGCCTTTAACCCTATGAAAGCAGCTACTGACAGAGCCTTATGGTCTTGTCTTCATAATTGCAGCTCAGCAAAGGACATCCTGGATAGGCTGAAGCAATTTCACAGGGTAAACGAGGACAGCTGCATGATGGCTAACAGAAGTAATCCAAGTGGCAGCAATCAAGGCAGCAGTCAGAATGAAGATGATGTTGATGAAAAGGTAAACTCTGAATCTGACTCGGACGAAATGACCTTTGATTATTTGAAGGAAATGTATGCTGAATTGTATGAAAAGTATGGAAAAATAAAATCTAAAATAAAAAATTAAAGGTTGATCAAAATGGTTCTGATTTATCATGTGAAAATTGTTCAAATCTGAAGCAATCTTATGATGCTTGTTTTTCTGATAATCAAGAGCTTAAGAAACATGTTGAATTGTTAAGATCTGAAAAAGAGTCTCTCAGAAAATATGTTAATGAAAATCTAAAATCAAAAAATGACAAACTAATCAAAGAGGTTGAAGGATTGAAGCAGTTGAACACTGCTATGTCAGAGAAACTTCTTCTCTTAGAAAAAGGAAAATCTGTTTACATTGAAGAATCTGAAAAATTGAGAAATCTGGAACAAGAAGTTGAGGAATGCAAAATTGCAAACAAGGTGCTAAGCGAATGTGTAAATTGCAATGAACAAGAGATTGCCAGTTATGAAATACACATCGTTTCTCTGGAAAATGAAATTGAAGATTTGAATAAATCCTTGTCAAAAATTGTGGAAGGACAAGAAAATCTGGACAGGTTGTTAGGTGTTAAGGTCAATACTCAAAAGGAAGGGTTAGGCTACAACAATGTCAATAAAAAGGCTTTCAAAAACAAGCTAATGACATCTTTTATCAAAGCATCAGATGTAGCCACCACCTCAGAAAATAAACAACCAAATGTTCAGAAGAATCAGAAACAAAATGGAAAAATGGAAAAGGTCAGTCATGTGAAGAAGGGATTGAATCACATTGAAAAAGTGCATGCTGTACATCACAAGAACTTCCCTGTCACCAAGAAAAAGATTGATTTTAAATATGTTGAGAAAGTTCAATCTGTGCTTGACATGAACACACATACACATGCTCATAAAAACAAGAATTCATGTCATTACTGTGGTAGGGTTGGCCACATTATGGATAATTGCTTTATTCTGAAACAAGACAACAGAAAGCATGCTAGGAAACATGTTTCTGCTCAGAACAAAAAGAAAACTGAATGCTTTCACTGTGGCAAATTGGGCCACAGGGCCATTGACTGTTGGCATACTCAGGGTAGAAAATTTAATTCTAAAACTGTCAATCTCCCTGCAGACAGAAATGATTATGATAGGAATAAATTTGCATTTAAAAGAAAGATTCCTACATGTTCTGAATGTAGAAAGCATGGCCATACAGTCAAGGACTGTTGGCATGCCCAAGGCGGCTATGGCAATAATGAACTCAATTTTAAGAGGAAGGCCTCTCATTGTTTTAACTGTGGAAAGCCAGGTCACAGGGCTGTAACCTGTTGGCTGGCAGGATACCAAAACAAGACTGGTTTTGGTAAACAGAATTTTAATTCTGTTAACAAAAATTTTCATACATATGCACATAAAAATCATGTTTATAAGAATGCACATAAATCTAATTTGAAACCTGCTGCATCTTGTTATTATTGTGGCACATCTGGTCATTCAATGAAAACCTGCTACTTGATGAAATCTGATGACCATGCTGCTAGAAAATTGTTTAGAACACCTACCAAAGGTGTCACTGCTAATCCAGGACCCAAGTTTTCTTGGGTACCTACTGCATCAAAATGATGTGTCTGTTACAGGTGTGCCTTGGAAGCTGAAGAATAAAAGGGGTTATTAATCCAAGGCACTCAAGAATGAAAACCCCATTCTCACACTGTTCAGGTAAACTCTCTGCATTTCTTGTTTTGAAACTCATTGCATATCTGATTTGATGTATTCCTGCATATCTGCCATTTGTAGTTGTTTGATAATTGTTGAAATGCATAAACTCTGAAAACAAATTACATTCTGAATAATCTGAACTGCTTATGTATGTGGCTTGAAATTTGTCTATTGCATAGTTCATTGAAAATCTGTCCATTGCAGCCTGAAAAATCTGATAAGCTGAAATTTGATCCATGCATGCTGCCCATGTTGAATTATCATGCATGACCTCAATGGTATATAAATGGTAAGCTACCAAAAGATAGGAAAATCTGTCTGGAGGTTCCTACTATGTGTGAGGTGGTCTTTTAGACCAAGTGCTCCGCCTAGTACCATGGGTCATTTTGCTTGATAGGGCAGTCTGAATGTGCATGAATCAAAATCATATGTTCAGTGTCTCATGGCAAACATTGCATATTTTCAGGGGGAGTTAATTGCATGTCCTTGCATAGCATTCAGTGTTGAGTCTTTGCATGCATGTAGTTAATTGCATTACATTTCATGAAAAATGCCAAAAAGATTGTCTAAATGCATAGTGTCAGGGGGAGTCAATGCGTTGCATGCAAGTGGTCAAGTGCATACATCTCTGTCAGAATTCACTGCATGTTATCCTTGGAAATCCTGAAACTTGCCAGACCTCCTGATATCTTGCTTGTTGTGCATAATCTTTTCCTCATTATTTTTAAGTGACAAATCTTGATCATATTCGGAAAACACTGAGCTTCAAAATCTCTCCTATCAATTGGTATCATTTGGCTTCAGAATTCTATCAGTCTTTCATGAAGATTTCAATGGGACTATCTCGATCATAAATCTGAAAACTCTTGAACTAGAAATCTTCTATTATACATTTTTATGAATGACTAAAATAACTCATGTGGTTTAAGTTTAATGTATTCAATGAGTTTGACTTTAAAATCTCCTAAAAATATCTGAAGCATGTTTAATAAACCTTAACCATCTGTTTCATGCTGTGTCTTGTAAAATCTTCTGAAATCTGCACTATTGAATACATGACCTTATTTGGTTAAGTACATGAAATTATTATTGATTTGAAGCAAATGAATTTTTTCTGAAATGTCTAAAGGGTATTTTCTGTCAGAGCAATGACCTTGGTCACTGAGAAACACATGTCCAAAGGACTGTGTCATGAGGTACCATAGTTAACTCTGATTAAGATTAATTGAAATTCAGGCAGAGCAATGGCATGCACACTGAGAAATACAACTCACTCATCAAGAAATGATTTGCAGTGTGTCATGATGTGTAAATGCTATCTCTGTTCATATATAGCATGACAGTTAGTCACACTAAGTGCTTAGGGATATTGGCCTCTAATCAAGGTATATCCTCTAGTTACAAAGTATGCACTGAACTAGAGTGCTCATAAAATTTGTAGCATGAAAAATGTTGAACGAATTGACATATCTGAATATTGATGCTAAAATCAATTTGCTACAACCCTAGACAAAATCTTATGACTTCATAATTGCTTGATCTCAATACTAATGCATGTAATTCCGAAAGAAGTCAATAAATTTGATTGTGTAAGAGAAAGGGAGATTAATCAAGATAAATATGAGGGCTTGGTTCATTTTTATTAAACCATGGTTTTAGATATCAATACAGAATTTTAGTGATAAACTCTGCATACATCATGTTTAAACCATGCTGATCAATAAAATTCATTCATAAGCCCTTATAATGGAAGACTTTGAAATATTCTGATTTGGATTTATGAGAATGACATTTCCTTGAAAATCTGATTGAATTCCTTCTGTTTGAAGCTTATCTGAAATTCTTCTGCTCACTGTCCTTGGCTCATTGACCTGAACTTCTCCTTGTTTGCCCCTGTGGTCTCCTTCTCATTCATTTCACAAGGTTCCATTTATTGAGGGGGAGCCTCCTTGTCATATGCATCATGCTGCATAGAAGGAGAAGAATTGTGCTCTTGCATTCATATTTATGGTATCTGCATCTACATTCATACCCCTTCCCATGGTTTATTTTGATTATACCAAAGGGGGAGATTGTTTGCCAAAGAGGGAGAATAACATTCAATCAGTGCATGCAGGTTCCTTTTGATCATCTCTAACTCATGCTCTTGCTGAAACTATTAAAGGGGGAGAATCCTGTTCTTGCAAGGGGGAGAAATTGATTGAATTTTTATACATGCTATAATTTCTCAAACTATTTTCTTTTTGATGACGTCAAAGGGGGAGAATAGTTTGTGTCATCAGCATTACTCACAGTGTAGTATTGCCATCATCAAAAAGGGGGAGATTGTTGTGCCCCTGTGGTTTTGATGATGATTTTGATGATTGGTTTTTGATGTGAGTTAATCACTGTGTGTCATCTTGCTGTGTGTGTCATCATGTTATTATTCAGTCATTCTCTGATCATAATACTTTCTTTTATATGCTCGATTAATTCATGTTTTATCATGCAAGTGAATGGAGTTCATATGGCTGTCAGATAACATGCTCTACTTAATTCTGTCTACACTCTGTCTGCACAGTCTCCACAGCAGTGCGTCAACTCATTGTGCTGATGCGTCGACCCTTCAGTCATACTTGTCTCTGTCCTCACAGCAGTGCGTCAACTCCTTGAGCTGATGCGTCGACTCTTCAGTTCATATCATCAAGTCTATACAGTGGACTGTGCAGCCTGTTTGTGTTGATAAAGTCTGTACATCGGTCCTTCAGCGTCTCTTGCATCGTCTCACTCTTGCAAAGTCTGTACACTGGCTCAGACTTCCCAAGTTTACACAATGCTCCCTCATTGAAAGTTTATACATTCTGGCCAATTCCTACGCTCGAAGCTTTAGCCCCACTTAAAGTTTATACACTGCTACAGGAACCAAGTCTATACACTCTCCCGTTCAAATCCTTCTAAGTCTGTACATCGGCTTCGTATCTGCAAGTCTGTACACTGGACTTCATTTCACCAACTCTATACATCCGATTGATGTTGCAGTGTTCACCAAGTCTATACATCATCTTCAGACTTCAAGTCTATACACTCCATGCCCATTCAAGTCTATACATCGGTTTGATTCAAAGTCTGTACACTGCTTCACTTCGTCAAAGTCCATACATCCTCAGCTGAACCCCATGTCTGTACAACGGCCTCAATCTTCATCAAGTCTACACAGTGCTTCAACCTTCTCATAGTCTGTGCAGCCTGCCTTATTGATTCAGAGTCTATACATCGCTCAAGCGTTCAAAGCCTAAAGCTTGTACAGCGTCCGTCTCATTCAACGTCTCTCGTCTGCAAAGTCCATACATTGGACTGTAGCATCTGAAGTCTGTACATCGTCCGTTGTCTAGAGTTCTTGAAGTATATACATTGGACTATTTCTTTCGAAGTATATATACTACAATGTACATACTTAGATCTTATGACTTCATTCTTGTTGCTGAAGGGAACAGGGTCGACGCTGGGAGCTTAAAGCATCCAAGCATCAGTTGACGAAGCCTTCACGATATCTTCCACTGCGTCAACGCCACAATGGAGCAGCGTCGACGCAGCAGTTAAAGGAGCATTCACTTTCACAGGCTATTCCACTGCGTCAACGCCACAATTGAGCAGCGTCGACGCAGCAGCTAAAGAGACGAAGCTAATGGCTTACTGGAATGCCTCACTGCGTTAATGCCATTGCTTGACAGCGTCAACGCAGCAAGTCAGATTGCTATCATTGAGCACGTGACCCGAAGCTGGCACCTGACACGTGATCCGAGGTGGGTGCTGAGCACGTGATATGAGGAGGAATCTTCTGGACGGAAGGCGTGGGAAGCACACGCCCTATCTCCCCACTGCTGCTGGTATATATTGGAGACTTCATCTTCAGATGGATGCTGATCGAAGAAGAAGCCTGGAGAGCAGAAAGCCCTTCGATCCAGAAAAAGAGAAGAAGAAGAAAAAGAGAAGAAGAAGAAATAGAAGAAGAGTGAGCCGGCAAGAAGAAAAAGAGTTGAAGAGAAGAAGGAGAGAATAGCGTGAGAGAAAAGGAGAGCAGAAGAGAAGGAAAGAGAGATAGAGAGAGAGAGAGAGAGAGTTCGTGGAGAAAAAGGAAGAAGTTACTGAAGATCTGTCTACTGGACCGTGGATCAAATCCAGGCCAGTCAGCTCCATGGGAGCCACATCTGATGTTCCTTCATTTGCAGCTTATGTTTGCTGTGTTATTTTAGTTTCTTATTTTTTCTTTTTCACCTGGTTATCTTTGTTCTTCCGATCCTCTGGTCTGAGGTCGGGTTCCTCCTGGTGGGTCAGGAGAAGGGAGATCTGATCTCCGGTTGCAAGTAGCTGGGAGCTACTTGTGGGTTCCCTCCGGTTTGGAGGAAGGGAGACTTGTCTCCGGTTCTGGGCTTGTGGGTAGCAAGTCCAGGGGTCCCTCCGGTCTGGAGGAAGAGAGACTTCGATCTCTGGTTTCCAAGTGGCTGGGAGTCACTTGGGGTGTCCCTCAGGTTGGGAGGAAGAGGGGAGGCTGTTCCCCTGGTCAAGCTGTGTGGCAGCAACTGTTCGCAGACTGAGTCTGCTTGGTTCTAGCATTGGCTAGTGAAGCCTCACTCCGGTTGGGAGTGAGGGGTGGATGTAGGTCTGGAGGATCGAACCACCTTAAAATTATTTGTGCAGTGGTTTGCCTTGCGTTAGCTCCATATCTTCTACCTCCCATTCACAGGTTGTGCATGCTTGGCTAGTTGCATTATCTAGAGAGTTATTTTTGAGCATTATATTCTGCTAAGTGTGTTTGGGTTGTTTAGCTCTGCCTTCGTTTCTGGTTGTTCAGGTGGCTGCATTGGTGCAGTCCAACTGTTTGTTCATTTGTTGCCTTATCATTTCATCTTGGAAAGCTCTTTAGTCTTTATTCCACAGATCTGAGCTTTAGAGTTTTAATTTGGGCTATATTTTCTAGAGGGATACATTCACCCCCCTCTGTATCCGGGCCTAGCACCCTAACAATGAATGGACAAGGAATGGAGTGGAGATGGCAACAGTAAAAGCCCAATGATTGTGCCCAAACAAGGATGCAAATCCCTTCTAAACGCAACAGTCGACACTTCACATAGCCACGGTCGATGCACAATGAAGAATAGCCAACATGGGGCCGTGCATACTTGGTTTCAACGTCCAAATTAAGAACACACTTGATTTCCATGTCCAAAGGTCACAGACTCAAGATTCTGCCAAGGTTGATGCCACAGACATGAACGAGTTAAAGGACTGAGCTAAAGGGGTTAAGGAACCAAATGGACGAAATCTGAAAACTGCCCAGATTTCGGTCGACCGCTGGTCCAGGGGCGGTCGATCAGAAATTCCAGGGACCAACTCTCAGCCAGTTTCTCAGTAGCGGTCGACCGCCAGAAGGCTCCGGTCGACCTCCAGCCCCGAGCCAACAAATGTTGACTTTAGTTTTCTCTCCGAGTGAAGCCATTCTCCATGGATTTCTTTAATCCTAAAGTCACCCAATCACCCACAAAACATGGATCTGGTCTGGAGGATGTTCAAGGACCATTCAAATGGTATAAAATAAACACATGAGGGGTTAGAAACCCTAATGCTTAAAGGGGAACAAGGGGATACCAAGGGAGGCTAGAGGAGGGGATCCACGGGTACTGTAGCACCTCCGTGAACAGTGCTTCGGGCTAGAGTTCTTCATCCATTCCAAGGTGTTTCAAGCTCATATCAAAGCAAGCAATCTCCAAGGAAGTGTAGAAGCAAGCAAGGCTATCAAGGTGATCTAAGGAAGCTGATTTAACAAGATTCTCAAGGGAGATCCAAGATCCATCCATAGTCTTCTTCATCAACTCAAGGGGATCTAAGGAAGCCCATTCCTCAAGGATAAAAGAAGCCTTTGTTGGTGATCTACATCCATTGAAGTATCAGATTCAAGCTCCAGCAATTTCAGACAAGATCTATTTCATTCTAGCATATCTCTATATCTTGTTTGAGCATTTTCATCTTGTTCTCTTTCCATTTTGTTCAAACCATTGAAACTGAAGATCGTCCCTACCGGTGGTTAGTAGGAAGGCAATCGGAAGCTCTCCCATCTGCGGCGTTGATGTCCCCACCGATGGTTAGTAGGAAGGCAATCGGAGGTTTTTCCGATCTGCGGTTTGGTGCGTTGCACTAGTAAATCCTCACCAGGTTTGATGAGGGGTGGACATAGGACTGGGGATTCAGTCCGAACCACCTTAAAATCCTTCGCGTTATAGTTTGCTTGTGCGATTGCTTTATGCTAGATGCATGCTTAGGTTTACTCTTTATATTACTTAGTCATCTTGCTAAGCAAATCGTTGTGTGCTACACTAAGCTAGTTATATTCTGCTGCAATTCTTTTTATCTAGCTTTAAAGAGGGGTGTTCTGCAAAAAGAGGGGCAGATCTATTTACCCCTCCCCTCTAGATCCGCCATCCACTACTCAACATGCCCTGGTCATAAGATGGAAGAATGTTGGCGCAAGTTAGGCGCTTGTTTACGCTGTGGAAGCCGGGACCATCGTATTCCAGAGTGTCCCCTCCTGTCGGACCAAGCTATACCAACCAAACCACAAGAAGGTCAGAAGCGCCAGGGCAAGCTTCAAGCCCTACAGGAAGATGAGGCGGGAACCACCGAGGAGGGTGGACTTGTTGAAGGTACACTTGTTGTTCATGATAAGCAATCATTGGTTCTGTTTAACACCAGAGCAACACATTCTTTAATTTCTCAGAATTTTGATAAGTCCTTATCTATGAAACCAGTATTAATGAATTCTCCATTAGAAATTTCAACTCCTATTGGTTCGGGTTCTACAATTAAACATTTCTATCCTTCTAGTAAGGTCTTGATTAATGGGCAGAATATGCCAATAGATTTGGTTTGTATGGAAATGAAGGATTATGATGTAATCCTAGGAGCAGATTGGTTGGCTAGATATGAGGCCAATGTCCATTACTGCACTAGCTCTGTGTCTTTTCCTGGACACCCTGAGCTCTCTTTTATTGGGACTGGGAGCTCTAAATATGTGCCGCTTATTTCGGCCCTTCGGGCTGAGAAGTTATTGAAGACAGGATGTCAGGCTTTTCTAGCCTTGGTTTCTTTAACCTCTAAGAAGGAGAATGAGATTAAGGACATTCCTGTTGTTCGAGATTTTCTAGATTTCTTTCCTAAAGATTTGCCAGGACTTTTGCCTAAGAGAGAGGTAGTCTTTTCTATTGATCTAATTCCTGGCGGGTCCCCTGTTTCTAAGGCTCCGTATCGTATGTCTCCTGCGGAGTTGAGGGAATTAAAGCAACAATTAATGGAGTTGCTCGAAAAAGGATTTATCCATCCAAGTACATCCCCATGGGGAGCCCCAGTATTATTCGTCCGGAAGAAGGATGGTTCGATGAGATTGTGTATTGACTACCAGTGTAGTGCCCCAAACTTTATATAAATAATTTTTGAATTATTTTAAGAATTTTCTAGAATTTATTAGGAATTTATAAAGCTTAAATGAACTAATATTGGGATTAAAGGCCCAATTATTTTAAATAATTAATCCAACTTTGATAAGTAAAACCCAGAAAAGTTAAGGACCAAGCCCATTAAGTTTGGCCCATATTCTAGAAGGTTAATTAATTTATCCTCGAAATATAAGGATAAATACCCATTTACTAGATAATTATGGGGATAAAACAATAAAAGAGTTCTATTAAGTTTGAATTCTGCGCACAGTAGCTGTAGCGGTCTATCGTGCGACCGTCACATGGCACTGACGCGCCAAGAGTCGACTGTTACACTCTATCAGTTCCGTGAAATGAAGAACAAGCAGAAAGATTGGATCTTTGGGATCCTATCCGCTAGAGACCTAATTGGGAGAACATGTAAGATTACTAAGGACTCTTAGGGATCAGGTTTTGACTAACTAAGGACTCTAGAATCGAACTAATCCATGAAACCCTAGCCAAATCCTATAAATAGTACCCAATTTTGGACTGAGCGACCCTTACTTTGGCCTACGTGGGATCAAGGTAAAGACATGGTATTTGGGGTAGGTTCTTTAGAAGATTTTGTTTATAATATCTAGGACTAACGGCTCCCAAATTTTTATGCTAGGAGATTGACTACACAAGGAGCTAGAACCTTGCAAAGTTGCTGGTTCAACCATAGCGACCCAGGAATCTGAGCAGAAGTCCGCTAAAGATCAGGAGATTAGAAAACCTAAATGAGGTATTTAGAGTTTGATTCTTTAGAACTTTTTGTTCCCCTTAGTTTCATCTTCTTACTCTCCAAATTTCACGTCTTTAGGTCAAGGGATTACGGAGTTAGAGCGACGTGAAGTTGCTGAAAACTCACAGGAATTGAAGAACTAGGGCGTGTCTTGCTGTCCCGAATTGGAAGTTGAAAGCCCAGGAAAGAGGTAGGTTATCTCATGAATGACAAGAACATCATGATAGGAGTAAAAGCCCTCTGGTTTTGTTTGATTTCTTGCACTATAGATCATGAATTTCTTGTTTTAGTTTGGTCTATGCATACTTGCATATCTTTAGCCTAAATTAAAGATAAAAGATATTCTCTTGTTAATTCATTGTAAACCATGCATCTAGATGGCCTATCCTTCGTTTTGTCATGACTAGAGTAGTTATTTGTTTTGATTCTTCATGCATGAGATGTTTTAAACCTTAGTTTTTTTTACTGTCAGTAGTGCTATGACAGATTATAATTAGACCATCAGATTACTGTAACGGCCTTATGATAAACCGTCAGACCTCTTGTCACACTTAAGTTTCTCTGTAATCTCTGACGGACCAGAATCAGAGCATCACAACCCTTTGACGGCTCCATGATAAATCGCCATATCACTATGACGCGCCATTCTTAGACCGCCAGAGTGCTGTGTTCTGTCAACCCGAGACAGAATCGAAAGCAGTTAACATTAGCTTATAAATAAAGCCTAGAAAGCTAAGTTTTGACCTGTTTTCATGACTTTGAGTTTATTATTGATTCATGATTGGAGGTGCATGTCTAAAGCACTTTGAGTTATTTTAAACATATGTTAATTTCATTTGCTAAACTCTATAGTTTTGTATTAAGACCATGATTTTAAATATTATATTGATAGAGTTTATCATGGTTTCACATCGTTACACATTCTTTCTTATTTTCCTTAAGTACGTGGCGTATACTCTGGTATGTGTCCACTAGTTACACTTTTGCACTATAAGAACACATTCTTGAACTTGAGGACCTTTCTATTGGATATTCCTTCCAATGGAATAGGAAATCTTATTTCAAGGCCTCCGTAATTCTCCGCGAGCCTGGGCTTACCACTAGGACGCCGAGTTGATTGTACCATCAAAGCCTAATTTTCTAGAAAAGCACTACCGAAGTTTTGAATTTTGTCAATGTAACAGCCTATTACTCGACCGTCAGGAACATCTAACGGTCCAGTATATAACCGTCACATTACTGAGTCCAACTTATTCTTTCTGGATTGAGCCCATTCTAACGGTCCAATACTAAACCGTCATGTGCATGTAGCGGCCCATTATTTGACCGACACAATTCCTGAGTACTTTAACCCGAGGTTTGACTCAAGGGTTGATATTTCAAAGTTCCTAGATGGATTATTGATGGTCTAGGACTTGTCATATTGTTCAAGATACTTAATTTAATTTATGGAAAATAAGGAATGTACTATTATGCTGTCGAATTATTTCCATGAGCATAACCTTGTTTTAAGTCATTCTTGATCCCTCGTGTTCTTAATTGAAGCGTTCATTCATTAAATTATTGTTATCATGAACTTATTGAACTTGTTATATTATTGGCCATATTTTATTGCTTGAAACGTGGAAGTAGCTTGATTTATACTTGAAGATGCGATCGAGCACTGATTGTGTTCAAGGGCTCTATGCTAGTCCCCTCGGCTGATTGTCAGAAACATACTGTAAACCATGGGATATGATGCTACTGGCATCACAATACGCTGGGAGTACTTTCTCTATAAATAAGTGAAAATCCACAGCACGACATATACACGTACATGACTTTCTTGCTTGTTATATTATATTCCACAGAAATTCACCAAATACTTGCTCATAAGCAAAAGATGTTTGTGTGATGATTACGTGGCTTGCTAGTGCATTCTCGATACATTCTTGTTCATGAAAGGCCATATCATGTTCTTATTATATTCTTGCTAATTCATACTTGCTCATTCTATCTTACATGATCACCTTTGTTACTTTGGTTATTTACTGGTGATTAATCGCATTCGTATAATTTTACCTTATTCTTTAGAGATAAAGATATTAATTACTTTAATAGTGCCTTCATGTTGATGCGAAGATACCTACTGGGTAAGTGTGCTCATTACCTATTTCCAATCTTTTCAGAAGATGGAAGTGATTCGAATTCGGATTCAAGTTATACAAGTGGCGGGTCCGAGAGCGAATGAAAGTCATATCAAAATGAGAGTGAAGACTTAGGAAAGTCAAATATTATTTAGATCGAGTCTTTGTAATTTCATTTTTCTTGAGTCTGATGGATTGAAGAAGGTTGAAAAGTTATTGTATTTAAATATTTTGATCTGATGAAATAAAGTTGGAGTTTGAGTAAATTATTGTGCAATTGTATTTTTATGTGTGATTGTCTTGCGCTCTGATCGTTGTTGCTTCTAAGAGGCTTACCATGCCGGCTGTTCACGTTCCTCGAGCTAGTCTTCCGCTATAATAAAGGCTCGGGGCATGACAGTTAAGTTGGTATCAGAGCAATAAGTCTTAGGACTTAGGGAAAAGAGTCACGTCATTGGATAAGTCCAAAACTTAAGGACCCCTACCTATGAACTAAGGAAGAAGTTTCCTCACCCATGCAAGAATTGGGTAGAGCCCGGGATAAGATAGTTGATTAGTTTTGAGATTAATATCTTTCTAATTCCATGAGAATTAAAAATTTGTTATTTCTCTTAGATACCTCATTATTACAATGGCTCATCACGTAGATTGGGGTTGCATGTAACAAACGGTTGCCAGCCTTACTCAGGCATGACAAACTATGGCCCAGGCAGGTGCAAGGGCAAGGGCTGGTGACTTGCATCGTAATTTTCAGAGCTTAAACCCTCCGCGTTTCTACGATTCTTCTAATCCAGATGCGGTAGAGGAGATGGTTAGAATGTCTCAAAGCCTTTGATTTTTCTATTCAATATCATCCTGGCAAGGCCAATGCTGTAGCCGATGCACTCAGCCGGAAGCCAATAGGAAGATTGTCAAGTCTTATGTTTAGTATGACTAACCTTATTCCACGGTTTGCACAGCTAAAATTGAGTATTGATATGAAGAAAGAAGATTGTTTCATAACTAATATTCAAGCTCAACCTACATTGATAGAAGATATGGTCAAGCTGTAAAATGATGATCCCGTATTACTGGAGATTAAAGCCAACATAGAACAGAGGCCAGATTTTTCTGTTTCCAATGACGGAAGATTGCTATTTAAGGGCCGAGTATGTGTACCGGCTCATGAGGATACGAAGAAACTGATCCTAGAAGAAGCACATAAGTCCAAGTACACCATTCACCCTGGTAGTACCAAAATGTATCAAGATCTCAAAAGAAATTTCTGGTGGCCCAATATGAAGAGAGAAATAGCCGATTTCGTGTCCCACTATCTCACTTGTCAACAAGTAAAGGTAGAGCATTTAAGACCCGTAGATAAATTACATCCCTTAGATATTCCAGCATGGAAGTGGGAAAGTATAGGAATGGATTTCATTATGGGTTTACCTAAGACCAGGGGTGGACACGATGGTATCCGGGTAATCATAGACCGATTGACTAAATCTACACATTTTCTACCAATAAAAAGTCGATGGCCTGTGGATATTCTAGAAGCATTATATATAAAAGAAATTGTTAAACACCATGGTGTCCGTGTCACTATCATATCTGATAGAGATCCTAGATTCACATCGCAGTTCTGGAAGGGTCTACAACATTCACTAGGGACTAGATTGAATTTTAGCACATCATTTCATCCATAAACTGATGGTCAGACTGAAAGAACAAATCAGGTAGTAGAAGATATGCTCAAGGCTTGTGCTATTGATTTTGGAGGAAGTTGGCATGATCACTTGCCTCTGGTAGAATTTGCATATAACAATAGTTATCAGGCCAGCATACAGATGGCACCCTTTGAAGCTTTATATGAAAGAAGCTGTAGATCACCAATATGTTGGAATGAAATAGGGGAAAGGTAATTTCTAGGCCCCGACATTATCAGGGATTCTTCAGAGAAAATTAAGCTCATTCGAGAAAGATTGTAGATGGCACAAGATAGGCAAAAATCTTATGCAGATAATCGAAGGCGTGACTTGGAGTTTCAGATAGGAGATCATGTGTATCTAAAGGTTTCTCCGGGTCGTGGTATTCGAAGATTTGGCATCAAAGGTAAGCTAACTCCAAGGTTCATTGGCCCATTTGAAATTCTCAAAAGGGTCGGTGAAGTGACTTATAGATTGGCTTTACCTCCACAATTAGCAGGAGTTCATGACGTATTTCACGTCTCTATGCTAAAAAAGTATGTATATGATCCTTACCATGTTATCACTTATGATAATTTGGAGATTCAGAAGGATATGATGTACGAGCAAACACCAATAAAGATTCTGGAACGGGAAGTGCGTCAACTACAGAATAAAGCTATTCCTATGGTCAAGATTCAATGGAAGAAATCATGGCCATTTGAAGCAACTTGGGAAACAGAAGAAGCCATGCGAAAAAGATTCTCAGAATTATTCAACTGTAAGTACACTCTCCATATAATCCATGTATTGAATTTGGGGATCAAATTCTTCTAAGTGGGGGAGGGTGTAGTGCCCCAAAATGTATATAAATAATTTTTGGATTATTTTAAGAATTTTTTGGAATTTATTAAGAATTTATAAAGCTTAAATGAACTAATATTGGGATTAAAGGCCCAATTATTTTAAATAATTAATCCAGCTTTGATAAGTAAAACCCAGAAGAGTTAAGGACCAAGCCCATTAAGTTTGGCCCATATTCTAGAAGGTTAATTAATTTATCCTCGGAATATAAGGATAAATACCCTTTTACCAGATAATTATGGGGATAAAACAATAAAAGAGTTCTATTAAGTTTGAATTCTGCGTACAGTAGCTGTAGCGGTCTATCGTGCGACCGTCACAGGGCTCCGACGCACCAAGAGTCGACCATTACACTCTGTCAGTTCTGTGAAAGGAAGAACAAGCAGAAAGATTGGATCTTTGGGATCCTATATGCTAGAGACCTAATTGGGAGAACATGTAAGGTTACTAAGGACTCTTAGAGATCAGGTTTTGGCTAACTAAGGACTCTAGAATCGACCTAATCCATGAAACCCTAGCCAAATTCTATAAATAGTACCCAATTTTGGACTGAGCGACCCTTACTTTGGCCTGCGTGGGATCAAGGTAAAGACATGGTATTTGAGGTAGGTTCTTTAGAAGATTTTGTTTATAATACCTAGGACTAACAGCTCCCAAATTTTTGTGCTAGGAGATCGACTACACAAGGATCTAGAATCATGCAAAGTTGCTGGTTCAACCATAGCGACCCAGGAATCTGAGCAGAAGTCCGTTGAAGATCAGGAGATTAGAACACCTAAACGAGGTATTTAGAGTTTGATTCTTTAGAGCATTTTGTTCCCCTTAGTTTCATCTTCTTACCCTCCAAATTTCACGTCTTTAGGTCAAGAGATTACGGAGTTAGAGCGACGTGAAGTTGCTGAAAACTCACAGGAAGGGAAGAACTAGGGCGTGTCTTGCCGTCCCAAATTGGAAGTTGAAAGCCCAGGAAAGAGGTAGGTAATCTCATGAATAGCAAGAACATCATGATATGAGTAAAAGCCCTCTGGTTTTGTTTGATTTCTTGCACTGTAGACCATGAATTTTATGTTTGAGTTTGGTCTATGCATACATGCATATCTTTAGCCTAAATTAAAGATAAAAGATATTCTCTTGTCAATTCATTGTAAACCATGCATCAAGATGGCCTATCCTTCGTTTTGTCATGACTAGAGTAGTTATTTTTTTTGATTCTTCATGCATGAGATGTTTTAAACCTTAGTTCTTTTTACTGTCAGCAGTGCTCTGACGGATTATAATTAGACCGTCAGATTACTGTAACGGCCTTACGATAAACCGTGAGACCTCTTGTAACACTTAAGTTTCTCTGTAATCTCTGACAGACCAGAATCAGAGCATCACAACCCTCTAACGGCTCCACGATAAATCGCCACATCACTGTGACGCACCTTTCTTAGACCGCCAGAGTGCTATGTTCTGTCAACCTGAGATAGAATCGAAAACAGTCAACATTAGCTTATAAATAAAGCCTAGATAGCTAAGTTTTGACCTATTTTCATGACTTTGAGTTTATTATTGATTCATGATTGGAGGTGCATGTCTAAAGTACTTTGAGTTATTTTAAGCATATGTTAATTTCATTTGCTAAACTCTATAGTTTTGTATTAAAACCACGATTTTAAATGTTATATTGACGGAGTTTTTCATGGTTTCACATCGTTACACATTCTTTCTTATTTTCCTTAAGTACGAGGCGTATACTCCGGTATGTGTCCACTAGTTACACTTTTGCACTATAAGAACACATTCTTGAACTTGAGGACCTTTCTATTGGATATTCCTTCCAATGGAATAGGAAATCTTGTTTCAAGGCCTCCGTAATTCTCCGTGAGCCTGGGATTCTCACTAGGACACCGAGTTAGTTGTACCATTAAAGCCCAATTATCTAGAAAAGCACTACTGAAGTTTTGAATTCTGTCAATGTAACGGCCTATTACTCGACCGTTAGGCACATCTAACGGTCCAGTATACAACCGTCACATTACTGAGTCAAATTTATTCTTTCTGGATTCAGCCCATTCTAATGGTCCAATACTAAACCGTCACGTGCATGTAGCGGCCCATTATTTGACCGCCACAATTCCTGAGTACTTTAACCTGAGGTTTGACCCAAGGGTTGATATTTCAAAGTTCCTAGATGGATTATTGATGGTCTAGGACTTGTCATATTGTTCAAGATACTTAATTTAATTTATGGAAGATAAGGAATGTACTGTTATGCTGTCGAATTATTTCCATGAGCATAACCTTGTTTGAAGTCATTCTTGATCCCTCGTGTTCTTAATTGAAGCGTTCATTCATTAAATTATTATTATCATGAACTTATTGAACTTGTTATATTATTGGCCATATTTTATTACTTGAAACGTGGAAGTAGCTTGATTTATACTTGAAGGTGCGATCGAGCACTGATTGTGTTCAAGGGCTCTATACTAGTCCCCTCGGCTGATTGTCGGAAACATACTGTAAACCATGGGATATGATGCTACTGGCGTCGCATTGCGCTGGGAGTACTTTCTCTATAAATAAGTGAAAATCCACGGCATGACATATACACGTACATGACTTTCTTGCTTGTTACATGATATTCCACAGAAATTCATCAAATACTTGCTCATAAGCAAAAGATGTTTGTGTGATGATTACGTGGCTTACTTGTACATTCTCGATACATTCTTGTTCATGAAAGGCCATATCATGTTCTTGTTACATTCTTGCTAATTCATACTTGCTCATTCTATCTTACATGATCACCTTTGTTCTTTAGTAATTTACATGTGATTAATCGCATTCGTATGATTTTACCTTATTTTTTAGAGCTAAAGACATTAATTACTTTAATAGTGCCTTCATGTTGATGCGAAGATACCTACTGGGCAAGTGTGCTAATTACCTATTTCTAATCTTTTCAGGAGATGGAAGTGATTCGAATTCAGATTCGAGTTATACAAGTGGCGGGTCCGAGAGCGAATGAAAGTCATATCAAAATGAGAGTGAAGGCTTAGGAAAGTCAAATATTGTTTAGATCGAGTCTTTGTAATTTCCATTTTCTTGAGTCTGATGGATTGAAGAAGGTTGAAAAGTTATTGTATTTGAATATTTTGATCTGATGAAATAAAGTTAGAGTTTGAGTAAATTATTATACAATTACATTTTTATGTGTGATTGTCTTGCACTCTGATCGTTCTTTCTTGCAAGAGACTTACCATGCTGGCTGTTCACGTTTCTCGAGCTAGTCTTCCGCTGTAATAAAGGCTCGGGGTGTGACAACCGGTAATTGAACCAGCTTACTATCAAGAACAAGTACCCATTGCCAAGGATCGATGAGCTGTTCGATCAGATAGCAAGAGTGCAATATTTCTCTAAGATTGATCTTCGATCAGGTTATCGCCAGCTACGGATCAAGGACGATAATATCTTTAAAACAGCCTTCTGTAGGAGGTATGGTCATTTTGAATTTATAGTCATACCTTTTGGACTAACGAATGCCCCTGCAGCTTTCATGCAGTTGATGAATAGTGTGTTTCGACCCTACCTAGATCAGTGGGTCGTAGTGTTTATCAATGACATTTTGATATACTCTAAGAGTGAAGAAGAGCATGCTCAGCATTTGAGGATGGCATTGCAATTATTAAGAGATCATCAGTTGTACGCCAAGTTTAGCAAATGTGATTTTTGGTTACAGGAAGTGTCTTTTCTGGGACACATTATTACTAAGGAAGGTGTTTCTATTGACCCTTCGAAAGTGGAGGCAGTGAAGAACTGGGATAGGCCTGCAAATGTAATTGAAGTAAGGAGTTGTCTAGGTCTGACAGGATATTATCGAAGATTTATTAAAGCTTTCTCTAAGATTGCGGCCCTTGACTTGATTGACCCACAAAGAGAACCAATTTGAGTGGTCGAAAGGTTGTGAACATAGTTTTCAGACTCTGAAGGAGTGTTTGACCACTACCCCTGTTTTGGCTTTACCTTCTGGAGAAGGAGATTTTGTAGTTTACATTGATGCTTCAGGTATTGGTTTAGGCTATGTGCTTATGCAGTATGGGAAGGTGATAGCTTACTCTTCTAGGCATTTAAGGAAGCACAAAAAGAATTATCCTGCCCATGATTTAGAGCTAGCAGCTATAGTTTTTGCCTTAAATATATAGAGGCACTATTTGTATGGAGAAACATTCACGGTATTTTCTGATCATAAGAGTCTGAAGTATTTATTTTCTCAAAAGGAACTTAATATGAGGCAAAGAAGATGGCTTAAGTATTTGAAAGATTTCAATTTTTCTATAGAGTACCACCCGGGAAAAGGTAATGTGGTGGAGGATGCTTTAAGCCGCAGGCCGATAGCAAAATTGTCAAGTCTCATGTTGCAAGAATGGAGATTGCTGGAACAGTTGGCTAGTTTAGACCTTAATGTTAGTAAGGATCGGGTCATGATCGCGCTGTTTCAGCTTCGTCCAGAATTACTGACGAAAATCAAGTCCTTACAAGAAAACGACCCGATGTTGGTAGAAATTAAGAAAAGTTTGAGCAATAGACCGGAGTTTATGTTGTCTGATGACGGTCGGTTGTTATTTCAAGGAAGGACTTGTGTACCTGATATAGCTGAAGTAAAAGGCAAGATCTTAGAAGAAGCCCATAGATCCAAGTTTACTATTCACCCTGGAGGTACCAAGATGTACCGGGATTTGAAAAGATCTTTTTGATGGCCGAACATGAAAAAGGAAGTCACTGAATTCGTGAGTAGATGCTTGATTTGTCATCAAGTAAAGGTTGAGCACTTCAGACTTGCTGGGAAGTTGAAGCCACTCGATATACCACAATGGAAATAGGAAAGCATCGGCATAGATTTTGTTATGGGTCTACCTAGGACTCGTGGCGGATTTGATGCGATATGGGTCATTATTGATAGACTGACTAAGTCTGCTCATTTCTTGTCCATTAAATCCAAGTGGACAGTTGATGTTTTGGCTGCTCTATATATGAAGGAAGTTCTAAGACTTCATGGAATACCAGTAAGCATTGTGTCAGATAGGGACCCCAGGTTTACTTCGCACTTTTGGAGAGGACTACAAGAGTCCTTGGGAACCCGTCTGAACTTCAGCATTGCCTTTCATCCTCAAACAGACGGACGGACTGAAAGAACCAATCAGATCATGGAAGATATGCTAAGGGCTTACATAATTGATTTTGGAGGCAGTTGACATGAGCACTTGGCTTTGATTGAGTTCGCCTACAACAACAGTTACCAGTCCAGTATTCAGATGGCTCCGTTTGAGGCTCTTTATGGGAGAAGCTATCGATCACCATTGTGCTAGGATGAGGTAGGAGAAAAGTAATGGTTGGGGCCAGATCTCATTTCAGAATCATCCAAGAATATCCATATTATCCGAGATCGTCTGCAAGTGGTGCAATCAAGACAGAAAAGTTATGCTGATTGTAGAAGGAGAGCTTTGGAATTTCAAGTCAGTGAGCATGTGTTCTTGAAGGTTTCACCCATGAGAGGAACTCGAAGATTTGGCATTCATGGCAAGCTAAGTCTGAGATACGTTGGTCCTTTCGAGATTCTAGAGAGAGTTGGAGAAGTTGCTTATAGATTAGCTTTGCCACCTCAGTTATCTGGAGTACACAATGTTTTCCACGTATCGATGTTGCGGAAATATGTTTATGACCCCACTCACATCATTCAACATGCGGATCTGGAGTTGAAGGAAGATTTGACTTATGAAAAAAGACCTGTCAAGATTTTGGACCAGAAGCAGCAACAACTCAAAAATCGTTCCATAACTATGGTCAAGGTTCAGTGGAGCTGACGTGGAACTGAAGAAGCTACCTGGGAATCCGAAGACACTATCAGGAAGCAATACCCCGATTTATTCTAAGGTCAGTTTCCTGACTCCCCATTTCAATAAGTGCAGTGAATTTGGAGGACCAAATTCCTTAAAGTGGGGGAGGGTGTAGCACCCCGGTAAAGTATTAGATAAAAAATAACGAGAAATTAACAAGAAATCCTACGGAAAATACGGTAAGTAATTTTTTTGACCAAATTATAAAAATCCAGAAAAATTATAATCATGTAGAGCACTAAAAATTTAGATAATTTGTCTTCTACAGGAAACCCAAAATAAAATTGTAAGTGGGCCCAATTAAGGGAATTAGGGTGAAATCCACTTTTAGCCTTATTAGACCTTGGATCGTTTAATTCGGACCCAATACTCGACCATTTACGCTCAGATCAGACTCAAATGAACGGCCGTGATGAAGAGATTGTTTCCCCTCTGATTCCCAGTCGAAACCCTAACCCTAGTAGAGGAATTTTGGAGCTAAAGGTGGTGGACTTGGTCAATCCGCGTTTTACGTGCACGACGAGTTGTGGGACTCTATCCGGTTGATTGGGACGTTCCTAGAGCGTGTGCCTCTTTATATTCGATCCTAGCCCGACCTAGAATCCCTTGGATGCTGTGGCGGCCGACGAGGAGCATGTTCGTGGTAGAATTCTGGTGATCTCTTGGGTGGAGTTTTATATCGCGACCGGCGGCGTCGTCCTCTTCTTCCTTCTCTTAAGGTAGGTTTTAGCAGATCAAACCCTAAGCATGTTATATCATTGGATTCGTCTTTGAGACCTCTTTCAATACATAGTAAAAGCCCTAATTTTCATCCTATGTAGAGGCCGTATTCCTAGTTTTAGCAGAAGCATGTCAATCTAGGGTTTCATTCTCGATAGCTTCCTTTTGTCGATTGATTTTTGATTGTATAGCAGGCTAAAAACAAATTAATCATGCCAATTTCTTGCGATTTTTCATGCTCTTCCTGTTGTTTCCATTTTGCCCAATTATTATTTAGTATATCGTTCGAATTTGGCGTGAACTTGGGGATCTGTCAAAGATCGCCGGAGACCGACCTGTTAATTCTTTTCGCGGTCCTAACAGGAACCGTTTGGCACTAAACGGCCCCACGATAGACCGCTAGGTCCAGAGCGGCAGTTGTAGTTTTGACCGCTTGTTAGGGTTTTGTGTTCGGGACCCCACAACCAGTGGCGGCCCAAGGACAGACAGCTTGGAGACATTAGCGGCCGATCGATAGACCGCCTAGGGCGCGCGTGGCTTCCAAGCTTTCATGCCTTACGCGGCCTATCGATAGACCGCTAGGGCTTGTTCAGTGGTTCTGGATAGACCGTTTATGTCACGCAGTATCATTTAATTGATAGTCAAAAGCATGATTAGTTCTTGTTAAACCAAGTCTGTAATAAGTTGACAACCCACCATTTAATTGGTATATATATGAAGACTGATTTGTGTTAAATCTTGATCGAATTCCTTGTTCTTCTTTTAATCTTATCTCCATTACTAATTATCCATTAATGAATGCATAAATTGTAAACATGTTGTATGTTGGAAAGAATTCTTATTAGGATTGTTTTGATAGTCATTCCACTCCGGTGGTGTTGACTGACCGCCACACTCATTTTCGCTGTTTAATTAGCCTTAATTCTTGTAATGGTTGGGACTCTCCGCCGGATACTCCTTCCGTCGGACTAGGACCTCCGTTATGAGACCTCCGTAAGCCCCCGCGAGGTTGGGATTCCTACTAGGACACCGGGCAGGTTGTACTTCAAAACCAGAACCTTTGGACTCGATCGAATTGCGTGATTTTGCCCAAGCCCGGACTTGGGGCGGTCCTGATTATAGCGGCCCTTCTGGGACCGTTCTGTAAATGAGCGGTTCAGGCTTGACTGCTTGTGACTCTGAGCGGCCCTTGGGTGACCGTGTTCTTCTAAGCATGTGCGTCGACCTTCTGGGTGCATCGACCTTGGTTGTAAATGGCTCTATCTGGACCATTCTTGATGGGGCGGCCCAATTAGGGCCGTTTACTCTTGCGTGAGGCCCAGAAACCTTTTCGTTATAAGTGGCCTCCATATTGACCGTTCTAATGGTGGAGCGGCCCATTTTGGACTGTTTATATTCTTAACTCTGGGACTCGTTCCTCTAAGCCCAGTATTGCTTGTAGCGGTCCATGTCCGACCGTTACTTGATTGTAGCGGTCTAGGTTAGACCGTTTTTCTTACTTATGATTGCAACTCAGCCTCAAAATTTCACGTGTTTCTTGTATGTTGTAAGCAGAGCCAAGATGGGCTTAAGTTTTCTACTCTTGTTCTTCCAACCATGAATCATATGGTTCCTACTCAATTATTGGAATCTCTCTTGATCTTAGAAATTAAGTTACATGGCTTGACCTTAAAATTCTTGGCCGACTCCAATGAATGTCTAGATATTACTTGGGATCTTAGATCCACCAAATCAATACCAACGCATCATAAGGGCCCGGTCTGGTCCTGGGAAGAGCGCTCGAAAAGTACTAGTGTCCCGGGGAGTTGTAATGACATGGTGAGGCATTGCACCGAGTGCATGACTAGCGTGTGTCTATGACATTCATCCCTTTATTAGATTCCAACATGGAATTATCTTGATATGATATGCTTGTTACATGCTTGACTGGCCAATTCCGGGAAATTGTTACATTTATATTCAATTCATTCTCTTAGTTCATTCCCTTAATTCTTATGATAACTTGTTTTACCATTCTTGGTTCGCATGCATGATAGTTAATTAATTGGTTAATCACTTAAACCTTGCCTGCTATTACCTACTGAGCGCTCGCTCACCCAAATTTCCCCCCTTTTCAGGTACCTCCGGTGATGACTCTCAAACTGATGGGGACGGGCAGGAGTGAAGTCCTTGGAGCGAGCCAGCTAGAGATGTCATTAGATAGTTCGAGTCTGAAAGTTGTAATACTGTTCAAGAGTTGTAATTTTGTTTAAGTTGATCATTATGTAACTGTGTTAAGTTGGAAGATATGTGAGAATTTTTTTGGCACTTTAAGAGTATTGATGGATATTGACACTCGTTATGTTTAATTAGTTGGAATTAAATGGTTATTTGAGATAGTATTTCTTCTCTTTGCCATGGTATGGTGTTGAAGTTATGTAATCGCTAACGCAAGGCACAACATGTCTGGAAATCAACATATTTTAACTTTCTACTGCTGCATCCCGATATTCCGCGTCGGGGCATGACATTTATAAAATGTAAACCGCATCACAACCATTCATAATTTCCAAAAGAAAATACATGTCCATTGTTCCAGAATAAACATGAGTCCTCATAGGCTCACCACCCCATAACCATACAGATAAGAGAAACATTCATCCACTGCATACGCAGATGAACTATGATCTAGCACTACTCCTCAGCTGCAGCCTCCTCCTCAACCTGCTTCTCTATGTCTCCTGAAAACGTGTGTCACAAATGGGTGAGTGTGACGCTCTGTAGGCAGCCTCAACAAACCGGGGTTAACTCGCATCTATATAACCAAATTATACACATAATTCAGATGTTAATAATAGCATAATCCATTCATTATCATCTACTTAAAATAACTCATATGAGAAAAATACATATTCTTTAACAAACATATAAGGTACCCATGCATGCAACAAGACCTTAGTGAATGAGCAGTTACACATTATCACATTTTCATGAGTTTTCACATTTTTGTTATTCATGGAACCGAACAACTATCGCAAACACAGGAGGCCTGCACACACACAAACGAACGAAAGAGTACTGCGCAGACCCGGGAGTGAACTCCCACCTAGACTCCGGCTGCACGGGGCGTTACGTATCACCGTCCCCCGGGTTCTGTGGCATTACGTATCACCGTCCCACAGAATGAACCAACCGATTCGATAGGTTTTTGACCGGGGCGTTACGTATCACCGTCCCCTGGGATCTTTTACTTCCGCGGCGTTACGTATCGCCGTCCCGCAGAAGGGACCGAAGTCCTACCTCACAGAATGCTCATGTTTTCCATTTATAACATTCACATCATATTCACATTCACATGCATACTCATTTTGTAAATACTAGTATGATACTTTATCATATTAAGCATGCTTCAAAATGGTTTAAGTGGACAAACCACAATCATAAGCTTACTGGTCAGGGAAAGGAGCATGATCAGGTTACTGAATAAAGGAGGATAGGTTAATTTCTAGGCTACACATGCATAGAAAACGACATCTAACTATCTGTTCAGAATTTCTAGGAGCATGAAATTTTTACAGTCAGGTGCTACCTTAGTCTCCTATCAGTTTCCAATTTTTTAGATTTTTATGAATTAAAATGCCCTTTCAAAACTCTCTTTTTCTATGTTTCTGGAAATTGGGATAGAACCACAGGTGCATCGACCTACCCACATGTGCATCGACCTTACCATGGTCTGCACCATATGTGCATCGACCTTACCTTGGACCTGCTCAGATCTGTCCATAGGCTACAATACATGTGCATCGACCTTACCTTGGACCTGCTCAGACCTGTCCAAAGGCTATACTACATGTGCATCGACCTTACCTTGGACCTGCTTAGACCTGTTGGACTTGCTCAGACCTGTCCAAAGGCTACAATACATGTGCATCGATCTTACTATGGCCAGCACCAAATGTGCACAGACCTTACTATGGCCAATACCAAATGTGCATCGACCTTACTATGGCCAACACCAAATGTGCACAGACCTTACTTTGGACAATACCAAATGTGCATCGACCTTATTATGGCCAACACATTTATGGCCAACACCAAATGTGCTCACACCTTACTATGGCGAACATCAAATGTGCACAGACCTTACTATGGCCAACACCAAATGTGCATCGACCTTACTATAGCCAACATCAAATGTGCACAGACCTTACTATGGCCAACACCAAATGTGCACAGACCTTACTCATGGACTTGCACTGACCTGACCCCAAGTGCATAGACCCGTCCAGAGACTTTAAACTTTGGTAGAGACTCAGGGGAAACTCGCGAGAGCCTGTAACTTGATGAAAAATAGAAAATGAACATGTTGGTCGATCCCACGTACCCTTAGACCCTCTTTAAAGTATAGAAAAATATATGAAATCGTTCTAATGCACTGTTGACCCCTAAAATTGAGGTTAGGTGCCTACCTTTAAAATGTTAAAATCGATGATCCGGGGATGACATCCACACCCCAGATCCACCTAAGCTTCTCCTTTCGATCCGGGGATGAGATCCACACCCTAAATCCTCCCAAGATTTCGCCCGTGGTCCTAGGAACTACAGGTTCACCCTCCTTCGCAGGGCCACGGTCCCTCACCTCTCTTTCTTACTCAAGAGGAACCGTAGATGGTAGATAATTAAAAATAGATGTTGCTAAAGGCTGACCACTCTTGAAACCCACCTCCTTATATAGTTTTAAAGCCTCCCAAGGTCCTACCTATGACCCACAAGGCTCCAACCCGCTCCCAAGGTCGCAAGTTTAAAGAGGGGTTAATGCTAAGCACCCCTTCGGTTTGAACAGAGGTGACCCTTTGTCTACTTGGTCATAGATGGGAGTGGGCGCGTGTTTCTGTATGGATCTAAGTTGGGACATCTTCATATGAAATCAAGAAGACTTCTTGATCTAACTCTGGGTCATAGTTTCATCAAATTTTCTCATTACTAACCCGAGTTATGGTTTTCGCAAGATTATCATTTATTCTCCCTCATTCTAGTTGTGACCTTTCAGTAGCCTGAGGTAATACGGGTATAACTCTAGCATCCAGGCAGTATCTGGCCGCGACCTTAACATAGAAGTTGTAGCTAACATCCTACTTTGAATTTTGGCTTTAGTTGTAGGTCATTTCATTAACCACTGACGAAGTTATGAATTTCCCATTAATTACATTCAAATTTTCATAATAGTCACACCTCTTCGTGATAGCTGGCAGCCAAAAGGCTCAGAACCTTGGGTTCTGATGTGAATTGGGCTTCCACCCCAACAGAAGAGTTTGGATTAAGGGCCCAAGTTTTCTAATGAGCCTAGTTTCATCCCATTTGGTTGACTGTGGACCAAGATATCTTTATTTTAATGGGTGACTGTGTTTTCTATAACTGTTTCGACCCATTATCACAAACTCCCTCTTACCCCCTATTAGGCCTATTTTTCAGAAGTTATACTCTTCATCGAAGCTATTCCTTACCCAATGGTTGTTGCATGGGCTTTGGTTTCACCTAATTCTGATCTTCCTACGTTAAGTTACAAATTTTATAAGGGTTATTTAATAATCTATCTAGATTTCTAGCTCATTGAGTTCATAGGCCCGAATTGTACACAATTGGGCCAAGGCCCAATTGGTGGTCATAACATCCTCTCCCGCTTTAAATGATTTTGTCCTCGAAATCAACTCGAGAAATTTCTTCTTTATGAAAAATTACTCACCGAATAGTTGAGGGTATTCCTGGTGCATCTTGTCCTCCGGCTCCCATGTTGCTTCCTCAGAATGAGAATTCCTCCATAGCACCTTCACCAGTCGGATGGTTTTATTCCTCAATAACTGTTCCTTCTAGTCTATGATCTCGCTAGGCTGCTCCACATACGACAGATCTGCCCGAACCTCCAGGGGCTCATACTCTATAACATGTGAGGCATCCAGGACATACTTTCTATGATGTGGCACAACCCAAAAATGATAATGGATAAATTGATGAACCTAGGACTTAGATCCCCAAGCATACAAGCACTTTCAACGAACTCACGTTAGCGGCTCACTCGCACGGCTCATACGATCTCCCGGTGGTACCGAGGGATGATGGCGAGGGTCCAAGGTGGGACCCAAATAATCAAAGGACTAGGTTGGCTTAGGCTGACCCCTAAGGGTCTGGGGTTCCCAACTTCGTGGGCAGACGGCATGCCGGGGCGTGGGGTTGGGTGGCTCTCACTCACAATCGGCGGTGGGCGCACTAATGAACAAATACGGGTCCGAACACTCCCTCACCGACCGACGGGCATAAGAGATAATACTAAACTACCAAAGTATGGTCGAGCAAGGGAGGGACCAGTCACTCACCTGATCGGTGTAAAGACACCGATCTCGGCCGAAGACGAGGGCGAGCGGGGAGGCGTGGGTACGCACCCGTACGCCGCGTCGATGCCGCTTGACCTGAAAATTTATAGAGTACACCACTACTCCTCGTGCAGGAGGGTTGGACAAGGGGTTGGAGATAATGTGATACAGTCAAACACTACCTCCACGCAGGGAGGGGCTGTAAGCCGACCAGGCGGGGTGGGGAAACTAAAAGTGAAAACCGAGTTACTGAGCTTCGCCGGTTCTGCTAGCTTCAGGAACAGCTTGACAGGTAGTTGATGACGGCGCCGCCACGGACTCAGCCGAGCTCAGAATTAGTTGAAACTAGTGCCAAAACTTTCTAAACTAACCCAGGATGACGCCCAAAGTTTTGGTGAATTTTTTGATGACGTTGCTGGCCGGGGCAGAGTCTGGAACCGGACTGATTCGTTCTGTCTCTGTCTGGTGCAGAACCAATGAGGTATGTTGCAGAAGATCCGACGAACTCTACCGCACTCCGATTGAGACGAAATTGGCGTTGACGCGACCGTGGCCAAAATAGTTTCGAGCAGGAACTGACGGGACCCCAAAAGGAGGTCGTAGAAGAGAATTCGGATCAGAAGATTGGGGGGTGGTCCAACCTGGAACAGCAGGGAGCAGCCTGCGCACTTTGACGAGAATAATTGGAACCGGGGGCTCGGGAGGGCGAATGGCCTCCTCCTTCTTGGTACTTAAAGGGGACTTGTTGAAGTTTCTTCCCTACGCAGAAGGCACCCAGAGCTTCACCGACCTGGTCGTGGTAGCCTATACTCTCAGCCTCAGGTCACCAGCCAGCGACAGGAAGCGCAGTCGGGCGAGATCGGCTCCTCCGATCAGCTCCGAGCTTGGATGCTTGCGGGACCACCACCGTTGAAAATCTGATTGGATGACATTTCCTCCGATGTATGGTATGCTGCCAGAAACCTCATGGTGGCGACGTGGTGCTCGCTTCAACCTGCTGCTATTTGCTACATGCGACCCTGGACTGGGTCTGAAAATGAAAGGAGATATGGGTGAAGGGGTGGTGAAGGTTTAGCAGGGGATTGGGGTGGCTGAAGGCTGTAGGAAGGGGAGGGGGTCGATGAAGGGCTGTTGGGGTGGCTGGAGAGTCATGGGGGGATGGGTGAAGTGGGCTGGAGCTGGCTGGAGTGGGTAGGGGAAGGGGGAGGGCTGCACTAGGTAAGCAATGGAGAGGGTGGGGGAGGGCGACCAAAGGCTGGGTATGGGGATTGGTTTGGGTGACCAAGACCTGGTAGGGGGGGTTGTGATATGGGAGGGCACATCCAAATGGGAGGGAGATTCAAATTTGGCCTTGGGAGAAACTGTAGCATCCTGTCTTTTTCTACTAAAAATATTTTCATATAAATTAATTATTTATTGGCTCAACTTCTAAAGAAATTATTGAAATTCTAAAAAAATATGAAACTAGTGTAAAATCGAATTTGTAATAACTTTGTCTTCAGGTAAGAGCCCAAATTAAAATTCGTATAGGCCCAATTTCACGTTTTTAGCAGTTTCTCGTGGGTTAGAAGACGTAGTTTAACCATCATAATTTGGGCCAAATTCTTGCCCAATTGTGCTCCAATTCGAGCCAAACCCTAGCCCATTGATAGGTCTTTGCTTTCTCTTCGAAAACCCTAAGTTTAGATGCTTCTATCGGCGGCGGCGGCGGTGGATTAGAACCTTATCCGAAGTTTTCGCCGGAGTTTTTAGGACTCTTTAACCAAATCTGATCGCTAGGAATTCCTATAGGTTCTATTTATAGAGGGCTTTCGACACCTTAGAACCCTATTTGCACCAGCAACAGGCGGCGTGGCCGATCGTGACCGGACGAGGGAGAATTTGGGCATTCTAGGAGCGGTACCTAGGGTTCCGGCGACCGTTCCTTTTCGTTCTTCTTTCTTTGAAGCAAAGGTAGGTGTCTCTCAGGACAAACAGAAATCTAATAATACTATCTAGTGCGTCTCCATGAGCTCTTTCTTTTAATACCTAAGTGCCCAATTTTCGTTCATCATGCTGTTCAAATTTTACTTTTTACTCTGAGGTGTATCAAAAGGACAACTTTCATGATTATTAGTTAAAGATTGAATCTTGTTGTGTTAGATCTAAATCAAAGCATGCTATTTTATACGAATTTTTATGCTCTTTCGAATGGTAGCATTTTCCCTAATTTTTATTCATTCTATCATGAGCAATCGAAGTTTTAGTGTAACATGTCGAAGTTCATCGTTGGCGGGTTTCCAGGTCATGTGACGCATCTTTCAGAAGCCATTACAGCCTGACGGCCGCTCGATAGACCGTCACCTGAGCCTGACGGCGGCCACGACAGACTGTCACATGCCCCTGTGTTTTAAAATTTTGAAATTTTAATCTATTTATTTTCTGGTACGTAACGCACCTACTATAGACTGTTACATTCTTGTAACGCCCCTTCTTTAGACCGTCACGTTCTCCTGACAGTGTTTTTAAACTATTGTTTATGCGTTCTTAAAACCAGAAACTTGCTATGTTAGTAAGATATCTTGATCTATAAACAAGGCAGAACGTGATGTTAATATTGTATTATGATCATAAACATTAATTTTTCATTGTTCTACATGAAAGATGTTTAGAAAATCCTAAGTTGAATGATCATGAAGAATTTGATAAAAACCCTTAGTTAACACTTGTATAAATTTTGATTTATGTAAGATATATATTTGATCTTAGCGTTATTGTTTGACAGTCATGCCACTCCGGTGGGATTGACTGACCGCACCGTCTTGGTTTCCGTGTTTATTAGCCTCAATTCTTGTAATAGATGAGACTCCCCGCCGGATATTCCTTCCGTCGGACTAGGACCACTATTATGAGACCTCCGTAAGACCCCGTGAGCCTGGGATTCCCATCAGGACGCCGGGCAGGTTGTACCCTAAGACCTGAACCCGTGAACGTGGTTTGAATCGTGTTTTAGGACCAGCTCAAATTAAACTGGTCTGTGTCCTATAACGGCCCAAGATTGGACCATCACATCATCGTAACGGCCCTGTGTACTACCGTCACGTTCCTGTAACGGCCCTGTTATAGACTGTTATAGATAAGATATTAATAAGGTTTTTCTTGTTTTATCATCATGAAGCAGTTATCAAGGTTGGCCTTGAACTGTGAGATCATGCGTGATCCTTGTTTATATCATTGTTACCTAAAGACTCATAGTCTTTCTACTTGATGTCATTCCAATTTTGTTAGAATTTCTCTTAATCTTAGAAGTAAGTTCATGAGCTTAAACCTTGGAATTCTTAGCCATTTAATGTGATGAATGTCTAGACTAGGATCATTGATCCAAACCTTCAATGCCAACGCATCATAAAGGGCCCGGTCTGGTCCTAGGAGGAGCGCCCGAAAGTACTTGTGCCTCGGGGAGTTTGTAATAACAAGGTGTGGCATTGCACCGAAGTGCATGACTAGCGTGATTGGTCTATGACATCTCCACTTTTACTCAATTACTTGAAATTCCTGTGTGACCTGATATGTGTGCTTGATATTGCCAATTCCATTTTATCATTTTCGTTCAATTTTCATGAAAGTTCTTGCTATACTTGTCTCTGCTTATCACTTGAAATTTCATATTCGTATTCTTTTCCTATCTATCTCTTGCCATCGTTTATCATTGTTATGTTGCAAACATTATTTATAATTGAATGGTTAATCATTTTAACTATGCCTGATGATAGAGATATAAAATCATACTGAGCTTTGCTCACCCCTACTTTCCAATACTTTTCAGGTAGCTCGGATGAGGACGTGCGTTCTGATGGGGACGAGAACGAGTGATTCTAGGAGCGAGCCATTTAGAGTTTATGTTCGAGTCAAGTTTGGATTAGTTGTTATCTAGAGTTGATGTATTTTCCATTTATGAGATAGAAGTCCACAAGGATTCGGGTGTAATTGAATACTTTCTATTTTGATTATTAATAAAGTTGAGTTAATTGTTCCTTTGTTATTAGCCTGGTGGTTAGTCTCTTGTGGCAATGTATGCTCTGATTGACATGATTGATATAAACTGCTACGTTCCGATTTTCCGCGTCGGGGCGTGACAATTTTTGTGGTATCAGAGCCTAGGTTTTGTTTAGACCCTAGGTTGCTAGTAGTGTTATAGAACCTCTAACATTAGTAAAGTCAGAATCCGACCCAATGAGTTGGGTAGAGACCTGGGCTAAGATTAGTTTATTAATTTGCTATAAAAAGATAGATCCAATAGAACATTCTTAATTACTTCTTTTATGTTGTAGGAATTTTTCATGATGGCGGCAGAACACGCTCAATGGTGAGACATGCAACGTACTATGCAGGGCCTGACCCAGGCCTTACAACAAGTTGCCCAAGGCGGCGGACAACAAGGAGCAGGCAATCTACATCAGAACTTTCAAGGCATGAATCCCCCACGTTTCAGTGGATCTTTGGATCCGGATGAGGCTGAGAACTGGCTGAAGGAGACGGGGAGAATCTTCAGGGTTATGCAGTGTGGAGACCAGGATCGTGTCTTACTAGCGACTTTCCATTTAGAACGCGATGCTCGTGCTTGGTGGGAAGCCGTGGAAGCCACACTTGGGAATAGGCGTGCCACGTGGGACGAGTTCAAGGAGTTTTTCAATAGCAAGTACTTCTCAGATCGGGTGCAGGAGAAGAAAGCGGCTGAGTTTGCTACTTTGAAACAAAGAAACTTGTCAGTTGCGGGATATGAAGTCCAGTTTTCCAGATTGTGTAAGTATGCCCCACACTTGGTGTCCACTGAGAAAATGAAGGCTAAAAGATTTTTGAATGATTTGAAGCTTCAGTACATCAATCAATTAGCACCCTTGGAAATCCATATCTATGCTGAGATTGTAAGGAAAGCATAAGTTTTGGAAGATACGATAGAAATGACTGACCGGATCAGAGGTCGGGATAAGAAGAAGGAATAGACTACCAGTTCCGGGAACTTCAGACCCGGTAATGGTCAGAAGAGGCCCAATGGTGGGCCGAGTTTTTCTAAAAACAAGAAACCCAAGGAAGGCGAGAAGAAGGTTGGACCAGTTGTGCCGTCTAAGGCGATTTGCAAATACTGTGACCGTCTAGGTCACAAGATGGAAGAATGTTGGCGCAAGTTAGGCGCTTGCTTAAGGTGTGGTAGTAGGGACCACCGAATTCCAGAATGTCCCCTTATTAATGAACCGGCAGCATCTGATAAGTCGCAAGGAAGTTACAAGCGGCAAGGCAGGCTCCAAGCCCTCCAGGAGGCAGAGACCGAAAACCAGACTATCGAGGAAGGAGGTATTATCGAAGGTACTCTTACTATTCTTTCCAAGCCAGCATTCATACTTTTCGACACTGGAGCCACTCATTCTTTTATATCTCTAAAATTTGCTAAGACTTTATCTGTGGAACCGGTGTTATTGGATTCTCACCTTACGATATTCACCCCTATTGGTTTGGGATCCGATATTAAATATTATTATCCTTCTAGTGAAGTTTTGATCAATGGTTGTAATTTATCTGCTGATCTAGTATGCATGAAGATGAAAGATTATGATGTAATCTTAGGGGCTGATTGGTTATCTAAGCATGGTGCTAGTGTTCATTGTAAGTCAGGAGTAGTGTCTTTCCCTAGACGTCCGGAGCTTTCTTTCTCTGGCTCTAGGCTATCCAAGTCCGTGCCACTCATTTCGGCACTTTGGGCAGTTAAGTTGTTAAGAAAGGGGTGTCCAACATTCTTGGCTTCGATTTCTTTAACTGATAAGAAGGAAGTGGAGTTGAAGGATATCCCTGTTATTCAAGATTTTGCGGAGGTATTTCCAGATGAATTGCCAGGTCTTCCCCCTGAAAGGGAGGTGGTTTTCTCTATTGATCTGATTCCTGGTGCCTCGCCTGTTTCGAGAACTCCCTATCGTATGTCCCCTGCTGAGTTAAGAGAACTAAAGGTGCAGTTGTTAGACTTGCTAGAAAGAGGGTTCATTCGTCTGAGTACTTCCCCGTGGGGTGCTCCTGTTCTTTTTGTAAGGAAGAAAGATGGTTCCTTGAGGCTGTGTATCGATTATCGTCAGTTGAATCAGCTCACCGTGAAGAACAAGTACCCATTACCAAGGATCGATGAATTATTTGATCAGATATCAGAAGCCCAGTATTTCTCAAAGATCGATCTCAGATCTGGGTATCATCAGTTGAGGATAAAAGATGAAGATATTTTTAAGACGGCATTCCGTAGCAGGTATGGGCATTTTGAATTTGTGGTGATGCCGTTTGGACTAAAAAATGCTCCTGCAGCTTTTATGCAGCTAATGAATAGTGTGTTTTGGCCCTACTTGGATCAGTGGGTCGTGGTATTTATCGATGATATTCTGATATATTCAAGGAGCAAGGAGGAGCACGAACAGCACTTGAGAATGGCGTTACAAATATTAAAAGAGCATCGGCTATATGCCAAGTTTAGTAAATGTGAGTTTTGGTTACAAGAGGTATCTTTTCTAGGCCACATCATTTCTAAAGAGGGAATCACAGTAGACCCTTCTAAAGTTGAGGCTGTACGTAATTGGGAAAGACCTGTGAATGTAACTGAGATCAGAAGCTTCTTAGGCTTGGCAGGCTATTATCGAAGGTTCATCAAGGATTTTTTCAAGATTGCAATGCCTTTGACGAGGTTAACTCGTAAGGAGAATTGTTTTGAATGGACGGATGACTGTGAAAGGAGTTTTCAGACTTTAAAGGAGTGCTTGACCACTGCCCCAGTTTTGGCCTTACCCTTAGGTGAAGGAGGTTTTGAAGTTTATACCGATGCTTCGGAAATTGGTTTAGGTTGCGTATTGATGCAACGAGGGAGAGTGATAGCTTATTCCTCCAGGCAGTTGAGAAAACATGAAGAGAATTACCCTGTACATGATCTGGAGTTAGCAGCAGTTGTGTTTGCTCTTAAGATATGGAGGCATTATCTTTATGGAGAAACTTTCACCGTGTACTCAGACCATAAGAGCTTAAAATATCTATTTTCTCAAAAGGAGCTAAATATGAGACAGAGAAGGTGGTTAGAGTACTTAAAGGATTTCAACTTCTCCATTGAATATCATCTAGGAAAAGGGAACGTTGTAGCAGATGCTTTAAGCAGGAAGCCGACAACTAGACTAGCCAGTTTGATGATTCAAAAGTGGAAGTTGTTAGAACAGTTTGCCAGTTTAGATATTACAGAAAAGGAAGATCGAATCTTGGTGGCTCATGTCCAGCTTTGTTCAGAATTGCTAGCAGAACTTAAGCAGTTGCAGGATAATGACCCAGTGCTTGTTGAAATTAAAGAACAGATGGCTAATCGACCAGATTTTATATTAGCTAATGATGGGAGATTGTTGTTTCAAGGGAGAACATGCGTCCCTGATTCCATGGAAATAAAGAAGAAGATTCTTGAAGAAGCACACAGATCTAAGTATACTATACACCCAGGAGCTACAAAGATGTACAGAGATTTGAAGAGGACTTTCTGGTGGCCGAACATGAAGAGAGAAGTGGCCGGTTTTGTGAGCAGGTGTTTAGTATGTCAACAAGTTAAAGCAGAGCATTTCAGACCTGCTGGGAAGTTAAAGCCTCTCGAAATACCATAGTGGAAGTGGGAAAGTGTCGGTATGGATTTTATTATGGGTTTACCCCGAACACGAGGAGGCCTTGATGGAATTTGGGTGATCATTGACCGACTGACAAAGTCCGCTCACTTTTTGCCAATTAAGTCAAAATGGACCATGGATATTTTGGCTGCCCTGTATGTAAAGGAAATAATAAGATTACATGGAGTGCCTGTGTCCATCATATCTGACAGCGACCCCAGGTTTACATCTCACTTTTGGAAAGGACTGTAAGCATCTTTAGGCACTCGTTTGAACTTCAGTACAGCTTTTCACCCTCAGACTGACAGACAGACTTAGAGAGCAAACCAGATTGGTGAAGACATGTCACGCCCCGAGCGCGGAAGATACCCGGAGACGCGTGACGAGTTTATATCGATCATGTCAATCAGAGTATTAGTGTATTCGACACCAAATCAGAGATGCGCAAGAGTAAAGATTACCCAATCCTTTTATTCCTTCACAAGAGTATTTCTATTACAATCCCTTGAAAATGCTAAACTTAATAAAAAGAAAAGTACAAAATTGACTCAAGAAAATACAGAAAAGACAAGACTAGTTGACGCTTGAGAAGTTCTAATCTCTTTCACTCTTGACCTTCCCCGTCCGTTTGGGTCTCGTCATCGGACTTACCTGAAAAGTAGGGAAAAACTGAGTGAGCGAACGCTCAGTAGGAAATTATATCTCAAGAACTAACAATGGGTTTAAGTAATTACAATTTTTCACATGTAAATGCAATATGCATGTAGAAATAACTGAGCAAGTGAAATAAAACTAATCAATAGAATAACACGTCATGCAAAACATCCAAGCGAGTCTTAAACAAGAGATATTCATGAGAGACTATATAGATTATTGGCTATTTCACGCAAGTACTTTGCCCGTGTCGGGCTATGCTAGTAAAGTCACGCAAGTCGAGTCACGCATGCAGGAAAGAGAGAGTGTGTGTGGAATGCCAAAGATCAAGAGAAAAAGTACTTCGGTGCAATGCTAGACACCGTGATCATTACAACTCCCATGGGCACTAGTACTTTTGGGTGCTCCTCCCAGGACCAGATCGGGCCCTTATATGCACAGCATTAAAGATAGATCTAGACATCCACTTTATTTGTATAGCCAATATGGAATTTCAAAGAAAAAGCTTGTGGAAATTCAAGATAGAGTAGAGTTCAAAATTGAACTTGATGTATAAGGACGATAATGATGATATAAACACGAGTATCGATAAAACTGGGTGGAGTTGGTTCCCTAATTGGGTACCATGACAATTAAGTGTCCATATATAGATGGTCATGTCATTTGATATAGAATTGAGGTCCACAAGAACATAATAATGGCATGATTTCCACATCCCATTAAGAATATTCTCATGATATCCACATAGCATATCATGAGGGCCGGTATACCATGTTTCTATAGAGTGACATGGCAAAATAGTGCAATAGGTTTTTATGGTACAACCAGCTCAATCGGCCTTGAGGGAATCCAAGGCTACGAGGAGACTTACGGAGGTCCCAATGACTAACTTGCCAGTCCAAAGGAACGGAATGTCCAATGGAGGGCTTGTATGTCACCGAGAGTTAGTGGGTAATGCGATAAATCATCGTGAAACATGGGACTATACTCACGGAATGGAATATAGTGCCGATATATATATATATACGAAACCCTCGGTTCACAGAAAGCAGTATAAAATAATCACACAGGAAATTAGCGACTTAACCTAAGTCACTATTTAATAAATTAACGCCCTTCACTGGGTCGTGTCTTTTCAATTTGACGACTTCTGAAACAGGCGTCCATCATATACTTCTGTTATGCTGAGATTTTTCCTTAATTCTATATTTTCAATAAAACGCGCCTTAGTCAGGGGCGTTATTTCATAAAGAAACGACATGCACTATGCCGTTAATTACCTTGTTCAGAATTTTAATAACTCCTAGATATTTCAGGGAAATAACGACTTATTCTAAGTCTTTAATTTAAATTAGCGCCCTGGGGTGGGCCGTCACTTTCATAAAAGATGACCTACTAAGGGTCGTTAATTCATTATTTTCCAGAATTTAACATGAACAGTGTAATTTTCAGGATAATAAATTTTCAGGAAACAAGGTACATGGTCAAGGCAAGAAAATTATCAGGATTCAATACTTATGATCATGCATTAAATTGGATTCAGGGTTTCATAGATCTTAAATTTTAAACATGGGTATTTATTAATTATGTGGAATTGACGACTCTTCTGTCAGTCGTCAGAACTTGAATTAGCGCCCTAGAGAGGGTCGCCTCTTTCCAAAATTTCACAGAAAACCTCGAAAACTCAGTGAAACCATATGCATGAATCAATATATGTTAACAGCATGATTATATAAAAGTTTGAGCTACAATTCTTGAGAAAACCTACCTGATGATGATATGGGTGGAGGAACGTGAAGGATGTGAAGAGAAAACGATACTCTGTTCTAAACAGAGTCTTCTGGGAAAACGATGTTGATGAAGAACCCACGTTCTTCAGCTAGACAGGAACACCTTCACGAGGCAGGCCACCTACAGGGAAAGAAGAGGTAGAAGCATTAATATTCTTCATGCTTCCCTGACTGAAGATAAAAAGGAAGAAGAACATACCTGTTCTTCACACACGAGACAACAGCAGGCCTTCCTTAGACAAAATAGCCATTAGGGTTCGATTGGAAGGGGTATTTATAGGGTTCCAGGAATCCTTTAGGGTTGGAATTTGATTAGAACTCTAGTTTATGTGATAGAGTCCTTACCATAATCAATCGAACACGTACCAATCCTAAAACTTACACTGGATAGTCTCCTGGTTCGAATGAAACACAAATGCAATTAACGCCTTAGGTTAGGACGTGCATTTTAATTGACGTCTTGACCTGTACCGTTTCTTTTGTAATTCACGCCCAAGAAGAGGGCGTTTCTTTCTCTTTCCTTTTATTCATTTTGGCTGTTTTGAAATTTGACGACCTTTGGTATAGGCGTCACTTTTTGAATTAACGCCTCAGGTGAAGGCGTTTCTTATTTAAATCGCGCCTTGTTGAGAGGCGTTATTTACATTTGACTTATTATTTATTCATTTTGGTTCTTATCATTTACTTACTTAATTTTTCTTGAAATCTTCCTTTTATTTTACCAGGGTTGCTACAAGACATGTTGAGAGCCTGTATAATTGATTTTGGAGGTGGTTGGCATGAACATTTACCTTTGATTGAATTTGCATACAATAATAGTTACCAATCCAGTATTCAGATGGCACCATTTGAGGCCTTGTATGGCAGGAGTTGTAGATCCCCTCTTTGTTGGGAAGAAATTGGTGAGAAGCAATGGCTTGGGCCAGATCTTATCTCAGAATCGTCAAAGAATATTCAAGTTATCAGAGAACGTTTGAAGGTCGCACAGTCCAGACAAAAGAGCTACGCAGATAACAGAAGAAGGGAGCCATAATTTCAGATTGGAGACCATGTATTTCTGAAAGTGTCACCATCAAGAGGAATTAGAAGATTTGGAATTCGAGGCAAGTTAAGCCCAAGGTTTGTTGGCCCATTTGAGATCTTAGAGAGGGTAGGCGAAGTTGCCTATAGATTAGCCCTACCACCACAGTTAGCTGGTATTCACGATGTGTTCCATGTATCTATGCTACGGAAGTATGTGTATGACCCTTCGCACATTATCTAACATGCTGATTTGGAATTGAAGAAAGACTTATCTTATGAAGAGAAGCCTATCAAGATATTGGACTTCAAGCAACAGTAACTCAGGAACCGATCCATTCCGATGGTCAAGGTCCAGTGGAGTCGGCGTGGAGCGGAAGAAGCAACATGGGAGTCCAAGGATGTGATCAGGAAACTATATCTCGAATTGTTTTAAGGTTGGTTGATTAGCAGATTCAGTGAATTTGGGGACCAAATTTTATAAGTGGGGGAGGGTGTAGTATCCTGTCTTTTTCTACTAAAAATATTTCCATATAAATTAATTATTTATTGGCTCAACTTCTAAAAAAATTATTAAAATTCTGAAAAAATATGAAACTAGTGTAAAATCGAATTTGTAATAACTTTGTCTTCAGGTAAGAGCCCAAAATAAAATTCGTATAGGCCCAATTTCACGTTTTTAGCAGTTTCTCGTGGGTTAGAAGACCTAGTTTAACCATCGCAATTTGGGCCAAATTCTAGCCCAATTGTGCTCCAATTCGAGCCAAACCCTAGCCCATTGATAGGTCTTTACTTTCTCTTCAAAAACCCTAAGTCTAGATGCTTCTACCGACGACGGTGGCGGTGGATTAGAACCTTATCCGAAGTTTTCGCCAGAGTTTTTAGGACTCTTTAACCAAATCCGAGCACTAGGAATCCCTATAGGTTCTATTTATAGAGGGCTTTCGACACCTTAGAACCCTATTTTCACCAGCAACAGGCGGCGTGGCCGATCGTGACCGGACGAGGGAAAATTTGGGCGTTCTAGGAGTGGTACCTAGGGTTCCGGCGACCCTTCCTTTTCGTTCTTCTTTCTTTCAAGCAAAGGTAGGTGTCTCTCAGGCCAAATAGAAATCTAATAATACCATCTTGTGCGTCTCCATGAGCTCTTTCTTTTGATACCTAAGTGCCCAATTTTCGTTCATCATGCTGTTCAAATTTGACGTTTTACTCCGAGGTGTATCAACAGGACAACTTTCATGATTATTAGTTAAAGATTGAATCTTGTTGTGTTAGATCTAAATCAAAGCATGCTATTTTATAAGAAATTTTATGCTT